>CM059288.1:13084443-13089443 GCA_030347295.1 Setipinna tenuifilis | reverse complement strand
GAGGGAGAGAGAGAAAAAGAGGGAGAGAGAGAGAGAGAGAGAGAGAGAGAGAGAGAGAGAACTGAATGATTGGGGTGCTAAGAGAGTCAAGCAGGGCTAATTAAACCAGTAATGGCTGGAAGTAAGCAATCCTAATGACGATTTAAATTATGTTGATACACTGGTTTACAACTGACACTGTTAGGGACTTACTTTTCTCTATCAGTCCGGTTATTGTCACACTGAATATAGTATGCAAATATTGGCTGAAGTTTCTTAATTAGAGTTAGAGGTATACTTACCGAGGCCTTGACCCAGTTTATGTACTGCCGGAAGTACCCAATAATGGTCTGCTTGTATTTTTCCGTTTGCTGTTGGAACAAAGAGACAGTTTTAAATTAAACTGTCTTAATAAACTAAATTAACTGTGTGTGTGTTAATTATTATACTGATTCCACTCTCTCCTTATATCACATATCAACACATCATCACTAACAGTAATGATATCTAAACGCAGTGGGAAATGGACATTACCTGACTGACCACGTGAGTTGCATTATGGGAGATAAGATACTGGGCCGCATCAATGGTACTCAGGACAGAAGAGACTTTGCTCTGGGGACATTAAACAATTGCACAAAATTATCCCACAGCCCTCATACACAGTACACGCTGCCAAGTTACAATAATAATGCATTATAAAACAATTAACAATGAGATATTCATTGTATTATATATTGCATTATATTATTATACATTCACTGAACATGTTGGACAAAGATATGCTAGCTGAAAACTAATTTTCCACATTACTACACAGGTGAAATAAACAAAAGGTTCTAGGCATAAAGTACTGTGGAAGGCCTTAACAAAACACAGATGGAACTCTTCTCTGCTATTCGCACCATTGGTGCATTTATTCTGCTAACAAGCTTTAAGGACAGATAAAAATAAGTAAACAAAATAAACAAATAAATAAATAAATCCTTCTCACAGGCAGCTCTCTGGTAGTGGTCTGTAGCATTCGAATGCTCTGGCTCAGCGTGGTCTTTAAGGGGAGAGAGGGCAAAAATACGTACATTACCAACAGTGACACAGGCCTTCTGTGTCTCCACACAAAAAGAAAACAAGATGCATTTAAGTTTAAATGCTTCGCTGTGCAGCCCACATAAGGTTGGTTGGCCTATGATGAGGCATGATGCGGTGGAAATGCACTCGGCTAAATGCAAACAGCTGCAAATGGAACTGCTGCCTCGACCCCTCCAAACCCAACGCCACCCCATCCCACCCTACCCCACCCTGCCCCACCCCCTTTCCATTACACCCAGTTAACACGGGCTGTAAAAGGGGGCCATTACACGGTGTTAAGTGGGCTTTACAGTGAAGCACTTAAAGCTGGAATCTGGCGTGCTAGAGCCTCGAAGACTCCTGGAGGGAATGTTTCCTTTGTATTTGTTCCAAACATGTCTGCTGTTATGCGCCGTTAACCAATGCCAAACAGTGCAGATAACGCAATTCATTCATTCATAACGAGGAGTTTTGGTGCAGCACATGGAGTTGAAACAAATACTTGACCTCTGACCCGGAAGCACAATCCACAGTAGGGGTTATGCATTTGGATATCTTAAGTGAATGAAATCTTACAAAAAGTCTTTCATCACATTTAACATGTATATCATAACATTTTGTATTATGTATTATGTCAAGAAGGGAAAACCCAGTGGTGGTTTGTGCTTCTGAAGAGGTGGACAGATACAGACAAAAAAAGAGAGATGGATATAGACGACAACAACAAATTGAGAATGTTTTTGTAGAATTGAAATATAAAATCCCCAAGTGCTTTGGTACATGGTATATGGGTGATGACAAATGACTGATCATTATGTTTTGACAATGATGACATAAAACTTCAAAATTGAAAAGGGATTCAATATTTCAATGTTTGGTAAACCTACAATCACAATGGTCGACAGTGGAAATAGTATACTATATGGAACAATATGCAAACAAATTGTACAGTAAAAGCTAGACAACAGCCTGTACATTTCATGAATCCCAATCGCCCGCTTGGTTTTAAATGGCCTCACAAGAAAAACAACTTATTTTCCCCTTACACTTTAGTGCAAGTAAAAATACCCAATGGTCACATATAAAAACGTTTGAACAAAACCAAGGCATGCCTCTCTGAATGGTATGAAGCAAATTCTGTGTGTATATATAAATAAAAAAACAAAGATGAACACAAGCTTACCCTTGCTCTAACATATTTCTGGAAAGCCATTTTATGGGGAAAACAAAAAAGGTCATATAACAAAGAAATCTGAGTGTGTGTATGTGTGTGCACGCGTGCGTGTGTGTGTGCATGTGGGCATGTGGGCATGTGTGTGAGTGTGTGTGTGTGTTTTGTATGACTTGATTGCATTTATTGCTGTTTACTTGCTGTAATTCAAAAAAAGATAAACAAATAATTCGTTAACGTATTACATAACAGTACAAATACACTGCATCAGAACAGTGCAAAATGGTGATCAGGTTATCAGTCACAGTCATTACAATGGTCAATACTCTCAGTCCACTGGCTCAGACTGGAGCAGCCGATGCCAGAGCGGATACTGTATTGTTTATGCATAAAGGTGCAGGTGAAGGTGTTGGCGATTGATTACCAGTGACTGCTCCATGGGCAGGACCTGCTGGGTGTGGATCTGGCGGAGGGTGCTGGCGTGGCCCTTTAGGGAAGTCTGGAGGGAGCCTTTGGGCTGTGCAGAGGGGGGGATGGAGAGAGTAACAGTTTGTGGTAAGTGATATGATATCAGGCACTGGTTCCCATGTCCGCATTTATTTGGCAGTACAACATGTCACATAAGCAACATACAGTACATCTCTTGATGTACAGTATTACACACACTAGCTTCCTACAGGGTATAACTATGCACATCTTATTTATCTAAACTATATCTCTGACCGGAACTATATATTACAGAAAGTACTGGTTATTCATAATGGATAGGACCCTGTGAGAAGGCTCCAGAATGCAGCGGAATACTTTTTCTTGAAAAGAATTATGGGTAACACTTTATGTTATGGTCCCATTTCAAGTGTACCTACATATAACAACATATAATATTATGTACTTACTGTACATAACTGTACATTATCCCCACTCCTAAGCGTATGGTGCAGTGTAAGTACATAAGTTACTTTTTGTTACACACTTTGTTACACTGCACTGTGAATACATGTTAATAGGGACCGTAAAATAAAGTGTAATGAATTATGTTGCTATTTCTATATGTGATGACAGCTCAGCTTTGAATACCAATGTGAAAGTTCTCTTTTGAATTTTGCAGCATAAGCTTATTAGTATACATTATAGCCAGTCCACTTCATATACATACGTTCTATCATGATATAAATAAAATAACAAGCACATATATACTAGGCCATTCCAATTAGGAACAGACATTTTGAAAAGTGGTCATAGTCCAGCAGAGACTCAACAGTACACAGACATTTCCCCAGAGACTGCTGCGTCAGCATATGGCTTCAGAATGCACAGTAAAGTGGCATTACACTGAATTTACAGAAATCTGCCCTACTTGGTGGACCACTGAAGAGACACAGCAGCTGGCCAGCAGCATCAGTATCAGCTTATTATGGGATGTGACATAAACTGCCATCTTACATTCATGTACAAATACATTCACACACTCACACACAAACGAGCACACTAACAAACATAGACACACGGCAACACACACACACACACACACACACACACACACACACACACACACACACACACACACACACACAGACTCTTCCTCATCTCTTTCTCTATAGACTGAGAAGGGTAGGTACAGGTGGACACCAGCTGGACTGACGGACACACAGCCTCTCTGTCCACACTACGGAGCTCAACCCTGGGCTCGCTCGCTCGCTCCCTCGCCCGCTCAAAGAAACGGCTCAATTACAGCCAGCACAAGCCCTTTGGCCCCCCTCCCAGTTGCTCCAGAACCCCTCCCAGGATGAATGGGGGGCCTTGTGGCCAGCCAGGAGCCCTCGAGGGCCGGGCGAAAAATAAAGCAGGCCTTTTCCTGGACCAGCCTCGTCTCTCTGGAGCCAAGGCGGCTGCAAGTGCACAGGCACACAGGGGGATGATAAGAAACCCAAGCCTCGCACAAGCAGACCACTCCAAAGTCCACCCGTTTGGATTTCTCTGTACGAACACCCATTAAAATACAAATTGAACTCTGCGAAAAAGGGGGAAATGAAAGGACTGTGTACTTGAGTGCGTGGGAGATTATAATGTCGTTGGGACTGTGGCTTTTCTGTGCCCGCTGGGCTGTTTTTATTGGGGCTGGAGGAGGAAGAATAGAGTAGGGCGTACCAGCTGCTCGCTCTGGGCATCCAGCTCCTTGGCATAGGCCAGCAGGTCCACCAGAGTCACCCTCTTGCTAATCTGGAAGGGAACCAAGAGCAAAGAGCATAATGCTACACTGTGCAGTCTTTCTGTCTTCCTTTCACACAATGCAGTAGAGAGATGGTAGAGACCATAGAAATACTTTATTTATCCCGAAGGAACAGTTTAAGCACATGGTTTTTGCTTTTACCCTTTATGTGTTGAGCTTTCTAGGTATGCCTTGCCATTTAGATACTTTATTCCTTTCCAACACATTGTCTTCGGTTTAACATTAATGCAACTTTTTCAAATCACGACAGGCAATGCTAATTAATCCTTAAGGTACTGTGTATAACATAAAACTCTTAAACTCCTCAAGTCAGCTCTCTGGTCTTCTTCACACACAAACAAAGGCTACATCCACATTAGTCTGTTTTTACTGTTTTTCAGGAGCGAAATGATATATAGAACACATAACTAAGGCTCACACCTCCTCCAGGTATGCGTCGTAGTCAATGTCTCCGATGCCGGTCTCGGTAAATTGCATCAGGTTGTCTTTGCCCTCCGACTCCAGCAGAATGATGCTCCTCAGATCCACCTTGACACCGCCAATCACCCGAGC
>CM059288.1:13071943-13079443 GCA_030347295.1 Setipinna tenuifilis | reverse complement strand
GATGTTGGTGCCAATGCCGTCTAGCATGTCTCGCACACCTGCAGATGTGGCAGTGTGATAATAAGAGAGAGAGAGAGAGAGAGAGAGAGAAAGAGAGAGAGAGAGAGAGAGATGTGGCAGTGTGATAATGGGTGAGGGAGGGAGAGAGAGAGAGAGAGAGAGTGAGAGAGAGAAAGAGAGAGAAAGAAAAGAGAGAGACAGACAGAGACACCAATAGAGAAAAGAGACCATTAGACAGAGAGGAGGGAAGGAAGAAACAGAAATAATGTGTGATTTACAGTAACAAACGCACAAGGACTATTAAATCACAGAAATGCCAAAAATGATCCACATTATGATATGTATGATATTATGCCTATATGACTGCAAACTCTGTTCCTCACCTTCAACCACATTTCTAGTCTGATCCATCACCATCTCTGGGGTGTTATTAAAAGATGCGAATCCCTGTTGGAAAACAAGATTAGTTTAGAGAAAACACAAGATACTTGTGCACCTACCGTAGGAAGAAATGCATCTCAGGATGTATGGGTGTTTCAGGGCCTTTAATCATTATGCACCCTCCCCTGAGGTGTTTCCGCTTAAGGTGATCAATCCTTAGCGAGTGTCCAGTATCCAATTAGTCGATATTGCCTTCTAAAAAGTCTCTAATTTGGGGAAGGTAAATTTGGGCAATAGTCTGCACAATACAGCTAATGCTAATGTTAAAGAAATGTTAAACATGGGTGGTAAAACATTGAAGGCACGTTCAATGGTCAGGAAGCAAAGGTCAAGGGTGAGGGGCATCCCAGTTGCTGTCTGACCTTCTGGACGATGTCACTCAGGTCCGTCTTCAGGGCCTCGTTAATCTTCTCCAGCTGAGGAGCAACATCAGGCAGCTGGAGGGGACACGGAGATGCTTTTGCAATACGAATGCACTTTTTGTCATGCCAATAAACCACTGTTGAATTGAACTGAATTGAGATAAAATAAGATACAGGACGGTGATGGGACAATGGATGATGTAAACACATAGCCTACAGCGAGGGACTGTTTCCATCATAACCAAATGTTCCATCACAAACAACAAAATAACAAAAAGTAAACAGGAAGTTTACAGGGGACATGATGACTACCAAACAATTGTGTTACGGACAATCTCCTGGGGTCAAAAGGGACAAGGAAGAAAAAAAACAGAAATAAAGAAAAGAATGAAAGAAAGAAAGAAAAAAGAAAGAAAAAAAGAATGGAATAGTTTTTCCTGCACACACTCCCTGCGTGAGTACCGTACCTGGGAGTAGTTGGCCCCGAGGTGCAGCTGGCTGAGGGAGCTGAGCACCTGGCTGCAGATGGTGGCGGCGGCGGAGCCGGGCACCGCACACACGGGGTCGTCCAGGGACGTGTTGAGGCCCGAGCGCATCAGGCCCAGGCTGAAGCGCAGCTTCCCAGCACCCTCCTGCAGCACCTCCAGGGTCATGCTCACGTTCTCCAGTGCCTCCTTGGTCTCACGCATGGCTGAGGAGAGGTGGGGGAGTAAGCATGCATGAAAGACACTCACACACAAGCACATACACACATACATACATACATACATACATACATACATACATACATACACAATACACAATACACATGTACACATACACACACACATGCTTGCAGACACACACACACACATGCACACACACACACACACACACACACACACACACTCACACACACACACACACATACAGTAGATACACAGGCACCTAGCCGGGGACACACACTTACACATAGCATACCAACACATGGGCCCAGGCACACACACACACATACTTTCAGTACCATCCCTCTAAGATTTACCAACCAGCCACCCAATTTACAAAACGAGTGTAAACATACAAACACAGGAGGTATCACTTTTCAGGCAACACAACATACATCTCACAGTGGAGGGATACCAACAAAACATCAAGAGTAGTGGCCTCAGTCTCAGTGTGTCATAACACTAAACACTTCACAGTGAGTGCTTTAAAGGAGAGACACCAGGGATTTGTGGAACAACCAAGGAACAACCAGACTCAAAAAAAGGAGGGCAGTTGATTGGACCAGGAGTCAGGAGTGAAACAGAGGGACCAGCTGGGAGTCAACCAATCACATGAGAGTCCAGGCACGGGGGGGCGGGGACAGTCACATGGGAGGGGGGTCACATCCAATCAGAGAGCAGAAAGCTCTTTACCTTTCATGGCCCTCTCCACCTTGACTTTTGGGGCCAAAAAGCGACAAAGAGAAAAGGTAAGAGAGTGAGGAGGCAAATGGACACCACGGCCTTGTGTATCAGGAGTTTGCCTTATCCTAGCTGTAGGCCCATGCTGACAGGTCCAATACTTTGTCACAAAGTTAGACGGTCTGTTACAGGTCTATTTTGAGTGACACTTTATTTTAACAGTCCATGTAACAGCGTATCTATCTACACAACAATGTGTAACTATGTGCTTACACAGTACACAACTTCAATCTTGATTGTGTTCAGTATAGTAAGTACATGATTTTACACATTTAATTACACTGTACTTCATGATGTAGGTACACTGTAACAGGGACTGTAAAAGAAAGTGTAAAACTATATTGGCATTCAAAGGTGGATAACCCGGCTTCAGAGAGTAAAAGTCTGTAACACATATTTACTTAATTTATTCACTGTACTAGCTGAATCTAACAAGCACAACTCTTCAGAAGATAACTAAACTTGTAAATCCACCTGCGTTAGGTACAAAAAATGAGTCAATACATTGCAGGACCTCTACTTTGTGCAGCTGGGGTGACCCATCTCTGTTGAGAGTGTTTGACCAATTATATGTAAATATATACCACACGTGTGAATGTTGCACAGTCTGGTACTTTTTTCAGCCTTCACCACCATTCTAACCGAAAGAGAAAATGTATATTGTAGAACATTAGTGCTATGTAGGGCCCTCTTCAGACAAAACCTCTACGTAGGCGTGTAGTTTCTGCAAAGCACTTCACCTTTTTTATGAGAAGTACTTGACGACCTCATCATTTTTTTTAAAAAACTGTGCGAGGATGGATCTCCCGAGGCTGTCTAGAAGCCTATTCAATGCTATCGCCACAAAGAGGATGATCACACTGTAAGAACACTTCAAAGTATGGGCGACTAAACGCTTTAATGCACATCTCTCTCTCTCTGGCACACAGATAATGACATTATCAGCACTGCATTCTTCCAGGGGAAGATGTTCCAAAGTAGAATAAAAGAAGAAAGACAGAGAGGAGTGAGGAGACAGAGGAGAGTGATAAAGAGAAATCAGAGGAAGGGAGAGACAGAGAGAGAGAGAGGATGTGCCAACGGCATATAAAGGAGAGAGAAAATCTTGAAGATATGGGAGACAAAAGAAGAGTGAAAAGAAGCAGAAGAAAAGAAAATGAGACTTTTGTGTTTAAAATGAGAAGGCCACAAAGGAACAAAAAGGTGATGAGAGGAGAAAAAGATCAATGAGAGAACAATGTAGAGAAGAAGAAGAGGAATAAAAGCAAATTACAAAAGATGAGCAAAGATGAAAAACAGGAAGGAAAAAAAAGATTAAAAAGGGAAGTCGGGAAATCCGAAATGTTGACTCATTCACTATATAGTCCACTAAGTAGTGTTGTATTCTGGGGAGCACTGGCCTTTTGAATAGGCCAATATAACTGACACCACAAAACATACAGTGCACAATGCAGTCTTAAATGGGTATTTATTCAGTGCATAGTGCACTAAGAAGTGGGCCATTAATGGAACTGACTCAACAAACTATATAGTGCAATATATAGTAAGCGAGTCAAGTGCACATTTGGCACGGAGGGGAGTCGTGCTGTACCTCCAGCCATTTTGAGGACTCCATCCAGAGCAGGGGTCACCTCCTTCCCCAGCTCCTCGTGAATGCCTCCCCCCAGCAACGGCCCGATATCTGTGGAGGAGACGCAGAGGAGGAGTGAGTAAGAGGGAAAGACACAGAGAGGGGAAGAGAGAGAGACAGAGAGAGACAGAGAAAGTGACAGATGTAGACAGAGAGAGAGAGAGACGAGAGAGACAGAGAGAGAGAGAGAGAGAGCGAGAGAGAGAGAGAGAGAGAGAGATAGAGAGAGAGAGAGAGAGAGAGAGAGAGAAAGATGGGTTGTGAGAGAGATACAGAACCCCGAAGTGATATCAGTGAAGAGAGTGGTAAGATGCTATACATACTGTCCAGGTCAAACAGCACTTGCTTCTTGGCGGTGGAGTACTGCGATATCAAGTAGTCGATTTGCTGCAAGAGACAAGAGAGAAAGGGGAGGAGCCGGTTAGTCATAATCTCCACACACACTCACCATGAGGCATATTCAAGCAGATCTCAAATGACCTGAGACTAGAAAGCAGTTTACCCTTATAGATGTTTCAGCACAAAACTAATACACTTGAGATCATGCTACAGTGTACAATTTTCACGGTGTAGAATACACAGTAAATTTTACAGTGTAGAATAATACGTACTGCACAGTCCACAATAACCGGGTTGCCAACCTGTTAAATGCTTTATTTTCTCCCAGTCGCCCACTGATGTAGACTTACAGTCAAAAGCAGTTATGTGCACTTGCAGTTGTATGTATGACAGTAACATGATGTGTGTAGTGTCTACTGTCAGCGCGCTGTGCACTGAGGGGACGTGTGCTTTTTTACATGATGAAACTAATGCGGCAATAAGAGCCAAGAAATCGACTAAAGATTTTGAAAGAGAGAGTTCCAGTAGTAAGGAGTTACTGTATATGCACCTGTACTATGATGCATGTCCCTAACATGATGTATCTAGTGTCTCAAGTAAGTTTGCTATGGACACAGAGGATGTGTGCTTACGGGTGGGGGTTTCGTGATGTGTGTATTGTACAGTGCGCTGTGGACACAGGGGAGGTGTGTGTGTGTGAGAGTGTGTGTGTGTGTGTGCGCATATGTGTGTGTATGTTCATCTGGTGGGGGTCTTGCTGGCGAATGTTATGTGTCTATCATAACGTGCACTGTGGACAGAGGGGAGATGTGTGTGTGTGTGTGTGTGTGTGTGTGTGTGTGTGTGTGTGTGTGTGTGTGTGTGTGTGTGTATGTGTGTGCGTTCTTACAGCAGGGGTCTCGTTGGCGAACGTGTGTACGTCCCTCAGGTTGCTGTTGACCAGTCGCCTCATCTGCTTCAGCTGCGAGCTCAGGTGCTGATTGGCCGCGTACGAGCACAGGATTCCAGCTCTGTAGTCATGGCAACACAACATGTGTCATTAGGTGGTTGATAGAATGTGCCCACTTGCAGTCCTATAAATAATGTGAGTAGTTGTGTGTGTGTGTGTGTGTGTGTGTGTGTGTGTGTGTGTGTGTGTGTGTGTGTGTGTGTGTGTGTGAGCATGTGCCCACAAGAATAATGATGTCTATCTTTTTCTCAAGGAGAGACACCCACACTTGGTTGGAGTGCTTCCGAACGCCTGAAGAAAATAAGTCTTCTCTGTGGGCACTGTATCATTGTTCACTGCTGTCATACCACCCAGCTGCACAAGAGGTGTTGGATGGACACACTCAAAAAATTACATCTGCATGTTTATTTCAGAAAGCATACATTACAGGAAATCAATGAAATAATGCATCATTTGGAATCTCTTGTAAGCTCTTTTCTGAACTATTACCTACTTTTTGAGGCACCCAGACAATCATCCTATACCAGTGTGTATTTTTATCCATTGTATATGTTATTAATCACTTGCTGGTGGCCCACTGGTGGTCCACAAGAAATGGCAAGTGGTCCACAAGCAGTTGTGTTTAAATATTATTTTCATGTTTGTTAAGCTACCTATGCTATGCACAGTGTATTTAAAGGTGTGTGAGGTTTTTGTAAGAGGGGAAGTGGTACTCGGTCTGAAAAACTTTCTGTTCTATACAATACGCTACCAATGTAGTGATGTTGATACCCCTTTTGACCAGAAGGGAGCAGCATTTCACTATGTACAAAAAAGGGCACCTGCCCCTGGAGAACCCAGAGCAGCAACACCTGCCACGGAGCTAAACAGTGTGAGGAAAAAAAAAACCGCTGCAGTTAAACCACTAATTGGACATTCCGTTTTTGCAAGTCCACGGCTTCGAAACGAAACCACCAGGCTGTTAACCTTTCAAACCGTAATGTAAAGCAAAAAGTCACGTCATGCGCCGGTCTTGTTACTGTCATTCATCCAACCGTGTCCAGTGACGGCTGCACAGACTCGGTTGGGAGAATGAATGAGTTCTAATGGCCGTGCCGTGAGAGCGGACAGACCTCACCGGCTTTCATACATCAGTCTTATACGACTTGGAAATGGGAGGAAATGAGACACCAGGGGCCTCCCTGCACACTTCAAACAGAAAGCGTTATGTTGCTGTTAATTGATTCAACAGCAAGGAGTGTACTGTAGCTGTGTGTGATTGTGTGTGTGCATGCGTCTGTGTGTATTTGTGTTGTGTTTCTGAGTATGAGTGTGTGTGAAAGTGCAGAGGTAGCGTGGTGTGTGTGGGCGTGTGTGTGTGTGTGTGTGTGTGTGTGTGTGTGTGTGTTTTGAGTGTGTATACTTTTGTTGTTTATTTCTGTGTGTTTCTGAGTATGTTTGTGTGGAAAGGTGCAGAGGTAGTATGGTGTCTGCGTGTGAGTGTGTCTGTATTTGTGCGTGTGTGTGTGTCTGTATTTGTGCAAGTGTGTGTGTGTGTGTGTGTGTGTATGTGTGAGTGTGTGTGCTTGTTATCATTCCTTTATGACTCATGCTGCTGCATTGTGAATATTAAAGGAGTGACGCAAAGCTGATGGCAGCAGACACACAGAGGGGTGAGTAGGGGGGTGAAAAAAAAAAAAAAAAATCTGCTTGAGCCGTGAGATTCAGACTCACTCAGATAGGATCGGATCTGCTGCTGCTCTTCTCACTGAGAGCTGTGTGTGTGTGTGTGTGTGTGTGTGTGTGTGGAGGGGGGCTCTTCTCAGTGAGAGCTCAGGGAGTTTTATTTTCCCCCCTTGCTTTCCCCTTTTTTGTGTGTATTATTCCCGCCCACTGAGAAAGAGAGAGAGAATGTGTGTGTGTGTGTGTGTGTGTGTGTGTGTGTGTGTGTGTGTGTGTGTGTGTGTGTGTGTTTGTGTGTGTTTGTGCATGCACCAGTTACCTGTGCGCTCTATGCAGATGTGCCAAGTATGCGGACAATAGCGTCCGACCATAAAGAAAATGATGATGAGGTGTTTCTGTGGCTTAGTTGGAAGATTGCACTTGTGTGTCCAACTCTTCTTCCCTCTCTCTCCCTCTCTCTCTCCCTCTCTCTCTCTCTCTCTCCCTCTCTCTCTCCCTCTCTTGCTCTCTCTCTGTCGTGTGGGTGGCTGTGTATGTATGTGCGTGTACATGTGTCATGCTTACAGTACATGCTGGTGCGTGTGATAGACAGGGGGGCGTGCATATTGTCTTGCATGTTTATCACCTGACATGGTTTTCATCAGGCATCGGTTAGCCTCTCTTCCTCTCTCT
>CM059288.1:13051943-13066943 GCA_030347295.1 Setipinna tenuifilis | reverse complement strand
TGTCTATGTGGGTGTGTGTGTGCACATGTGTGTGTGTGCGCACATGTGTGTGTTTGTGTTTAGCCAGGGGGGCGCTGAGTGTCAGGCGAGGAGAGCATGCTGCCAGCTTGTTGACACTAATACACTTCACACAGACGCAAGGCTCCTTCTGTACACGGGAAGAGAGGCAGAGAGGCAGGGAGAAAGAGAGGCAAAGAGGCAGGGAGGAAGAGAGGCAAGGAGGCAGGGAGGCAGAGATGAAGAGAGGCAGGGACGAAAAGAGGCAGAGAGGAGAGGGCAGCCTAGGCTAGGTTGTCTGCAGAGAGGCAGGGAGTATGAGAGGCAGGGAGGAAGGGAGGCAGGGATGAGGGAGTGGGTTGTGTGACGAGAGGCAGGGAAAAGGGAAAAGGCAGGGCTGGGTTGTCTGCAGGGAGGAGGGGACAGGCTGGGCTGGGTTGTCTACAGGTCTGGGCTCATATAAAGCCTCGTCAGATGGCACGGCCTGATAACTCTGTCAGGTCACCGTAATATAACTTTAGGTCAACCACAATATGCTCATGACCACTGACATGGACAACATACTGTATAAGCCTGATGCATGTACACACACATAGATACCCACACACAAAGAGATAGTCACAATCATGCATGTACACAACCACAGGCACGCATAATTACACCCACACACACACACACACACACACATACACACACACACACACTCTCAAACTTTGTCCTTATCATTTGCTCACAGACACACACACACACACACACACACACACACACACACACACACACAATTAGGCAGTTGAGAACAACAGACAGAGTCTGCTCAGAGGGCACAGGCATGGCATGATGATGAAGGTGGTGCTGTGTGCCTGATAACCCTGGTGGCCGGCTCAGGTTACCTGACCACTTCAGTATGATGACAGATAACCGCACTAGGGGTTCCACAGCGGACACATGAGGACAAGTGGACCAGCAGGGACCAAACAACAGAACAGAACAGTACCTTGTCTGGGACCAAACAAACTCAAAATATCAGAGGTACTGTGATACTGTGTTAAGCTACCTGTTGGTTGTTTAAGTCTTTGTTGAACGGGATAGTCAGAGGAGATTTAAGGAAATGAAAGGGAGAGCTATCGATTTGTTGAAGAACATTAAGTCGGACTCAAACCTGGGTCCCTGTGGACTATTAGGATCCAAATTTGGTACCAGCACCACTGTTTGCCCACAGCTCTTCCACAATGTTGTTTTCAAAACGGCCACAAAACCCATGTCTGCTTTGCTTCACCTGAAGAATTATAGAAGATGAATGAAATTTGGAGCATTGTGCCAACGGAAGTATCTTTGCAGGTGGAAATGACTTTTTAAGCCAAGCCCTTTTAAGGGCCAGCACTGTGTGTAACCCTGTGTGCATAGCAATGGCTGCTGTGGAGTATTTGGGTTGGCAGCCAGCCAGCCAAGCCCACAGAGGAGCCTAGAGCCGGGGGAAGGGTCAGGTTTGGTTGGGTGGGGTGGGGTGGGGGGTGGATGAGGGTCATCATGCTGCCCTAAGAATGACCCCTACTCCCTAAGCCTACTGAGGCAACAAAGTCCTTGAATAACCCTCCCACAGGCCAGTTTAGCTGCCTAGATCAAACACAAGACCAAACACTCCCTTGAAATCTAGTAACCCCACATGGACAGTGTGTGTGTGTGTTTGTGTGTGTGTGTTTGTGTGTGCATGTGTGTGTGTTTGTGTGTGCATGTGAGTGCGTGTGTGTGCATGTGTGTGTGTATGTGAGTGTGTGTATGCACGTGTGTGTGTGTATGTGGGTGCATATGCTTCTGTATTCCTTCACACAAACTTGCGGAGGAGGGTTGGAAGCGAATCAAAAACCAGTGTGCAGACAAGTGTGCATTTGTGAACAGTGTAGGCCTGTATGCACGCATGTGTACACAAATGTACTGTATACACCACCAGAACAGCATGGGTTTACATATACATTTATTTTTAAAAAAGCTGTGCACCCCACAATGCTTACTTGTGTTTACATTTATAAAGCGTACGTCAAGCAAAAATAACTCCAGCCCTGCCTCGCCTTGCCAAGTGCTACTAAGAATGCCCTGGCAGATGTCCATGCATCGATGTGATTCATCTCACAAAGCCTCCACTTCATTTCCACATGGTGGAGCAGCCTCTCTTCATTTCTCAGTTACAACACTCTTCAACAACATCAACATTATTGGTTACACTTCATTTAATGCTTCCTTTTTTAGTGTATCTACAAGTAGCAGCATGTAATATGATGTACTTACACTGCGCGTACCTAACACTAACCCTAACCCTAGGCTATGGTGTTAGTACATAATGTTACATATTGTTTCACACTTTGTTACACTCTACTGATGTAACAAGGACAGTAAAAGTGTTCAAAGCTCCTGTCTGTAAAAGGCTGACTAAGCAACAGACTGGCTTTGTGTAACAAAGTGTGTGAAAGTTGATACACAAGAGGATACACATCAGGATTCAAATACTGCAGAAGACAACAGACTGATCGCATGAGGTAAACAACCAGTTACACTTGATTTTGATGATCCCTGTTACATTTGCATCTACATCATGAAGTACATTGTAATAAAGTGTGTAACAACATGTAACCTGTATTATGTACATACACTGCACTTTAGGGTTGGGGTTAGGGTTACGATTAGGGTAAGTGTTAGGTATCTACAGTGTAAGTACATAATGTTACAGTATGTTATTACATGTAGCTAAACTGTTACAGGGACTGTTAACATAAAATGTAACCAAACAACCATATGCAGGCCTGTAGTATGTAACTATCAACATCAACGTCAACGTCAAAATGCCTTAGACTTTTGTAAAGACAAGTCCATGGTAACAAGGTCTATCACCATCCTACAAATGGCTCAGAGCACCATGTTGAGCTGCAGTCTTGTTGCCTGTTATTCTAAGCTGAGCTGAAGTTGTCTAGTCTTGTTTTGCTCTGGACTGAGCCCGTCTCACGCGATCAACATCTGATACCGCCAGGTTTCTCCACTACATACTACATGTCTCCAACTAAACACACTACATCTGTCCTGATGGACGAACAGCTTTCTAGTTTATCAAACACTATTAGTGATGTTTCTCCTGTGGATCCATGCTGGTGTTATGTCTATACAACACTGTTCTTTTTTATCCTCTTCTAGCAGACATAGCGAGCCCTTAAGACTCCCAGGACCATGATACTGCTGCTATTGCTGCTGCTTATACTATTACTATTGCTACTACTATTAATAATAATACTATTGCAACTACTAGTAGTAATGGTAGTACTGAATCTACCACTATTAGTAGTCATACTAGCCTACTACTATTAGTGTCAATATTATTACAATTACTACTTCTGTTACTAGTAGTAGAAGTAATAGTACTACTAATACTATTTAAACTGGTGGCAGGAACCATCACACTACTAACACTATTCCTGCAATTAGTACTATTACTACTACTACTATGGCCATTACTACTACTGTTTCTACTCTGATGTCCTGGTAACAGGTGCTCCTGTGGCAGGTGCTGCTGATGTGTACACCAGCCAGGGCTGTACTGCTGCCAGTGACACAGTTGGAGCCGCTGTGAGGGGCGAGGAGGCATGTCCACCGACTGTCATCACAGCTCAGAGGAGAAGAGACGAGACGGCCTTACATTGTTTATTCTCCTCAGCACAGTGACCTCTAACACCCCCCCTCCCCCAACACACACACACACACACACACACACACACACACACACCGACACACACACACACACACAGACCACCTTCTCCACCAACTCCTTTAATACACCCCCCCCACACACACACCCCAACACACACACACAGACCACCTTCTCCACCAATTCCTCTAACACACACACACCCCACACACTTACACAGACCACCACCAACTGCTGCAGGAAGAAGTCCACCAGCTGCAGGAAGAAGTCCACCAGCCCCACACCCCCACCACCTCTACCACCTCCTCTAACACACACCACCCACACACACACAGTCCACCAGCCCCACACCCCCACCACCTCTACCACCTCCTCTAACACACACCACCCACACACACACAGTCCACCAGCCCCACACCCCCACCACTTCCACCTCCAGCTCCTCCAGGATGGACATGTAAGGGGCAAAAGAGCAGCGCTACTCAGGAGGTCCTTGTGTATATCCCATCCATCATCTCTCCTCTGTCAGGTCAATCAGCCCTCCTCAGTCTACCAACACAGCTTGAGATGATGGAGCACGAAGGAAATACAAAGTGAAGGCATGTTAACTCCACCTTGCCTGGACTGGGAAAAAGGCATCGTGTGGCACTGATGTCAACTATGACCTGACATGACAGTCCTAGCCGAGGCTGTGTGTGTGTGTGTGTGTGTGTGTGTGTGTGTATGTGCGTGGTGTTTGTTTGCGTGTGTGTGTCTGCATGCATGTCGTGTGTGTGTGTGTCTGTTCTTATGTGATTAAGCAGAGATGCGTGGCACATTTTAACTGCCACACTGCACAGAGGCAGGGCAATGAGGGCCAGCCGGGGGGGTGGGGGGTTGGTGGTGGAGGGGCACGTCTCCCACGTAACACCCCCCCAAACCCCCCCTATGCCCCGTGAGATCTCATCCCCACTGTCACACCATGGCATGCAGCATGCAAAACAACGCAAAACACAAACAACAAAACAAATAACCCAGGCTGCCCCACTGTGGCCTGAAGCCTACCGCTCTCATCAAGCCACAAGTGTTTGACAGTTAGCTTACTACCTCACGCCACAGCCACAGAACAAAGTGAATTATTTAGTTACATTATATACTAAATGTACAAAATAAAATACACATAAATAAATAGAAGATGCTGCTGAGGACAAAATGCGGAGAAACAAGTGAAAGCCATGCATTATTGAGGTTTTCGTTGCTCTTGCTGACTTACTGGTTATTTTGCTAATGATCAAAGTTGGGGGTTGGCAAGCAACAGAGGTGACTCATGCCTCTAAGTCTCCAGGCAGTCTTGAAAATAACAAGAGATGGAATCAAGCAGCTCGGGGCACCAGCAACCAGGTTAAGCTGCCCTCTGCCCCATGGAAGGCTTATCTGGGATAACTACAGTAGGCCTGTGGTACTATTACTATTGCCTGGTGGTGATGTGTGAGGAATACAAGCTATATCTACATACACGCTACATCTAATCTACAGTATTGGCTTACAATATTAGCATAATTGGGGCTGAACTCACAAAGCCCACAATTATTCACACGTATGTATTTTTTTATCAGTCTCGCTTTGGCTAGAGGTCTGTCTGGGAGGAGGCATGTTTTGCACTCTTCCAAACATCCCTCATGTTTTTGGACTTGTCCTTGTCAAGATAATGGCAAGAATTTTCCTCATGGCTTCCAACATATTTTATTAAAAGCTCTTGTTTTCCAGGAACGTTTCAATGAGTCATCGTCACGGACAGATAGACACACACAATTACACACACACACGCACGCACGCGCACACACACACACACACACACACACACACACACACACACACACACACACACACAAACACATACTGTACACACACGCGACTGAAATGTTGTTCCAAAAATGTCTCTTTTCTGGCTAAAAGTGCAGAAAGCCTAATTTTGCTTCCCTGCTTGTTGATGGCTCATGTGTGCACTTTAGTTGGAGGGCCCTCAGTTTAAGGTCTGGAGTTCTTGGATCGTGGGAGGATTATCTTGGCACACAAACTATGCTGTGTGTTTGAGAATGTCAGAGTTTCACGCACGAAAACACACTGCATGGAAACAGACAGGGACAAGACTGGTTGAGATAAATTGCAGTCCTAAAATGAGTTGCTGCATATGCAAAAAAAAAACATACTGGATGATTTTTAACTGTGTTTTTTTTTTTAAACAAGCGCTTTTGCTTGTTGGCCTTTTGCGCCCGTCCGCTGCTTTCAAGCAGTGAGGAATATTTGATCAGAGGCTGGTTCACCCCCAGGACCGATCTCTGAAGCGCAATTTGGTTGTTGTGTGAGTCAGACAGAGAGGCCAGTGAGACTCACACACACACATACTTTATTTAATGAGCTCGCATGTGTCCACAAAGACAGGCTAGCCCTCTCAGCATGGCTGTCAGAGCCCTCGGTAACTGGGCAAACTAATAATACTACAGTGCATTCAGTATGGTGCAGGCTCGCTATAAGGTTATCATTTTCCCAGCCTCTCTGGTGCAATAGTCAAAAACACTTTTTACTTTATCTGTAAAAAAGGCAAGAACCCCTTCAAACTTACCGCCAACATATGGCCAACTTAAAACTAAAATACAGCCAACTTGTAACTCATTACCAACATATAGTCAACTTGTAACTTATTACCAACAATATAGTTAGACAACTAAGATAACAACTTATAACCAACAGTTAACCAACTTACAACGAATGATCCATACATAGTTAACGTATAACTGATAGTACTCCAATATCTTTGAAGCACCTCTGGTAAAACATGGTCACATTCTTTTTTTAGTTTTCTGCTTTGGCATTAGTTATTTAAATCTCATACCATAGAATTCCATCACAGCTTTCAGTCAGTACTATTTTAAGCCACTTTTCCACTAACCGGACTAATACGTTTTCCTAAAAGTGCTTTTTAAAATGTCTTAGAGACCCTAGCGTCTATCCACTCCAGGACTGAGCCCTGTGGTGGTATTTATATACCCTCTCTCACTCATTCTAACAGTTTATGCAGCGCAAGCCTTTTCGCCCTAATATGCCCCCTATCCTCCTCTTTTTTGGGCAATATACTCCACTTGATTGCTACGCAAGAGGCAGTGTCACTGTCCCGCCTCCTGTAATTGCCTCATTACAACTGGTGCAGCATCCTGCCTTTTGTGGCCTTAGAGATTTAATAAAGTGTGCGAGAGAGAGAGAGAAGAGACGGGTAGAGAGAAAAGACACCGGTTGAAACACTTGTCTCCTATGGCAATCCTTGGCCACCGGCCTGGCGTTCTGGAATCTCTAATATAAACGCCCTCTTCCAACGGTGCAGCCGTAAAGAAACGGAACGAATTCTGGAATCCTTCATGGAATGACAGGGGCAGCGTGGTTCTTTTGTGCTCTCTCTCAATGTCATCGCCCCCTGGCAGCCCCAGGGCCAAGGAGGAGCCGCTTGCAGTCTGGCACTGGATCTGCCCCGGCTCCGTCTCACTTTAAAAGCAGAGATCACTAACCCCCATGTATCTTCTTTTTTTCTTTGTCATGGAAATGCCACAGAGTGTGTGCAGTGAGTCTCGTCTCGTATTTCTTGTGCGCTTTTGAAAGCAAACGTCTAAGGAAGGTGAGCTTGAAGTGATGTATCTGAAGCAACACCGACTGGGAGAAAGAAAAACACTGGATGATCCTCCTCTTGGAAACGGCCCCCTCCTGAGGATGTCTCTTCTGGGACTGAACACAAGCCCTTTCATCTCCCTCTAGTTTCAAGCAGTGCTGCTGCTCTGAGTCTCTTTTATTTGGGGAAAGTGTGACCTGGTTGCTGCATCGTGTGCCATTATGTCAAGTGTTATTGTGTTGTGTTGTGTTATTGTATCATTGGTTTTAATCACTGCTTCTTCTACCACTGCTACTTCAGTTTTTGATATCTGTCAGATTTGGTCAAATAACTGGTCAAATAATTAATAATCCTACATAATGCATGCAAGAAATGCCCAATAACTGTGTAATATATGCATATAAGTGTTTGTACATATGGCTGTGCATGTTTGTGTGTGTGTGTGTGTTGTATGCCTGATATATACATCAAAGTGAATGCCTCCTAACTCATGTGATTACGATACATGTGGAGAAAAACACTGTGTGTGTGTGTTTGTGTGTGTGTGTGTGTGTATGTGTGTATGTGTGTTTGTGTGTGTTTGTGTTCATATTCCTGATATATACATCAAAGTGAATGCCTCCTAACTCATGTGATTACGATACATGTGGAGAAAAACAGTGTGTGTGTGTGTGTAAATGCTTCCTAACTCACGTTATGACGATGCAGGTGGAGAAGAGCAGGGTGGCCAGCAGGCCGCGTTGGCAGTCGGCGTTCTTCCGCTGGCGCTGGTGCATCTCCCCTCCGCAGTTGTCACAGCAGCGGCACAGGCAGAACAGCAGCCCCACCAGCGGCATCAGCACCAGGAACAGCACGCCCAGCAGCACACACACCAGGAAGCCCAGCTCATAGTAGATCACCTGGACGCAGCCATGGAGGTGGACACACACAGATGGACACACACACAGACACACACATAGACATACAGACACACATACACATGCAAACACATGGACAGACACACAGACACAGACATAGGCACACACACACACACACACACACACACACACACACACACACACACACACCCACACACAAACACACACAGGACAGACAGACAGACAGACAGACAGAAGGAGAGTCAGACAGGAGGGTCAGCACTTTTATTTGCATCCCCAAGATTATGATCTTTTAACTGGCTAAATTGAATCATCATTGTCATAACTATGTACTGATATTTCCTGTAACAACATTCATATTCCCTAAACATCTTTGGTTCTGCTTGGGTTTGCTTTGACATGTGAATATGCACTGGAGTAAACTTAACATGCTCTGTCTGGTATATCTGCGATCAATTTGTCTATCAATTATTGAATACTGGCAGAATGAGACTTTCATCCATTCAACAGCTTCTGATATGATTACTGTGAGGAACAACTCCATCAACATGATCACTAACAATGTTCATCTCCAAAAAGAGAGACGGATGATCTATTTTGTGAATGTAGAATGGCAAATATGCTAAAGACATCCAATTTTAGAGATCCTTTTCAAAGTGTAATAAGATGGAGAACAATGACTAATGATGCAGAACAGATATCTTCATAATCACTCTATCAATTAAGATGTTCCACCAGACGTATAAAGTGCAGCTAATGAAGCATCACTTTGACGATCAAGAAATTAGACACTGTTTCGATGACAGGCTGCTTCACTATGGCAACATGGAGTAAAACTTACTGTCTTCATAGTCGAGTATTTACTACTTACCTGTTCATCAAACTCTACCAACCCCAACCCACTCCAACCCAACCATCCCAGCACACATCTAGTTGTTAATGGGATATTAGAACAAGGGGATAATGAACAATGATGTCAACTCTAATTCAAAACTGTGTACACACGTGGTCAGTAAGATATGGACCTTAGACATAGAAGGTTAAAAACTTGGGACCGTCAGTGTGAGTAAAGAGAGGTTTGGTTAGCTTGTGTTAGTCATACACAGTGTTATTCTAGACCGCCTGTGGCTAAACTGATTTCAGAAGGGATCAAATGGGCTATAAGCCCCTTGTTTAAAAAAAAAAAAAACAAACAAAAGCACATGCTTTCTGAAATAAACAAATAAATAAAAGCCAATTTTCTCAAGGTGTCCTGCCTGCCAAATTTATTTCCAAGGCAGCCGGTCCTGTTTGAGCTTGCCTTTACACAGCCCTTTACAAAGTTGTGATTAAGTGATTTCGATTTGAATTGCATGAGCCTCACCACAGTACACTGGCTGCATAACAAGAGGCCTGAGTGTTTGGCGACAGCAAACTGTGCACATCTCTCGTGCCTGTCTCTGTCTCTGTCTCATCACAGAGGCCTTTTCCTGCCACTTGCAGAACAATGGAGATGATGAACTGAGATCCATGACCAAAAACTAGGATGTGTAATTATACTTTAAACTTTATACTTTATAATTACTATGTTCATTTAATATAACTATTATTTATACTTACTCTTTATACTTTAATTATATTTATACTGCACTTCGGAACAACATTGTCATGTAAAAATACACAGGCAAAAAAATGTATTTTCGCCACGTGATTGTAACAATGGAATATGCTGTGACTGGGTTAGACATGAGGGCCTAGCTGTGATTGTTAGGTCGTCTCTGATATTGCCAGTACTGTGTCTGTACCTATAGCCATCACTTTCAGATGTACTGTCACAGTGGTGTGAAAGGAATATTGGGAGGATGAAAGTTCTAAAGAATGTTGAAGTCCATGGAACATAATGTGGAATTTTAGAATCTTACATTGTTGTAGAACACATTCTTCTATAGGATGTTTAAAAACTCACACCCTCATGGGTTTGTGTGGTAGCACTTACAGCATCACAAACAGCCCATCATCTCTCCATTATCTCTATAGCCTTCTCTCCTGGAGGAGCTCTGTCTTTACTTTATGACCCAACGACGTGGGTGAAAGGGTACTTGATGTTACACTCTCTGACAGGCTGCATTTGAGAAAGCCACTGCTGGGCTGCCTCAAGTATCTGAGTGGCAGCCGATGCCCCCTGTACGCAGTTAGACAGTTGGGTTTTGACCAGGATGGCCTGGGGACTGATCTGACAGTGAAGCATCACAGCACAGCCTTTTTAACTTTCTGCAAAAGACACCAAAGCTACCCAGGGACAGTGACAGTGGTGCGACTGTACTCAAATCTGTCATCCAGTCTTATCTCTACAGCACACATACTTATGATTACTTGTAGGCTGGGTACAGCCTCAGTAGAATGATGTCTGTGTGCTGTAACTGTTAGAAGGTGTCGGCATCTGAGTGGTTAACTGGTCAATGATTGTGTTGGCCTGTGTCAGACTAAAATCAAAGGAGGCCTTGGGGTTGTGTGGAAGAGCCACAGGATGGGACACTGGCCCAAATACCTGGAATATCAGACAATGTGAATTTCTGAAGTGATTGTCTTCTAAAGCATGTTTTGTCTGAAGATTAAAATCCTTTTAATCATCAATCCCTTTTATTACCAAGACTCAAAGCTAAGTCTTTAAGATGCATGGAATTGATTAAAACATATCAACCTAATTCTACAATCTGAACAATCTTCCAAAGCCCATTCCGTTAAAAATGCATAATGTGTGGCCAGTGTTAAAACCCACTTATCAAAATGGTGGTACTGTACAGTGCTTCCTATTTTAATCTTGGTTGCATGGCAACAAGTTTCTAATATCTTCTCATCCTCACATACAGGTAAGACTTGCTGCAAGTGGGTGGATTCTGCCCTGTAAGAACCATTTAGCACTGGCAGTTGATGGACACTTTTGGAGCTGAAAGCCCTATTGAATAGGGGCTGGAAGGGATATTGTGCCTTGTTGCTTCATTTCTGTTCTTCTTTTCCCTCATTTTCTTTTTTTGTTTCTTTTTCTGATATTTGACCCTCTTAGAATCTTATTTTTTACTTCCTGGCCTTTTATTTGGCATTTAACTACGCTTGCGTTAACATAATGTGATGACGTCTGATGTCTGCAATAACAATTTCTAACATCCATACACGTCGTGGACCCCATTCATTATGATTTTACATAAGTTACATTTAACAATTACTGTGCTCCTTGTCGACCCTTAGGTCACGCTCCAGCCTAGCTGTTAGCCAGCTAGCTAAGCCACTTCACTGGGTGTGGTAAATGAAGCTAATATGCTAAAGGCTTAAGTGGTGGTCTACGGTGACCTAAATAGGGTTGGTAGCCTGTGTGTGTGTGTGTGTGTGGGTGGGGGGGGTCAAAGTGGACATTAGTGGTACAAGTTATCCCACTCCCCCATGGGTTCACTACACAGGCATGTCTCTCCGTCTTGGTGTGTGTACTAATTGTGCCTGTGGTCAATGGTGAAGAGGGGCCATGAAGTTGGTGTGAGCATTACCTACCAAAATGGCAGGACCGTTGTAAGGTGGAGATGCCATTAACAGGCTAAAGGTTATCTGTGTGGTCTGAGCTGACCATGTTTGGATGTATGTAAGTGGAAGTGAAAGAGGGGGATGGGGATTTGCTATGATTTCACCTGGAACTCTGGAACTTTAGTCTGAGCTTTAGAGCTGTGTGTGTGTGTGTGTGTGTGTGTGTGTGTGTGTGTGTGTGTGTGTGTGTATGTGTATGTGTGTGTGTGTGGGGGTGGGGGGGGGTGGGAGGTGGGTATATGAGCTTTAGAGCTGTGTGTGTGTGTGTGTATGTGTGTGTTTGTGTGTGGGGGTGGGGGGTGGGTATATGTGTGTGTGAGCTTGACTGTGTGCCTGTGTATATTCGCATCAGCTCTTGATAGTAATGTGTGTTTGTAGGTAGATGTGTGTTGTAGGTGTGTGGTTATCGTTGTGAAAGGATCCAAGTAAATGTGTTTAGGGTTTAGGTATGTAGGAGTGTGTGTGTGTGTGTGTGTGTGTGTGTGTGTGTGTGTGTGTGTGTGTGTGTGTTGAAAACTGATAAGGAAACTAAGCTCTCAAACTGCTGACTGCGCTTCAAGGCCCACCCCCATCATCCACTTCACTGCAACACCTTAAGCTGAAAGATCTGCTTACAGTAATCTTGAAGCGTCTACTGTTAGCATGCAGCCATGGTAGTGAGGAGGCTGCCTTCATGTTTGTTCACTTACCACAGGAAGTCCCATGTTAAGGATGTTGTCAGTTGACAATTTTTTACATCGTTTGATACAGAGAGATATACTGTATAACTGCACTGAGGTAATATGTTAGTGCTAAAAATGTAAAGGTAAAAAGAGTGCTGTTTTATGTTAATACGATTGGTTAAAAAAATCTAAAATGTAAAATGTTTTTTTTTTTCCACAATAAAATGATTTCTAAAACCATACTATAACCAGAGACAGTTGATAAAACCATCTTTGCTGAAGCGTTTTGCATTTCACTGTTTCAAGATCATTTTATAAAAGTGGGAGTTTAGCTCAACCAAACACTCATGTAGCCTGGACCGACAGTCTAATCCACCAGCCAGTTTCATAAGTCATGTTAACATGAGTTTCATAATTTATGTTAACATAATTCATACTACGGTAAATATAGTCCAAGTTGAATATCCTTTCCAACATATACTGTGAAGATATAAAGCCCTAGACACCAGTACAGGCTTATGTTCTAACGGGTTTACACTACACTATGGGGAGCTCACCGAGACAGGGTGGGGGTGGGGGTGGGGGTAAGGGGAGGGGCTACTAGTCAGGGGGAGTACCACAGGTGACGGAGAGACGGATTCAGACAGGAAGCTGGAGTTGGATGGAACGGAGGTTTCAGCTGGGTTTTAACATGATGGGTACGGGTACGGGAATGGTACGGGTAGCGATGAGGGACAAACTTTACCTGAAGAGTGAGAACAATGTTCTCTGGCTGGAAAGGCCAGATGAGAAGAGGCATGCAGAAAGAAAAAGGCATGGAAAACGGTCAACTGGACAGTTTCAACAGAAAAGGTGACAATTTCAGGAGCAAAAAAAAAAGGTAGAAGGCATGAACAAAAGCCCATCAAAATCTTCTGAAATACCAACCCAACTGTCTGAGGCAAAATAAGGCTACTACAAATGCATGGATGAGGCACATAACTGTTCAGGGTGGCATGCTATTGTGGTGCATCATAGCATCTTGGTCTTAACTGTGGCACTAACAAATATCATCAGATTCTTTTGCCAGAATGAGAAAAGCAATGTGTATACCTCCACCCCTCCGCCCCCACCCAACCCCTATTCCCTTGCTCTAGAAATAGAAAGCATGAGTGTTCAAAACAAACAACAACAACAAAAAAAAAAACCCAATTTAATTAAAATCGGGTTATCAAAAAAACACCAACAAGTGATTGCTTCTTCCTGTGTCTGGCGTGAGTCACAGTGCCAGATGCAATTAGCGGCCCCCCTGGCAGAGGCACAGGATGGGGGCCACAGGGCGGCGGGGACGGGGACCCCTCCTTGCCTCTCACTGGTAATTAACACTCGGCTCCAGAGAAGACGCATAGAGGAGGTGCCCTCTCCCACCTCCGCACCTCCGCACCTCCGCACCGTGCCTGATGAACTCACTCACAGCCACCAACGGCAAGAAACACGAATGAATGTAGACACGGATATGTGGAATTGTACACAAAACAAGATGAGCGAAAACAAGATGCAAACACTCACACAGATACACACACACACACACACATACAGTATGTATGTGCACTCTCACTAGAGGTGGAAGCAGAAAACTAACATGACACTTTCATAGGCATAGACACACACACACACACACACACACACACACACACACACACACACACACACACACACTTAGACATACACACATAAATACTGTACAACACAATAAAACTTGGAATCATACACCGGGACAAACAAACAAACACACACACACACATAACAGATTACCTTCTGGTACTCCGACTGGATTGCCCCAAATTTATCCTTGGCCACTCTGATGACGAGATCTGCGGAGACAGAGCGAAAACAAACACAGTGTGAGACATCTTCTCGCCGCTCAGGAGCCGTCAAAAGCACTTATGCAACCGAGTTTGCCACCGCCCACACACACCAAACGCCGCCCCCCCCCCTAATACCCACAGTGCACCTCCACCAGAGGTGAGCCAAGCCAGCGTTCACCTTCGACTTGCGAAGTTGCTGCATCACGACTACTCACTGAAAATAGGTTTTTTGGCAGGTAGGTGAGATATTGTTTAGCCTCCGGGCTGGTGACTGGCAAAGACAGCTGTCAGCAGTGCACTGCAAGTATGAAAGGCCTATTACACCTCCGCCATAAAAGCTGAATATGAATATGTGAAAGATGTGAATAACGGTAAAAGTGATGCAAACTTTTTTATGAGTTCATGAATTATTTCTGTTGAGTTTGACTGCAATCACCCAAGGCAAAGGTAGTAAGTCTACTTATAACATCCTTTGAACTAACCCTTTTATTAACAGCAGAGGAGGAGAGTGGATGCACACATACAAATTCTGTCTTTTCACTGGCTGCTGTACTGTCTACTGCTTTGGCCCCATAAACTCATAGCACCTAAAATATTCAGCAGAACAGACATCTTCTTTCTTTCTCTCTCTCTTTCTCTCTCTCTCTCTCTTTATATCTGTCTCTTTCTTGTCTGTCTCTCTATCTCTGTCTCTCAGTCTCTCTTCCTCTCTTATTTTGCTCTCTCTCACTCTCTCTCT
>CM059288.1:13014443-13041943 GCA_030347295.1 Setipinna tenuifilis | reverse complement strand
GGTCCCTAAAGCTCCAGGTCCTAAAGGTCCTGGGGGAAGCTTTCATGGTCTGCTCTACTTTTAAGGGCACCAAGGGGTTTCCATTGCAAAATGCAGAGAAGGCAGTTTTAGAGTTGAAAAGGGTGTGTGTGTGTGTGTGTGTGTGTGTGTGTGTGTGTGTGTGTGTGTGTGTGTGTGTGTGTGTGGTGTGTGCGTGTGTGTGCGTGTGGGTGTGTGTGTGTGTGTGCGTGTGGGTGTGTGTGTGTGCGTGGGTGTGTGCATGGGTGTGTGTGTGTGTGTGTGTGTGATTTTGTGTGTAAAAGTGTGTGTGTGTGTGTAAGAGAGAGGAAGAAAGGGAGAGAAAGAGAGCAAGAGGAGTGCAGAGACCCTTTCTGGAGAATCTAATGAGGATGGGACTGCATGTACTGTACATCTGATTGTGTATGTATGCCATTACTGTAATGCAGCACAGCATTAGGAGCACAGGAGTGCCTCACACAGCAGAGGACTGTGGGAGTACGGATATGTGAGTCTGCACCAGCTCAAACAGAGAGAAGGGTAGAGGAAAGAAGAGAAGGGAAGAGGAAATAAGAGAGGAAAAGAAAAGAGAAAACTAATTCTTATGGTTTCTCTCCCCACACAGCACAGTCAGGCAAGGGGAGGGGCATCCCCAATGGTAGGGCTACAAAGAGGAGTTAAATCCACCTGTCCAACAGCGGAGGCGCACTCATCCTCATCTCTTCCCAGCATCCCTTCATCCGCGCGCTGCACTCTTTCGCTGGGTGTGCTAACTGCTAAGGTGTCACTCTGGGGATATGCTGCTGTCTTGCCTCTGCCTGCCTGCCTGCCTGCGTGGGAGAGAGAGAGAGAGAGATGGAGCCCCGCCCCTCTCTCCACAGCTCCACACGAACCAGGCAGAAGATGTCTACTGCATCCATCCCAGCACACATGCAGAGAGATGGGGGGGGGGAGAGGATGAGAGAGAGAGAGAGAGAGAGAAAGAGAGAGAGAGAGAGAGAGAGAGAGAGAGAGAGAGAGAGAGAGAGAAATGGAAGGATGTGGAGAGAGGGAGACACAGAGATAGAGAAAAAGAGATAAAGATGTAGATGGACACAGAGATGCAGACAGACAGACAGACAGACAGACAGACAGACAGAAAATAAGAGTGAGAGAAATAAAGAGAGAGATGGGGGAAAGAAACACAGTGGGAGAGAAGGACATAGAGATGCAACAGAAAAAGAAAAGAGATTGACACAGGGAAAGAAAGAGAGAGCAAGATGGACAGAAAGAAAAAGGAAGGTAGATACTTAGAAAACAGAGATGAATAGAAAACAAGAGAGTGGGACACAGATAGAGGGAACAGAAGGACAAACAGTGAAACGAAAAATTGAGAGATACAAACATACTGACAAGACGGAGGATAAATAGAAAGAAAAAATGAGAAGAATGAAAAATGACAGAGGAACACAAAGTGGCAAAAAGCGAGACAATGCAGTATATATAGAGTAAGAGGAATGGCGAACCTGAGAGAGAAGGAGAAAGAGAGGGGAGAGATATAAAGACACAGAGATGGAGATGAATGGAGAAAGTAATAGAGTGACAGAGATAAGGATAAAGAGAGAGAGAGAAAGAAGAGAACTGAAAAGAGAAGTAACACAGCTGGGGAAGGGGTGCATGACAAAGTGAGAAATACGAAATAGGGAGAGTGAAAAGAGAGGTAGAGGGAGAGGGAGAGGAAAAGGAAGAGGGAGAGAGTGAGAAGAGAGGGAGGTAGAGGGAAACAGAGGCAAAGATAGAGGGATCGAAGGGGGAGAATCAGAGGGAGAGGAAGAGTGAGAGAGGGAGAGGGAGAGAAAGAGTGAGGAAAAAGAGAAGGAAAGGGGAAGAGCGAGTATGTGAGACAAAGTGTGAGAGAAAGAGGGAGAGAGAGAAAGGGAGATGGCGGGAAAAGGACAGACAGAAGGACAGAGAGAGAAAAGGAGATCGAGAGATAGAGGGATAGAGAGAGAGTAACAGAGAAAACGAGCAATGGAGAAAGCAAGAAGGACAGAGGAAGACAGAGAGGGAGATGGTGAGAGAGAGGGAGAAAGGGTAAAGAAGATGGAGAGAGGGATAGAGAGAGAGAGAGAGAGAAAAAGAGCGATGGACAGAGAAGGAAAGACAGAGGGAGAGAGGGAAAGGGAGAGAGAGGGAGAGAGAGGGAAAGGGAGATGGTGAGGGAGAGGGAGAAAGAGGGAAAGGGAGATGGAGACAGAGGCAGAGATTGCCTTTATAAATATTTCATGGGGAGATTTCCCTGGTGAGTGTTGTATAAAGGCGAGAATAATTTCCCCGCCGAGGTGCGCTGCGTCAGAGTGGCACAAACACACCCGTGGAGAAAGAGGAGAATCACTGGATCTCGGCGCCAGTGTGTCAGTCTCGCTCAGATCCGTATCACAGCACGTTCCCAGACTGAACACCAGCTACCTCCAGCACATACCAAACACAGGCAGGCTTGCCTCACTCATTGGCAATCCATCTCACAATGTCTACTCAAAACATTCACAACTTAGTAGTTGACATATGAATATATCTGTGTGTGTGTGTGTGTGTGTGTGTGTGTGTGTGTGTGTGTGTGTGTGTGTGTGTGTGTGTGTCTGTCTTTATGTGTGTCTGTGTGTCTGTGTGTGTATGTGACTATGTGTGCACGCGCACATGTGCATGCAGAGGATGATATTCTTTCAGAAGGTTTGAGTTCGCACATAACAAAAATACATAACAGAGCAAGCGGTAAAACAGACCAACAATGGTCAAAACATTATTCTGTGCCCAGCAAACAAATAGCAAAAAGCATTTCAAATGTGTGGGCCCATCTCATTACTCAAACTCATTAAAATGCACCTATTATTTACAGACATTACACATATGAACCTATACATACTGGTACTATGCAAACGTAAAACAATACACAGTACAAACAACCACAGTACACATAAAAAACTACAGTATGTAATAGGCTGGTTCAGCATCATAATGACAGAGATAGAAAAAAGAGGAGAATGGAAGGACAAAACCTCACTGCTACACTTGCTAAATCTGTAAGCCACACAACACACAGCAGCACAGCCAAACAGATTTCAGAACAAGACTTTATACTGTATCTGCAGAAATGTCTATGAATCTGCACAGATCTCCCCTTCCCTTCCAGGTGAAAGACCAGTAATGTCCACCACGCACAATGACCCTGCCCTCACTGACATCCAGTCAGTCTGACACCCTCATGCTTGCTCAGTGTTGATGACAGCAGGATGTTAGGAGGTTAAAATGTTAGCAGTGTGTAAGTAGTATGCTAGTATGATGGAAGTGAGAGGCAGCGATAAAGGCAACAAAACAATGTTCCAGTACTAATCCATGCTCTTGCATCAATCCATCCCTATGTGTGTGTGTGTGTGTGTGTGTGTGTGTGTGTGTGTGTGTGTGTGTGTGTGTGTGTGTGTGTGTGTCTGTGTGTGTTTGTGTGTGTGTGTGTGTTTGTGTGTGTGTCTGTGTGTCTGTGTGTGTGTGTGTGTCTGTGTGTGTGTGTGTCTGCATGTGTGTGTGTGTGTGTGTGTGTCTGCACAATGAAAGGGAAAAGACCACTGATTACCATTGCGTGCAAAGTCAAGCCAAGCCTGCTTGCCAAGTGGTGTTGGGGTTTGCCTACACGCTAGTGTCTGTTCTGCCCTTTCACTAGTGGTAATGGGGGGGTATGGGGGTGGGGTGGTGGGGCATGGGGGGGTAACATCATGTGTAGGCTGACAGTGACGAGTGATAAAACAAAGCTAAGTAATGATAGCTAATGGCTGAGTATGGCGGGGGCTGTAGTATGCCCTGTGGCTGCCTATGTAAAACACAAGGATTAGCCGCTGCCTAATTGATTCAAATGGACGTCCGGGCCTTAGCGCTTGGATGACTACAGTCACGAGACATCTGCAGGCTTTGCCTGATGGGAGACATACACGAAACACACAGGCACACACACAGGCACACACACAGGCACGCACACACACACACACACACACACACACACACACACACACACACACACACACACAACCATACACAGATACTCACATATCCTACATAAAAACATGAAAGCTTAAACTCTCTCTCTCTCTTTCTCTCTCTCTCTGTCTGTCTGTCTCTCTCTCTCTCTCTCTATCTCTCTCTCTCTCTCTCTCTCACACACACACACACACACACACACACACACACAAACACACACACACACATACACAGCACAATACATAGACGCGCATATTTGCAGGCTTACATTATCATTGCAGGATTACAAAATCACACACACACACACACACACACACAAACACACACACACACACTCCACCACAACAATATCCACTGATAGCGATGGATGCCTGTGGAATTGACAGTGTTTACCCTTCAGACAGGCTTTAAAACAAAATGGGCATCACAATTGATTTAAAGGGCTATGAAAAGGTTATATGTAATTATCTCCTGGCCATCTGCCTGGCATTCTCATTCCCCATGTCAGCATTCATACTCACAGAGAACGTGACTGGGAGAGAGAGACAGAGAGAGAGAGAGAGAGAGAGAGAGAGGAGTGAGTGAAGAGACGAGACTGCATAAGTGAGAGAGCGAGAGAGTGAGTGAGTCACAGAGAGAGAGAGAAAAGAGAGAGAGTAAGTGAAAGAGAGAGGAAAGAATGTATTGTGTTAGTGAGTGAGAGAGGTGTGTGTGTGTGGGGGGGGGGGTTAGAGAAACAGAGAGAGGGGAAGAGAGAAAAGGGCTCTGAAAAGCTGTTGAAAGACTGCTTAAAAAACAGATTGCGTTTGTGCTCTGACATATACTTTTAAGGTAAAAGAAACACAGAAACGGCAGAGACGGGAGAGTGACCATAGCAACAGCAGCTGTCATGGGGGAGTGGGGGGGCTAGAATAGAGGCAAAACAACACATCAAGCACCCAAAAGTAGCAGCGCCACTCAAAACTCATTTACAGGACTTACATCCGCCAGCAGAGCCAGAGACACGCGTGACTGACAGGATTCCTCCTCAAAAATGGCGTTTCATTTTCACCAGTCCTCGGCTGCGCTGTCCGGTCCACTTAACACCCCCCCCTCCCCAAACCCCAACACACCCCCCACCATGCAGGCATAAATTTGGGGGAGACAAGAGTATCTCTGTCAGCCGCCTGGCTTCTCTACGGTCCTCTGTCAAAGCTATCTGTGTTAGGCAGGCGTTGGCCAGAGATAGCAGACGAAACCAAAATGGTGCCCCTTTTTCAGGGCAGATGCTTTATGGGATGGGGGGGTTTGGGGGGGGGGGGGGGGGTGAGACACACTGCATGGGGAAAGAAGCTTCACAGTTTAACTGAAGTGGTCACATTCTCACACACACACACAGTCAGACACACACACACACACACACATGCGTGGCATGTTAGGAACTGGTCTCATTCACTTCAGCAGCCTGACAGCTAATGACTTTTGATGCTATTCTTCCTTCACTGTTTTTTTAGCTGTTTGCAGAAGTAAAGCTGTCTGGGTAAAAGGGTAAGGGGCCTCTCAACCTCAGCCCTAGCTGGCTAATCATGCCATGCCAGGGATATTACAGAAAGAGTTCTTCAGAAACATAGTAGAGTCCTGATTATGAGCATCACATGAACTACAGGGTGTCTCCGTAGCAACGACTAGTGCTTCCCATAGCTAACCACATGGCATTCCACAGTAAGCTAGCATGTAGTTCATCACATCGCTAGGAATTCATTCAAACTATGAAAGGCTGACCAGATCTCTGTGATGAACACCAGGGACATTTTTCTGAAAAAAAAAAAAAAAACAAAACAGGGAGACACTCCCAGTTCTGCAGTCAATATCACGAAAATAAGAAATGCTCTAGCTACAAAAAAAAAAACAGGGAGAAAGTGGGTTTTGCATGTTGTTCCAAGGACAGACCACCAAGACCACCAAAAATGGGAACTGTCCCCGGCAAATGTGAACATTTAGTCACCCTATCATACTGGTGGGAGGGGTGCAAAAGTAGGCCTATAGTTGTTTCACTATTTGGTTCAGAAATATGATTGTAACAAAAACATATACATGTAATAAATTGATTTGTAATTTTTCATTCAAATCACATCCAGGAATTGTAAAGATGTGCAGAGTGGACACGTCACAGAGCTTGTAGGTCTGTGTCTCCATGCTGATAGTTGACATGGTAAAGTGGGAAGCCTGACATTATCAGCCTGCTCCAACCACGGCACGATAAACACACCTGGTTGCCATGGAGACCACGGCTCAGGAGAAGAGAATCCCTCAAGGCAAACAGAGAGAGAGAGAGAGAGAGACAGAGAGAGACAGAGAGAAAGAGAGAGAGAAAGAGAGAGAAAAAGACAGAGAGAGAGAGAGTGTGAGAGAAAGAGCAAGTGAGAGAGAGCAAGTGAGAGAGAGAAAGAGAGAATGGGACAGAGAGAGAGAGCAAGTGAGTGAGAGAGAGCGAATAAGAGAGAGAAAGAGAGAGAAAGACAGAGATAGAGAGAGTGAGAGAGAGATAAAGAGAGAGGGGGGAGTCTCTTCTTTCATGTGCATCTTCTAGGCTGTACTAATAAAAAAGGCATTAGGCACTTGAGCAGACTTAACCCACTGCGGGAGTGCAATCCTTTCACTGAACAAAACCAGTAGGTACACAAGAAGAAAGGATTAGAATGAGTGTTTTGGCTTCTCTGTGCTGTAATGTGTAATAATTTGGTACTTTAGATATATTTGTGTGTGTGTGTGCGTGTGTGTGTGTGTGTGTGTGTGTGTGTGCGCGTGCGTGCGTGCGTGTGTGTGCGCGGGGTGGAAATTAACTTTCCAAAATGTGAACCTTCACCCGCCACTGACAAATAAAGTGGTAAAATTCACAAACCACTCAATAGTAAATTATAATTTTGTGTCAAGAAACTACCAGCCACTTTCATATTATACCACCATTCACCATTTGGCTGGTGACTGGTGTGAGTGTCCATCCCTGGTGTGTACGTGTGTGCCAGTGAGTGTGTGTACTTTAAAATGTAGTGTAATGCAATTTGACCTGTGGACATGTATGCACTCTCTCTCTCTCTTTCTCTCTCTCCATGTCTCTCTCTTTCCCTTTCTCTCTCTCCTTCAGAATAATGACGAACACTATAAGACATGGGCACAAAGGATGGTAGGTACACAAGAAAAACGGATACGATTGAGTGTTTTGGCTCCTCTTTGGTTACTGTGCTGTAATGTGTGATAATTTGGTATTTTAGATGTTTGTGTGTGTGTGTGTGCCAGTGAGTGTGTGTACTTGTGGACATGTATGCTCTCTCTCTCTCTCTATCTCTCTCCTTCTCTCTCTCTATCTCTCTCCTTCTCTGTCTCTCCCCATCTTTCTCTTTCTGTCTCCATCTCTCTGTCTTTCTCTGCTTGTCAGTGTGTGCATTCAGGATAAGGATGTAACACTATAAGACATGGACACACAGGATGCACTGTGTGAAAACATTGTTGCTTGTCTGCCTTTTCATGTCACAATGCGAAAGGCAAGAAGCTCAGTGAGCACAAGTGACATGAAGTCAGTCATGACACTCTAAATAGACTGTACACTGTAGACATGTATAAATGTGTGTGTGTGTGTGTGTTTGTATGTGTGTGTGTGTGTGTGTGTGTGTGTGTGTGTGTGTGTGTGTGTGCGTGTGTGTGTGTGTGAGAGAGAGAGTTTTGAACCATGTGTCATTAGGTGAGAGACAAGCAGCTGGCATCTTTTAGATGTGGAAACAACCAAGGCCTTAACAACACACACACACACACACACACACACACACACACACACACACACACACACACACACACACACACACACACACACACACACACACACACACACACACACACACACACACACACATACACACACTGTCCGCCAACGCCAACATCTCTGCTGCTCTCAGCTTGGGTGCGAATAGAGAAGTGTGGGTGTGGAAAATAGCATCAGGTTGTGAAGACTTGGCATCCTCCAGAGATAAGCTCTCTTTCTGCCTCTCTCTCTCTCTCTCTCTCTCTCTCTCTGTCTCTCTCTCTCTCTCTGTCTCTCTCTCTCTCTAAAGAGAGTGTCTGTGAATGCACACAACGCCTTTTTTACACTATTTCTCAAAATAACAGCCAGCACGGCAGCTTTTACTCTGGCAAAATTAATAAACGGCTAATCCACAATCTGTCATCAATTCCCTTAAGATACTGTACGCTATTCCAACACTTGAGAGTAATAAGCACTTACTGTTGTTTATTACGGAATCAGACCCAGGATCAGACATTATGGTTGGCAAAGGCAATAGAAAAGCAGATGCTATGGAAAGAACAACACTGTATGACATACTGCATGAATATTTACGAGGTACGTTTACCTCTGACACACATTTAAAACATCAATACTCTAGATACGTGATGGGCCCAGTGTGATTAGGAGGTGAGTAATGATGTATGGACTTCAATCGGATATCTACACTCACCCTCCACTGCACCAACAGACTTAGATTTTAATGAATGCACTATGCACACACTCACTTCTAAATATATACGCAAGTATATTAATTACTTTATGTAATTACTATCTGCTATTACACAGCTTACAGCTTTCTAAGTCCCTACTATCCTAAAATACAGTAATAGGTAAGCAGGATACATTGCCATACACATCTTTTGTAGGTGCTGTGAAGATATATTTTTAAATTATATTAAAAAGTGATTTTAATGGTTTAAACTGTCTGGCACCATTTTACTAATACACTAATAACACACACACACACACACACACACACACACACACACACACCCGCACGCACGCACGCACGCAGGCACGCACGCACACACACAGACATGCATGCGCACACACACACACGTACACACACACACAAACACACACACGTGCACACAACCACACAAACAAACAAAGACACACACACACACACACGCACACACACACACACACACACACACACACACACTCACATAGCAAAAGAGGTGAAATCTTTATCCTTGAGCGTGGGGCAAGAAGGGGCTATTTTTCATTCCGAGCATTCATCATGTAATGAATATCCAGCGAGACACACAGCCAATCCTCTGCCCAGTTTTTCTCTGATTAAGGTGAAGATTTTCTGCCTGGTTTCCTTTCTCTATTGATTAGCGTTACTCTGCCTCCTCACTGCAGCCAGCAGCAGCGCCATAACTCCTCCATCTTTACGTGCTTAAATAAGGCTCATCATTAGCGCTTGGCCCACGGGGGTGGACAGAAGCACAAAACAAACCAACACACACACACACACACACACACACACACACACATACTCGCATGCATGCATGCACACACAGGCACATATTTTATCTTACAAACAAATGTATCTGCTCTTTTTCTCAGTCCCTCTGCATACAGACACCCACCCAGCACACACTCTATTTCCCTCTGTCTCACACACACACACACATACACGCAAACACACACACACACAACCACCAAAATGACAAAAAAAGTGTTTTTTTTTTTCCAAATGATGCTGAATTATAGAAGCTGAGAGGCTATTTTTCTCTGAAAGCCCCCAGGCTTTCACTATGTCTCAATTTCATGTCACAAAGGAATAAAACTACTCCATGCACCCACTTCACCTAACCACCCATCATACCACCTCCACACACACACAGGTATTTTACCTGCCCACCCACCACACCCCTGGCCACACACACAGGTGTTTCCCTGACTTTACAGCACACACAGGTGCCACCACACACACGTCTTTCACCTGCCCACGACCAAAGCTCCTGACCACATACACAAGTCTTGCACCTGACTACCCACCACAGAACACACAGGTGCCACCACACACAAGTCTTTCACCTGCCCACCTACCCACCACGGCCCCTGGCCACACACACAAGTCTTCCACCTGACTACCCACCACAGCCGCTGGCCACACACACAAGCCTTTCACCTGACTACCCACCACAGAACACACAGGTGGCACCACACACACACGTCTTTCACCTGCCCACCGAACAAAGCCCCTGGCCACACACACACACACAAGTCTTTCACCTGACTACCCATCACAGCACACACAGGTGCCACCACACACACGTCTTTCACCTGCCCACCGAAAAAAGCCCCTGGCCACACACACACACACACACAAGTCTTCCACCTGACTACCCACCACCGCCGCTGGCCACACACACACAAGTCTTGCACCTGACTACCCATCACAGCACACACAGGTGCCACCACACACCGAGCGTGCCAAGCACAGGCCACACAAGGACGTGCCAAGCACAAGCACAGTCACAGGCACAGGCACAAGCCCAAGCACAGGCACCTGCTCTGGGTGTCCCGTGAGTGCTGGCCAGCCACCTGGTGATAAAGGGCTGGAGGTTACCCTCACTGGCACTGCTATTTACTGCACGGAGCCGATAAAAATAAACAGCACTGAGAGAGTGTGAGAGTGTAAGTGAGTGAGTGAGTGTGTGAGTGAGTGAGTGAGCGAGCCAGACTCTTTAGACAATCCTCCTAACACCAGCAGCATTGAGACAGGTCCCTGTGAGATAGTGTTGGTGTGTGTGTGTGTGTGTGTGTGTGTGTGTGTGTGTGTGTGAGGTGCGGAGTGAGCGGATGGCAGGCCTGGGGTGGAGGGGGTGTGGGGTGGTGGGGCCAATGTAACAAGCCTGTGCAAATCATGTCAGTCCCGAGTTGGAGATTTATCCTGGCAGTGTGCACGCTTGTGTGCCTCCGAAAAACAAGTGTAGAAAATAGCCCACATGACAACATGGAGAAAATTGGGTGATGTTTGTTACGCGTAAGATAGTGTGGCTATAAATAGGGGAATTCTGAGTCTGCTGATACAGCCATCTTCAAACATGTACAACATGCATCCACACTCCAGTGCTGTATGCATCCAACACATTTAGTTTACATGTTACATTTCATTTCAAGCTTTTTCGACAGTTACTCCTTTATAGAAAATAAGTCCCACCTTTTATAAACAAATAATAACTGCATATATACATACAACCATGTTTATGACATTCTGGTGGAATTATGAGGTGTGTTTTTTAACTCAAGAACAACACGTAAGACAGTTATTTCAACTACATTTAACCTCTTTAAACAAATCACAGATATCAACAACACATGCTACTCTTTTAGCCGTTAAAAGAAGTTTCAGAAGTTCCATGAAGCTTTTAAGAAATAAGACATCCTCCCTTTAAAGGTAGGTGTAATTGCTGTCCATGTGTGGATCGAAGAGTCTAGAAGGAAAGCGAGAGGATTACGGAGTGCTAATCAGGCCGGGACTATTCTCCCTTTCATGCTGACTGGGAAAGACAGGAGGAACAGAGGGGGCATCAGAGTATTTATAACACACACACACACACACACACACACACACACACACACACACACACACACACACACACACACACACACACCACCCACTCAATCCAGACAGGTGAACACAATCCCAGATTACTGTCAGATTACATATGGCTGCTGTGACAATGGTGACAGACAGGCAGACAGGCAGACAGACAGATAGGCAGACAGACAGGCAGACAGAAGGCTTGGGATAAATACTGCAGTTGGGGTGTGTAGAGATGTAATCGATCAGAAGAGGGAGGTGGTGCACACTCTCTCTCTCTCTCTCTCTCTCACACACACACACACACACACACACACACACACACACACACACACACACACACATGCACACACACACACAGACACACCACCCGATATGCACCGGAGGTACGACTCAGAAAGATAGAGAGCTGTGTCATCATCTCACACAGGAAAACAATACACCGAGGACAGGACTAGGGGTGTGTGTGTGTGTGTGTGTGTGTGTGTGTGTGTGTGTGTGTGTGTGTGTGTGTGTGTGTGTGTGTGTGTGTGTGCTCTGAATGTAGATAGACACACACACAGCAGCGCAGCCACAACTGAGGCTCAGCAGGGGCGCGGACGGGAGAAGAAGATAAATGCACCTCGGCTCTGCGCTGATAGCCAATTTCATGGCGCCTGTGTGAGTCAGGGCGTTGTGTGTGTAGAGGCACATTGTTATGTGTGGAGCCGCGCAATGCAAGTCAAATAGAGCGCCATCAATAGTGGTTAAGTTTTATGTGTGCGGATGTTGAGTGGGGGGGCCCCGGGGCGTTGTGTGGCATGACGAAATGCGGTGTAATGGCGGTGACAGTGACGGCGGTGAAACATGCATGGCGGTGGCGATGGTGGAGTCGTAGAGATAAATCGGACTAAGATGTGGTGGCAGTGTGACGAGGGCCCTATTCTGACTCCCGAGACTGGCTGACATGTTCTTCTCTGCAAGCTGCCTCGCTGTACGAGGACACACACACACACATAACATGCATCTGCACACACACACACATACACACACACACACACACACACACACACACACACACACATATCAGAACAATTTTTCACATACACACTGACACCCACAGAGACATATCGTACAAATCACACAAGTGTACACACACACACATGCACACACACACATCACCACAACTCTGTAACATACTCTGTAATGAGTATTCTTACACAAGTTGGTCGTGTAAGAATAGGGTGGTCTTTCTTTTTCTCTCTCTCTAAATCACAAGCACAAAATTCTTTGTGGTGCAATGACACAATGGCTATCCATTAACTGCCCAAATTCTGCCATTTCCATTTACAAACATCAGAAGCACGTAGTTTTAGCACCAACTTGTTGACCCCCTTGACATCATATCTCTTGAGGCAGCAGTTTTGATTACAAGCCCATTTCGTTAAGCTTCCTGAAGATTGCATATTCAAATCCACAGCACACATCAGACACACAAGTCTTGTGGAAACGAGTCAGGAAATGTGCTGAGGTGATCATCAAATAATTTTTTTTCTCTATGTCGCTGTCTGTGTCCTCTCCTGCAAAATTGTACCCCCTTTCTGTCTCTCACGGAGTCCGGAGACAGTATTTTTCTCCCACTTTTTTATTTTTTCATTACTTTGTCTCTGCCTGTCTATTTCGCTCCCTCTCTCTCCCTTTCTTTCTCCCCGTTATCCCTGTTCCAGCCAAACTGTCATTCTCTCTAGAAGTCTTCTGACTTCTTCACTTCTACCTCTGCTTCTCTCTTTCCTTCCTTCCTCTTTTTCTCCTGGTTGTGTCACCCACATATGACAGTGCCCTCCTAGCAGTAAGCCCAGACATCCCAACCTGCGGAAACTCATTTCCGGGGGGTTAACAATGCACAACCCTGCTGCAACACATGAAGGAAAGAAAAAATTTCCAAAAAAACCCAAATAGCCAAATGAGAGAGATAGTGCTTGTGTATTACGTCAGCAAAAATACTACACTGGACTGTCAGTCTCGCTCTTCCTCAATCCACCTGTCTCCCTGTCACTTAGTCTTAGTTAGCTAAACAAATTTGCGCAAGTTGCGGGAAACCTTGTAGTACTTGCGGGCGTCTGGGAGTCTCTTTTCAAATGCAGGAGACTCCTGGAGGCCGCAGAAGACGTGGGATGTCTGCAACCCCCCAACACTCCCATGAGACGGAGCGGACGTCATCATCTCGGCGGGCAGTGCCCTCCTAACACACTGGCACACTGTATTCCTCCCCTGCCCGGCTCCCCGTGCCATTCTAAGGTTACTCCGCAGGCTCGCCTGAGAGAGTTGCCACGTTGGTGGCCCTTTCCCCAAAGACCTCCGTGCCTGTACAGACACACAGACACACAGCCCGCCTGCTGGTAAACAAGGTGTTTCGCTAGGAAGGCTAACGGCCCTAGCACTACTGGAGCTTAGCTAGCACTACTAGAGTCATGTTTACACAAACGTCTCTTCAGTTTGACCTTTCTAACAGACCTTCATATAGATCTAAAGTCTGTTGAGATATGTTGAGATCTCCCCGTGATGTTTAAGTTTCTGCTGCCGTAAGCCTTTTAGGGTGTCACTGCTTACATGCTGCACTTCAACTGGAAAAAATATATAAAAATACATACAATTGGCTTTATGTGGAGCAAACACATTGCTGACACAGTAAGTATGAAGAGGTTTGCTCCTCAGGGACACGCAGAAGAGGCCATTACTTGCAGTAGAGTCTTTGGTCAGAGCTGCTTTCAGCAGAGAGTGAGGCTGAGGTAGCCTGTGGCACTGTGACACACACACATACACTCACACACACACACACACACACACACACACATCCACACACACACACACATCCACACACACACACACACACACCCACACACACACACACACACACACACACACACACACACACACACGCACATACACACACACATCCACACACACACACACACACATCCACACACACACACACGCACATACCCACACACCCCCCCACAGACACATTCACACATGCACACACACACACACCCACACCCACCCCCCCACACACACACACACGTACACGTGCGCGCACACACACACACACACACACACACACACACACTGGTGAATGTGGATGCGAGGCACTGAAAGGCCGGCGCTGCCACAATGAGAGGCATTGCATAACGGATAGCCGGCATTCTGGGACCATTGCTGGTCCTTTCAGCGGTCTCTGGGTTCAGGGCTCTTTTTTTGTTCCTCTCTCAGGCGAAATACTACCCACACAGCGCAGAGAGAGAGCTAGAGAACGTGAGAGAGGGAGAGAAACTCTATGTGAGTCCTCTGTGTGGAAAAGGAGAGAGAGAGAGAGAGAGAGAGAGAAAGGGACAAAGAGAGAGGTGTGGGTGTTGAGTGAAGAAAGAGAGAGAAAATAGATTGTGATAGACTGCAAAAGAGAGAGACAGAGAGAGAGAGAAACAGAGAGCAATAGTGAGTCAGTGAGTGAGAGAGAAAGATTAAAAAAACCAGACAGCCAGAGGGAAAGAGAGAGTGAGTGAATGAGAGAGGAAGAGAGTGAGAGCAAAAATGAGAGAGAGAAAGCTAGAGAGTTAGAGAGTTAGCGAGACATAAAAAGTGTGTGTGTGTGTGAGAGAGAGAGAGAGAGAGAGAGAGAGAGAGGGAAAGTGTGTGAGTGAGAGAAACAGCGGGTCACAGAGGCCAGTTTAACAGCTGTTCCATTCAGGAGCAGGTTTTTGGCTGCCTCCACATCCCAACTCAGCCCTATCACATCCCACCACCATCCCCCTGGCAACAACATACCTGCTGGGTCTCCAACGGGCATCCCATAATACTACTCTTGAGGACTGTGGCACATAGTCTGGGCAAAACCAGCCACTCGTACTACACTGCATTTCGTACAGAGGGTCTGGCTGTGGTTCCATTGACATGGTTGTCTCAGGCAGCATCTTGCAGAACCAATCAGAGAATAGAGGGATTGTTTGTGATTGATGATGTCAACTTTGTGTGTTACATTTGAATTGTAGTGTGTAGGCAGGCTTATAGACAGGCTATTTGCATACCACAACCAGAGGTTAGTGATTGGGTAAAGGCAGATCCGATCGTTTTAAACTTCAACAGAGTCTACACCTCCAGGAAGAAAACATTTCTCAATACAGCACAGCCAGACCCTCTGTACAAAATGCAGTGAAGTACTGACCAGGCTTTGTGGCAGAGGCATATCCATCCCATAATACCACACTTTAGGGCTGAGGCACAGAAACACATCTAGCAGTTTAAATATAAAACGAACTGTCACAAAGACATTAGCCTACAGACCCGATCTCTGATCTTCAGAAGTCGCCTGGTTTTGAGTGTATGTATAAAAGCAACTATGAATGACACTGGCCCGAAGTCGGTGGGAAATGAAAGAATCGTGCTCCATCTCCAGCTACACACCATGGGCAATGTGCCCATCTGGGCCGAGTAAAATAGCTAATGGCTAGCAGCCCTGGCAACTGAATGTCAGAACCAGCACTGGTCCAAAGGGGGTACGATAGAATCATGTTTCATCGCCGAGCAACACATCGGGCACAGCGGGCCTGTTTGGGCCGTGTAAGATGACTAATAGCTTGTTACCGCGGGGAAGATTATGAATGAGGCGACCCGCTGAGCATAAAGGTACCCTTGATTGGGCTCTTTGACGAACAATCCATCATCAAGACAAGAAGTTGTGTCACTGCTGTAGGCAGTGAGCGGGCATTATTCTTCCCAACAGCAACTCCCACTCCTATTTCAACCCCTATACATAGGAAGCCAGGTGTCTTTACAGAGAGAAGCTCTGAGTTCTTTTGAAGAACCACATGATATGAGATTCTTGGTGCATAAGTAGTAAGTAGTAGTAACGTTGTATAGCAGTGCTGTCTTGAGTACAGTGTTGGGAAATGATTAGGTTTCAACTCAAAGGGTTGTGTGCACTCCCCTCATAGTGGACACACTGTTTGAGGTTTCCACTGTACAACTCAGCACGTTAGATTGGCACTTGCTGCTCAAAACAGCATTTATAAATCACTTTGACACAGGTGCGGGCAGAATGTAAAATGACAAGTATAACGTTTATGGCAAACCTCAGCGCTGCACTGATGCCTGTGATTGAGGGGACGGAGTGTCAAGTGACCACTGGTGTCCTCCTCCACCTGATCCTCTCCTCTGACACTCAGTCCCCGGCACAACGACTCCGTGCCACAGAGGCAATCTAATCTTCTTAAAGTGCTCCAACCAGTTGGCACTGAACCAAGACCACAGATAACATGAACAGTGTGTGTGTGATTGTGCGTGTGTGTGTGCGTGTGTGTGTGTGTGTGTGTGTGTGTGTGTGTGTGCATGTGCGGGTGCCTATATGTGTGCATGTGGTTGTGCTTGTTTGTATGTATGTGTGTGTGTGTGTGTGTGTGTGTATGGTGTGTGTTTGTGTGTGTGTGTGTGTGTGTGTGTGTGTGTGTGTGTGTGTGTGTGTGTGTGTGTGTGTGTGTGTGTGCATGTGTTAGATAACGGGGCTGGGGAGAAACAGTGATGCGGTGTCATATCTCTAGAGAGCTTAAAAGAATTAAGGGACAGCGAAAGACACACACCCTCCATTCCAACTCCTCTCTAAAGAGGCAGCGATTACCAAACCACACTGACCACTTCTGCAGAAAAACAACACACACGCCAGCCAGCGTCTGCGACAGGCGCCTCGGCCACTAAACTGTCTGCTCCCATTACAGCTGACCTTAGATCAGCTGAGTTGATTGCTGTTAATGGCTTTGCCAGTGCCAAAGGCTGGGTAACCTGGTCCCAGTACTGGGGCCACAGGCCGGCTCATGGACATTTTGGGACCCATGAAAGAATATAATTGCTCCCTTCGCCAATGCCAATTAGTAAATATGCTAGTCATTATTTTACTGTGGTGCTCTTGAAGTCACTGTGACTCATGCCCACAGGTGTTGTTGGGATTGTTCATCATCATCATCATCATCATCATCATCATCATCATCATCATCATCATCATCTTCTTCTTCTTCTTCTTCTTCTTCTTCTTCTTCTTCTCCATCGTCTTCTCCTCTTCCTCCTTCTCTCACTTGCTGAATGTAGCCTGCAGGAACTGTTGGGGTTGTATCTCGATCTGCTCATTCCAAGTGAACAATTTGTCTTGCTTTTGCATTTTTCAAATGTCGTCTATTAAAACTGCAAATGCCCTGACTGAGAAAACAGAGACGGAGGGAAGAAGGGCAGGTTTTTACAAGCGCATCCTTGAAAACACACGGAATTTATTATTTATTTATTCATCGTTTTGATGGCTTGGATGGCAGTTCAACCCCCACCACCCCCCACAGCCCCAGCCCCCCATGAGCAGTGGAGATGGCTCTGTGTGTTGGGTAAGGCTGATGCTCGGGGGGAGGGTCCCTGGGCCGGATGTGTCGCCCGCCACAGGCACCGAAGTCACGGCGCTGACGAGAACCAAAGTGACAGACGAGATGCCAAGAAACAACCACCCCCCCCCCTGCTCCTTTTCCCCTTCCCCATGATGAAAGCCACCCCCAACCCAATCCCCCCTTGACACACTCTGCATGTATAAAACAGCTGTAATTCTCCTGTGTGCACCATTACATTTTCAAACGAAACCAATAGATGTTTTTTTTATTCTGTCAGATGCCGTTAATGGTAAAAAAGACCTCTCCCTATTTCTTTCCCTCCCTCCCTCTCAATCTATTTATCTTCCTCTCCCTCCATCTCTCTCTCTCTCTCTCTCTTTCTCTCCCTCTTTGCGTATGCACTCTGCAGTGGCTGCCTGGGGCAGGAGGAAGCTGACAATGGCGACAAGGACGAATGTGTAAGCATGTGGAGAATGGGCGGCACACAAGGCTGCACACACAAGGCTGATGGCGACGCTAGCCCTACCGCTCCCTCTCTGCTCTCTCCGCGCTGGCCTGTGGTGCTGGGGTGTGTGTATGGATGACAGATAAGACATTTTGAGTTGTGTTGAGGTGCACCACACAGGGTCAATGGGTGGGGGGAGAAATGCTGAGTGGTGTGGATCCTGTCCTGAACCAATGGCATGCATATTCATTAAGACAAATGCATGATGGTATGGCCAGAGGTCAGCTTTTAGATGGGGCCATGGTTCGGAGGGTGTACTTGAGTGTGTGTGTGTGTGTGTGTGTGTGTGTGTGCGCGCACATACACAAGTTGCATCTACAGATCTGCAAGTGAATGTATGTTGTGAGTATGAACGCTTGAGTGTATCTTGTGTTCATGCATGCGTGTTCTATATGTGTGTATGTGTGTCTGTGTCTGTGTGCACACTCGTGTGTGTGTGTGTGCGTGTGTGTGTGTGTGCATGTGTATTTGTATGAGAGTATGCCTATCCATGTGTGTAAGGGTCCAACTGGCAGGCTGTGCCTAGTGTAGGCCCCATTTCCCAGCGGACCCAGCTGGGTAAGGGAGTAGGGGTGGGGGGCTGGAAGGGTCAGGGCAGAGGGGGGTTGGTGGTGGGTGGGGGGTCAGCGCCTCTGCCAGAGGAGATGCCATCTGTGGATGTCTCATCAGCCAGTGCTGCCTCTGCTAGAGCCCAGTCTAACCCAGGCAGCTGTCCTCTACCCATACAGAAGTGACCATGCCTCTGGTGTCACCATCACCTATTTAAACATACAGTACATAGGGTCTCCCAGGACTGTTGGGGGATGACTTATACAGCTCTGGTGAAGGTACAGGGTCAAGGCAGATCAAGGTTGGTGGTGCTCTGACTGTTTTGGTTTAAAAAAATAAACTCAGTTTCTCCGCTATGAGCACACACTGAGCTGATAAAACTGCTTGACTGTATTACAAAACTTGCTTATTGTGATACATGGCATGCTGGAGAGCCACTTCCACCTAAGACACCCTTTAGTTTACCTAAATCATGTTAGTGAGGCTGCTTATCTGTGGATGCCTCAGTTGATCTAGAATGTGCACAAAGTTGAATGGAGACACTTAAAACTATGATGAATGAATGGAAGGGGCCCCAAACGTCTATTCTTTTATAGGACCAAACCGTTCTAGTGGCACCAGTGGTTGTATTTGATGCTTTCAAAACAATGGCATGTGAATGCCACTGCTGCTGCCCCCACCACTGGCATGGAAATAGACAAATATGGTGGCCAGGGTCACACAAGGGTCGGGAGAGTGGGTAACAGTGGGCATGCCTGGGAAATGCCTCAGGGTTGGGCATCACCGCGGAAACCCCCAGAGGAGAAAAAAAGAAACAGGCTACACCATAATGCAGAACATTGAAGAGGCTTCAAAGCTCTGACAGATCCCACAATCATATCCTGACAAATCCATCTCAAATCAAAAGCAGAAGCCACCCCCATCTGAAATGGCAGAGGATGTGTCGGCAGTTGAAGGCCATACCAGGATGCCAGGGACTGCCATCACAGGTCACGCACACACACACACCACAGCACACTGCCACTCTTCAATGTATGTAGGGCAACGGAGTGGAGAGGGGGCAAAACCCACATTACTCCAGCCTTAATGCCTACAGCACTCTGTTTCCCTGGAAACTGCTTCTGACCCACCATAAACGCAGGCTCTTCCTTTTTTTCCCCCCATTTTTCTTTTCCTTTTTTTTTTAAACCTGGAGTGATTGTGCAGGTTTCCTACAGCAACAAACACCTGTGGTAATGTGGGGTTTGTTTAGAGATGACACAAGGGAAGTAAGGTTTGATAACTATGCCTCTCTTTCTCTCTCTCTTTCTCTCTCTCTCTCTCTCTCTCTCTCTCTCTCTCCCTCTCTCTTTCTCTCAGCATTCTTTTTTTGCATCCTGACCAAACAACCAGAGAAAATAGGAAAAAAAACAGCCTTCCCCGTTGGGAGCTAATCATGAATTAACAAGGCTAAACGAACACACTGCCCTCATAATGAAAAGAACTGTCTAACGTCGAGCTGCTTTTATGTAACACATTTTGTTTCTCTCTCCGTCTTTTAGTTCCCAGACTGACACTGGCAACACACACGCAGGACGGTTTTAGGCCAAGCAGTTTTTTTTTTTTTTGGGGGGGTGGGGTGGGGGGCGGTTCTTTGGGGAACCCGTTCTGATTCTGCAGCATCTAGCAAACAGAGGAGGTAGACCAGACAGAGAGCTCTTCAGAAAAGCTAAAGGAAATGAGAGAGGAAGTGTGTGATTGCTCAAGGGGCTGAGGGAAGGAGAGTATATGCCAAGGAGACCCACCCCCCCCCATACTAGCCAACAGCAGCCCCCCCTGACACACACACACACACACACACACACACACACACACACACGAGCAGGCCAACAGGAGTCCCTTTATCAATGAGTCTGAGCACGTTAGGTTCCTGCTCACCACAGCCTCCACCTCTCTCTTCTCCTTACCTTGCAGGGCAAAGAGGAAAAAAAAAACAGCCTGAACACCAGTGAGCTGTGTGCATCTGATATGATGTCATATTCAGTGGACGGTGAAATGCGTTCTACACACAGAGGGGATGAATCACAGGCTGACCGTAGATATGGAATGTGCAGTATCCCCACTGCTCCACTCGCATTGGGTCTGCTGTGTGTCCACAGCCATGTGATTTACAGACAGAGATGGATCAGCACTGCCCTGTGTTAATATGACAGACAGTGGGCCCCAATTGGTTTATGTGGTCTGACAGTAAACAATCAGGCAAATACATAAACTTTAAAGCGAACCAACAAGTTTTGCACAGACAGAGGGTGTCAAGTGCCAAGTCAACTCCAAGTCAGTAATCATAGTAAATTAACAATTAACAATTAGGAGGTACATTATGCATTATTAAAAGGTTTAATGCTAATATATAAGCACCCATGATCAGTTGCATGCATAAGCATATGAGCTATTCAATCTTGTATTCTACCTGCATCAAAGAAGGATTGTTTCATAACAATCTCTCTGATCCAATTAATTTCCAATTAACTACTAGTCTAGTTGGGTTATTATTGCCAGGTACCAAGCGCTTCACACTGAAATACACTGGAAAATAAAAGCACAGCAACATATGGCATTGCAGATTATGGGATTACTTCATTAAGAAGGTGAGTCAGAGGGCCCCCTGGCCTAATCTCCGGCTTTGTCTATCGATGAGCACAGGGAGACGGTACGCCTAGTGCTTACTCCATCTGAGATACCTGCAGCTGCAGTATAGTAAGCTTGGGAAGGGGTCTGCATGATATAGTTAGTATGTAAACGTGAAGACCTTTGGCCGAGTTCTGAAATAAAATAGTTAATCTAACGTTATTTATAGTTCACAAAAAATACCTTATGACAATAACTGATTCATCACACCAGCGCGCCTGATTGTGCGTACCTGACGTTGGTTATTAAGTAAGACAGGTGCGGACGATGAAGGATGGATCATAGTAAAAGTAATGAGGACTTCCATAATTCATAAGGCAAAATAACTAGTTCGTGACATGCAAGGTTTTATGAAACATCTAACGCTCTTGAGGGAGACTGCTGCCCATCTTTATTCACGGGAACATGGCACAGATTTCCATGCTACTCGTGTGAATTGAAACGTATTTAATGACATTAGGCTTGACTGACTTGTGTGTGGCTACAGGCAGGCAAAGCGCACTGAAGCCATCCAGCTCAGCACCGCTCAAACTCGCCTCAGTGAAACTATAGGTCATTGTGTGTGTATGGACGACCATACCGTGCAAAAGAGAAGTGAGCTTACCCTCAGGGAATGGATTGGGCTGAACAATGTGGAGAAAAGCGTGGACCATGTGAAATAGAATCCCTATCGGCCCGGGCTCATAGTGGGCCACCGTCTCGTAAACTCCGGCAGGAACGTAGCCGAAATCCAAAGTTCTGGCTGGAGACGAGGTGGTCTCCGGTTCCGTTGTTTGGACGTCAACTTCACCAGACGTCAAACCCCAGCACAAGAGAAGCAGTCCTGCCTTCCAAGCCATTCTTCTCCTCGGTCAGATATTATCAGCAGGAAAATAAAAACAAAATCCCTTATCGAACTGGTGAGCTACAAGAAAACAGCACCTCCAACCTGTCTACGACTAGTAAGCGCGTCAATTTTTCTGCAAGGCAACTGAGGATAAAGAGGGGCCAAAGCACAGAAAGTGGTGGACCGCAGGTTTCACGTCCTGCTGTCCGACGATAAATTCATGATTCTCATCGCTCCCGCTGTCGCCCGCTCCTCAGCGGCATAGGCAATGGGCTGCTCCGCGTCTCCCTTCGAGTCTCTGCACCGAGTTAACGGCTAGTGAGCATCTGTGCTGGTCTGCTGGAGGCGCGTCTCGCAGGCTGCGTGAGCGCGCCGCGCAATCCCACCTCCTCCCTCGCAGGGGCTACATTCGGTTGCTGGCAGAACAGCAGTGAGCGATCACGCGGGAAGCGCGCTCCCTGATGGTGGAAAAGGGAAGCAGCTGCTGTCCAGATGATATTCCATTGGCCAGTGTAGTGTAGTAGTGCTGACCGCGTTAAAATTCGAGGCTACTGTCCCAGGCAATGAATTGAGTTCTTTTTTTTCCCCCAAAAAAGTGCAAGAATGCCACACAAATATATCAAAGTAAACAATGTGAGTTACATAGTTACATAGTTAGAGAGAGAGAAGAGAGAGAGAGAGAGAGAGAGAGAGAGAGAGAGATACATGAAACAAATTATCAGGAACCGAACATAACATTTCTACATTTCAAACATTTCAATATTTAATCAGACTTTTCATTATCAGGCAGTAAAACCGGCACCACACTCCTCTAAACTCTGAGACTCTCAGACATATTGCTCCCAGCATCAAAAAAAGATTAATTCAAACAAGTTAAATTATCTGAGGCAGTGGCAGTGAAGGATGTGAGCAGAAGTTGTTTTAATTCTTTCCAGAACGGACGGGTGGTTGACGAATTCTCTCTTAAGTCTGATTGCCAAATCAGGGCTCACAGTAGGGGGCTAAAGGGTTTGTAGCCTACATGTGTGATCAAGCACAGGCACAAGGATGAAACACAACATCTTCACACAGTCCGGCTCTCAGAAGCGTAATAAAAAACATTCGATATCAGACAGGGACAAACATTTTGTAGAGGTTAAAGGCAATGGAGACTTATGGAGCAAGGAGGAGGACCTCTGTTGGTTTGTATGTTTTTAGCCTTAAACCCTTGGGGAAGCCCAAGTGAACAATTTAAATGATGATAATAATAATAATAATAATAATAATAATAATAATAACAATAATAATTAATAATAATAATAACAATAAACTGTATTTGTAGAACACAATTCATACAAGATGTAGCTCAAAGTGCTTCAACAGTTTGGCAGGGAAACACAAGACATGATTACACTGGAGAGTAGAAAGCTGATAAGGAAACGTTCATCAATCTGAGGGCCCTGATGTCCTAGTGACATCCCTACCCCACCCCATATGCTTCAAACAAAACTATGTCCACCCAAACCTGCCATTTATCATTAGACAATGTCAAATTATAAAGTGAAATGATTCCCATTTGACATTCTGATCACACAGCACACCGTGCACACAACAAATATCTACCTCTGCATTTAACCCATCAGATGTGTGAGTGAGCAGGGGGCAGCCATGACAACGGTGCCTGGGGAGCAGTGTGTGGTGACGGTGTCATGCTCATGGCACTTTAGTTACAGGAGAGGATGTACGCCTGTCGGTGTGGGGAATTGAACCTGTGGCCCTTTGGAACATTCTCATTAGTAGGAAAAGTCATGACAGCTGAGCTATTGTCAATCAGACAGAGGGCGGTCACAACACTTACCGGTAACATTAAGATGATAGTGAGACTAATATATGGCAGGGTTTGCACTTTATTAAGCCAGGGTCATTGCCCTTTGGTTGGCAAAAGCATGTGTGATTTGCTGTCTGTGTGAGCTATTCTAAAGAAATAAATCATGTCTGAAGACAAACTCATCACAACCAAATACTAATTTGTTGACATGCTGTTAATATTTTATTGTCAGTTTTTAACCCTGTGTCTTTCATTTTCTAGGTGCTCCAGCAACCCATCACACACACAACCACACACACATGCACACACACACAAATTTGTCCTTTTTGTGACAGACCAAACAATGCAGCAGAGACTGCCAGTATGGCATGGTGTTTTGTGAACAGGATTCAATACGACCAGCCTCTATACTAACATAGCCACATCAGAGAGACAATGTTTGGACAAGATCACTATCAGCCGTCTGTATTGTACCATACCACACAGTAGCCCTCCTGGCCATCTAGCCCACAGAAAGATCTAGAATTACTGCACATGTGAGTGGGGAACTGTGAGTGATGTAATGGGAAAAAGGGAGAACACAAAATGGTTTAGCCCATGACATTTACACACAAGAAATGACAAGAAGTAACACTTTATTTTATGTTTTCTTTTAAAGTGTATCTACAGGTAACATTATGTAGTTACACTGTACTTACTTAACATTAACCCTAATCCTAACCCTTACCCTAACCCTCATATGGCCCAAAATGTCTAGCCAGGTTCCTCCCAAAGACATGATGGACCACAGATAATAAGGTAAGAGCAAAACAGAATATATAAAGAAAGTATGACTACACTTTATTAGTTTACACTTTATTTTGATATCTCTGTCACATCAATTAGGTGCAGTGTAACAATGTGTGTAACATGTTGTTACATGTAGATACACTAGGAACCATAAAATAAAGTGTTACCCTTTCTTTTAATGGCTCATTTTACAGTGTACCTACACCATGAGGTACAGTGTAATAAAGTGTGTGACAACATAGCTACTTACACTGTACCTTACGGTTAGGGTATGGGTTGGGAATTAGGGTTTGTGTTAGGTATGTAAAGAAACAGAAACAGAAACTAGCGTTCAGCTATGTGGATACACTGCAACAGGGGCCATTAAAATAAGATGTTAGTCAAGGTATACACCAAGCCTTCCTCTGAGAGGCCTCTGGTGTGTCAGTGGACTGTCTCCCGGCAGACTGGACTACTAGCCAGCCTCCCAGAAGCCGAAACAGTGAGGAGAGGTGGAGGACACAACATAGGCCAAGGAAAGCTTAAGCAGCTTAGCGATTAGCACACCTAAATGACCTGAAGATATGTGTGTGGTGTGTGTGTGTGGTGTGTGTGTGTGTGTGTGTGTGTGTGTGTGTGTATGTGTGTGTGTGTGTGTGTGTGTGTGTGTGTGTGTGTGTGTGTGTGTAAAAGAAGGTGGGAGAGGGGCTTTGCTTGTGCATGGATTTATTTAATCTCGTCTACATGCCTTACTAGCATCTTATACAGACACCAAGGTCAACAAGGGTCTCGGTTATGAACTAACGAGGAGCGTATGTGTGTGTGTGTGTGTGTGTGTGAGTGTGTGTTGGAGGGGTCATTAGCAGGGGGTTATGAGGCTAAGTATGAGTGTAAGTGTTGTCATTCGGTCGTTGCAGTGCAGCGTGGTTGAAGGAAAAGGGTCAGACGTGGGCTTGACAGGTGCGGGTCCCAGATAATTACCTGAGGGGATTACATCAGTGAATGTCAGTGATACAAAAACAGACACTTGACCCTCTATACAATGACTTTATACAAAAATAATGGAAAAAGGGTTACTCTTATTTTACAGTCACTGTTACACTGTTTCTACATAAAAAGCACAATGTAGCAAAGTTTGTAACAATATGTACCATTATGTATTTACATTGTACCATACGGTAAGAGTTAGTTATTATGGTGTTAGGTATGTACAAGTACATAATATTACATGTTGTTTAATTTACATATCCAGTAAAAACAACTGTTAAAATGAAGTGTTACAGTAGAGTGTATGACCAGGTGAAGATGGAAGGGCTCAGCAGGTGCAGGTAAAGATGCTGTGGTGTTAGTGATCATAATAATCCGTTATGATGATGTCACCATATGGCCCACATCCATGGAGGATTGGTGTCAGCCAATGAGTGGTGTCAACCATTAGTAGGAGCCACTTACTGCCAATACAAGTACAGAAAAGCTCATCCTTACACTTTGCAGTCACCAAATATGTAAGTGGAAAAGATCGACTCATTACTTTGCGGTCAAAACAGCTGCCGATGATGTTTAGGCACGGTCACATGCCTGGACATAGGCTCTTACGTCTGAAACCAGAATGTGGCGTGTGCCTTGTGTGACATAAGTGTAACTTAGGTGTCGATTATGTGGTACAAAAATCTAACACTAGCCAGAACCCTGAATTATTTCAGTATTTCAATTACTCGCCATTGATGTAATGAGTTGTGACTGTGGGTAATGGCAGGGTTAAAGATAATGCATGTTTTTTTGTTTTAAAGTATGGGGGTGGGGGTGTGTGAATAAGTTAATGCACAGAGATTACAAAACAATGTTTATTTGTCATCCAGAAAACAGTGTTTAAAACAAGATGTTAACCTGAACACGTGAAATTATTGACACACATTTTCAGTACTTGTCACTTTGGAAAAGTTACAAAAATACTTCAGAGTTCATTGGCAACTCCCATACGCAATTTAATGCACAAAGTACCTTCCTGTATGACCGGCAGTCGTTAAAAAATAGAACCATTTTATTAATGTTTTTTTTTTCAAACAAAAAAAAATGACATGAAATAATTTAAAGCCATGTGTTACTCAACAAAATATGCTTGTTTCCAGTATAAACGTGTTAAGTCCTACAATTGTCGAACAACATTCAATGAAAAGAAGACAAAAATGAATCAAACACCTTTTCAAGTCAACTTTGCCACATCTCTTGTCTGTGCGGAGGAACCAGACCTATGATGCTAGCTGATCCAACCAAGTACATACCTAAACATCACTGCCACTCCAGTGACTCCATCTATATTCCATCTCTTTGCATTAGGCTTACAGCAGTTACCACAGTGTTGTGATGGCACAGCAATAACATGGTTCAAAATAACACTTTCAGTTAGGATTATCATAAAAGTGGTAATCATAGAAAAAAAAGATAACATGCTTTGGCTACATGGTATTTTTTTTTAAATGACTTGGTGAAAACGCAAATGTTAACAACCCTTATCAAATCTGTGGGACAATTCACTAAACACACCATCACCATCATCAAAAAAATGAACTCAACTTGGATTAGAAATGCTAAAAAAAAAATAATA
>CM059288.1:12916943-13004443 GCA_030347295.1 Setipinna tenuifilis | reverse complement strand
GAGGTCAGGTTAGGTCATCCAGTGCAAGGGCAATGAGGCGACAACACTCCAAAATAAATAAATAATAATAAAGTAGAAACGTAATAATAAAGTAAGTACTGGAAATAAATAAATAACATCTGTGCAGAACATAAGATGTGCATTAAGTTTGAATCAGTGTGATTAATTATGTAGTAGACAGGTCACCGAGATGATAACGTCATGTGCGAATGTGATATTTCAGGCAGGGATGTGTGGCTCTTTTGGGCCTACGGGGGGCAGGAAGGATACAGACGTAGCAGACGGCCATGAAGAAGTGTGGGATGACCCCGATGTGGGCCCTCTTCCTGGACTTGGGCTCCGTGGCCGTCCAGTAGAGCGCGTCCAGGATGTCCTGTCCGAAGGACGAGAAGAGCCGATCTGCCACCTGGCCAATCAGAGAAGGCAAGTCAGGTGAACACGTCATTTATGGACCCTTTAATGGTAATTTTGGAAGTGATTCTTCACAATTAACTTGACTAGTATTGTGCAAATGACTTTTTGTTGCTTAAGAAGTCAGGTGAACAGGTCAAGACAGATGTTTTGTCGGAAATGTTGATGTTTTGTTTTTCATTTCAAGACATTGGTCCATTCACAATTGACATTGTGAAGAATAACTGCAAAACATCCAACATCAATGTTTAAGTTACAAAAGCAAATGGATACATTTTGCAACCTTTAAGTTAGTGAATGTTTCTATAATTTGCCTCCTTAAAACATGGCATAAGTGTGTGAGCACTGTTCCTAGATCAGTGGTGTCCGCTAGTGTGCAGTACCTCCAGCATGTTGTAGATGATGTAGAGCTTGATGACCGACTGGCCTCGGATCAGGTGGTACATCATGGAGTAGTCCACATAGTGCATCATGCAGAAGCACAGAATCATGATCAGCCCCTTCAGCAGGTCACACACCTGGGCAGGCTGCAGCAGACGTGCCGAACTGGGATCACACACACATGCACACAAACCAATCAATGCATGCATGTGTGCACACATGGACATGGACATGGACACACACACACACACATACACACACACACACACACACACACACACACACACACACACACACACACACACAGTCACAGATACACACACAAACACACACACACAAAGAACAAAGACATTGAGACACAATTAGACAGAGTGAATCATGGACCACTTCTGTTGCTCTTTCCATTTAATTAGATGTAGTCACACCCCTCACAGTCTAAATCTCTACATAACAGGCAGAGTTGAGAGAGTTGCAACATTCTGACAACACCTGACATGCAGATGTCCCTAGAGGGCATGGTTAGCTCTAAGAACTCAGTGCATTCCTTTTAGAAAGTTTGTGATTTAAATAAAATAAGCTACAGCATGCTTCCCTGTCTTGCGCAATGTCTAGCCTTCCCTGTACACATAACCCTAGAGGTAGACCGATATATTGGTTAGGCGATATATCATTCTGATATGTGGGATTTTTAAACATATGGGCAGGGGCCGATATCTGCATAATATTAGGCCAATTTATAGATATGCACATCTGTGAGCTTAAAACAAGGCAGAAGTGTCTATTATTACTTTTTAGTAATTATTAGATACATCACTGCAACTACAATAGAATATTTGGTGAAATAATGAGGGATCACAAGCATAAATAAAACAGGTTTAGGTGAAACGCAAAAATCTGTAACTTATATCTACCCCTAAATTGGCAGCTTATATCAGCCATCGGTTGACCCTGATTTGTAAAATACTGGTCATAAATAAAACTTGGACCTCTATGTAAGGCTGGTGAATATAAATGTGTGTGCTCATGGCAAAATAAAAGATAACGGACAGCCATCATGACATCATGTCCAGACAAAAACTGTTCTGTGTGAAAAGCAATGACACACACTGCACTGCACACCAGGGTCACCCAAACAAACACAGAATGTTCAAAACATACTTCTGAGGGTGCGCAAGGACATGATGCAATGGGTAATATTTTTCTGATGCACGCTCTCTCTCTCTCTCTCACACACACACACACACACACACACACACACACACACACACACACACACACACACACACACACACACACACACACACACACACACACACACACACACACACACACACACACACACGATCTTTCTCCGTCTTGCACGTCACTCTTACACACACACAAATGTACATTCCCAGACAACTGTGACAATGCAGCCTGGGGCTTGTGAATGTGTGTGCGTGCGATGTGCAAGACAGAGAAAGATCAGGTGTGTGTCTGCGCGTGTGTGTGTTTGTCAGCTTTGGGGCAGGGGTCGGTGCTAACTGTGGTGTCTCATTAATTCTTGAAACAACACCCTCACAACATCACAGGAGGAGTCACACCTACGTCTTGCTGTGCGGGGTACAGAGCAGCCAAAATAATGACACATTCTCCCAGACACATTTGGGAGGAACTTTATGGGAGAAACTATTTCAAGCTGTACTGAGTAATGCACTAAATAATGCATTGTGTCCTTAAAACAGACTTTTTTTTCCTCCCTCCCACTCCAGTTAGGATGTTTACGACAAACAAATGGGGCCAGTCAACACATTTTAATTAAAGGCGGCCCCAGACGTGACCTTTATTTCACCATCCTTCCCAGCACTGATTTCTGGTACTTTATAAGGATCTTGGCAGCAGGGACCCACACAGTGAATCACAAACAGGCAAAATTCTGCATCACAGCATTAATTGGTGTCTCTGAGGAGCATCACAGGAAAAAGTTGCTGCAGATGTTTCAGTCCCAGGTGAGGACCTTCCTCAGTGCAAAAGAAAAGTGAGGGCTTCATAAGGGCAACCCCATCTACAGGGATTCAGACTAAATGGAGAGTGAAGCCAAAGAGACTGACTTAAGTCTCAGTTAGTCATTTCACTTGTCATGTCTGTGAGACCTAAATGTCAGATAAAGTCACAAAATGTCAATTAATTCACTGGCTGCCTCTCCTCAGAAATGAGAAATGAGAGCAGAGGTATGTTTGGGGCAGTGGTGAGCAGAGGTATGTTTGGGGCAGTGGTGGCCTGGTGGTTCAGGTAACAGACCTGTGACCGCAGGATTGCAGGTTCGAATCCACTAACTGTCAGAAGTGCCAGGCATGGAGCATGGTACCTTCCCCACACACTGCTCTCTGGGTGACGTCCTCATGGCTGCCCCCTGCTCATGTGTGTGATGGGTCAAATGCAGGTTGCAATTTTGTTGTTTGCACTGCGTGGTGTGGTGTCCAGTGTAGTCACAGTGACAAATGGAAATCACTTTCACTTAAGTATGACAGTTTAGTATGTACTTTATCCAGATTATGTAATACATGTTCATTCCTTACAGTTCACCAATAGACAACTGACAGATGTGCCTAAATTATAAACTGTCTCTGGTGGTGTACTAGCCACACAATCACCTAGGCGAGGAAGCTGTGGCCTTTGTGGTCAGCTAACCCGAGGCTGACCCCTACTTAACGGGAGTACACACAGTCTGCCACAGGGGGGCAGTGTGGAGTGTGAGAGCGACAGCCATAGTTGGAATGCCATTGCGCCTGGACACACTGTGTTTTGCTGTGGGCTAGCCGCTAGCGCAAGTGTCCACCTTTAACTTGATAGTGTCTGGCCTCTTCACCCACTGGCACTGGTGTCCAGTCCGAACCTGATCGTGGCTGACCGCAGCAAAGCCTCTGGTCAGCTGGTTGGGCAGGTGTCTGTGTGTGTGTGTATGTATGTGTGTGTGTATGCACGTGTGTGTGTGTGTGTGTGTACGTGTGTGTGTGTACGTGTGTGTGTGTACGTGTGTGTGTGTGTACGTGTGTATGCTTGCCGTTTTGGCAGGATGCCTTTGCTGAGGCGGGGGGTTATTTTAACTTTTATGGGAATGTGATGACTGCACTGCAAGCGTGAGAGTGTTTGTTTTAAAAAGAGTAGCTCTACGAAATTGTCTAGCCTACTTTCCAGAGGATCTCTCTCCATTCCTGCCTTCATTCCTGCAAAAGACTGACTGACTGTGTGAGAGTGTGTGGCTGTGTGTGTGCGTGGGTGAAGCTAGAGTGGTTTTTAGGAGATTCTCAGCCACACACACACACACACACACACACACACACACACACACACACACACACACACACACACACACACACACACACACACACACACACACACACACACACACACACACACACACACTAAGACAGCCATTTAGCTGGAGGGGTTTTTGGATGGCCATTACTTTCTGGCTCAGTACATTTCATCCATTCAGTGCTCCAGACAGATGGGGAGGCCTATTCCAGCACTCAGTTTGGTGCCTAACACAACTGCATGCAATCCAAAGACAGAGTAGCTGTCTAAGAAAGACTGATTAACTACCACATATGAATGTATGCGTACAGTCCATAGGTCAGATCTCACCATATCAAGTAGGAGTTACCACAGATATCTATACAGTAACTGTAGATATCCTGTTGTTTTTGGGAATATAGATATGGAATGTTCTACTACACTGTTTACTGTTTGTAACCGTGACGATCTCCTAGATACCCTTTGTTTCACCTTCTGTGGACTGTCCTATATACATTGATCAGCCATGCAAAGGGAAGGGTAGCAGCCTAGTCTTTGGACACAGGGGGTGCAGGACTAAGAAATAAAATTGTCCCGCCGCCTAACTTTGGCATTAATGCACAAGATCACAGTGCAATATTGATTTGTGTTTTTTGGGTGATACTGATAATAAATAAAACATATTCTCAAAAAATATGCCAAAAAAAATTCTGTTTGAATTCTGCTGGCAAAAATCAACAATAAAAACACACACACATACAAATCCCACTAGCTGTTTCCCCTGGTCTAATATCCATACTTAAGCAGAGAAGTTCAGTGCAGGCATATTCACTAAGAAAACCAAAGAAAACATAAGCAGACACAGTATTATGCCTGTTCAAAGAGAGGTGAAATGTCTTTCAGTCTCCAAGAAGAATTCCAGTTGCTTTAAAACTTAGCAGTTGTGATTACCATAACCTGGATGAATGAAAACCTACACAGGTACATTACACCAAGACAACCATAAGGGGTGCATCTACAAGGCTTTCACCACAAAATCAGCACATGCAATGGCAATGGCGTGACATGATGCATGACATGGTGAGTAGAACATGCCACATGGACCTCTGACAGCGGCCATATTGGATGCAATGGCTAATTTGCTGATATGTCGCATGGCGTTCCACATTATAGCGGCTTCCTACAGCAAATCCCTTGGCTAATGCAAAGGCTCAGAGCCTGTTCCAAATGCACCAGCGTGAAAATCAAGCATTAGCGCGAGATGAATATGGGGACCGTGTGGCGCACAGGGGCGGCTGCTTTACATAGCAATTACTTTTACACTCAGTCAGCCTTAGCCGGCGGTTAAATTAAGCCTATATTGGCCATTATAGGTCATCCATGCTACTCTACTGAGCGATATATATGCATATTCGTTTGATCACATTAAGAATGTTCCCACATTACACGCACAGGAGGGTGTTCTACATGACATCATCGTTAGAGGCTTCTTCAGTGATCATGTGAGCCTCTGTACTGCATCTAGGAGGCTGAGTGCAGGGACTCCCTATGGTCCTATGAGTGGAAGACAACTCCACTGTAACTCAATCCTATGACTGAAGCCAAGTGCGCTGGGGTGAGTGAAATGCCCGAGAATGCAGCTCATCTCCTGCCTTCTCTCTCTGTCTCTCTCTCTCTCCCACAGCGCATTCCAAACAACAGCGCACATACTCCATGCTGAAGGCTACAGGAAGGCCATCTGCCAATGCTGTGCAAGTGTGTGTGTGTGTGTATGAGTGTGTGTGTGTGTGTGTATGAGTGTGTGTGTGTGTGTGTGTGTGTGTGCGTGCGTGCGTGTGTGTGCAATCTTTTTATGTCTGTGTTGTATCTGTCTTAATGTATATGTGCATGTGTATTATCAGTGTATGTGTACTGTGTATGTGTGTGTGTGTGTTATCTGCGTTAGTGTGTGTATATGTTTGTGTGTGTGTGTCTCTCCAAACATTCACATAAAAGCTGTGGCCTCTGTAGCAGTCATAGCCTGCAGGACCCTGTAGGCAGACAGGCAGACACTGCCTGAGCCTGAACCCCTGAGATACCCCCACACCGCCCCCAAAACAGCCCCAACTCAGGCTAATATTTATGGGGAAAAAAGTTCTTGGAGGTAACATGATTTATTCTGAAATTTCTCATGACTTTTTCATCTGCCTAGAAACTAGAGGTTTGGCATTAAACTTTCATGGAAAACCCACGCTTTCTCTACGTCTGGGAGCACAAGCTCCTGGACTGGGGGGGGGGGGGGGGGGGGGGGGGGAGGGGGGGGGGAGAGGGGGAGAGGGAGAGAGAGAGAGAGAGAGAGAGAGAGAGAGAGAGAGAGAGAGAGTGAAGTGAGTAACAGGGCCACACAGAGGGAGAGAGTTGATAGCAAGTTGCTGGAGAACAAATGACAAGAAGAAGCAGGAGTGAGTTTGTGGATGCGGAGACTACCCACTAACACCCCCTCCCAAACCCAAACCCACCCACCCACCCACCCACCGCGCAAACCCCTCCAATAAAACCAGGCCAAACACAATTCACACCTTGCACATGTTTTAACAACCTGCGAGGGTGTAAGCCGGATCTATTGAGCAGGTCAGCCCAAAGCCAAAATGGGGCCAAAGCAGACCAACACACACCAGCAATGCACCTCCAAAGAAATACACACACACACAAGCACACACACACCCTCAGTGATACAGCTGACAAATGGCATGAGGATGGAGCGGACATTCAGCACAAGAGACTCGGGCACTGCTGCGCCTACCTGCTCCTGTTGCAGTATGGGCATACATTTGCCCTGCAGGGGGGAAGAGGCAGAAGAACACAGGCCATTAGGCCCAACACACACACACAGACGGAAAGAGAAAAAAACACACACACAGATACACACATACACACACACCAGAAAAAGAGCTAAAGGGGGCAGGGGAGGCTTTCGGAGTGTAATCAAGTATAAACTGAATCAGAGACATCAAGGAAGTTTATGCTTTGGGGGGGGAACTAGTTTCTCTCAGCAGACCTAATCTAGTTTTTTGTTCAGTGTGTGTATAAGACTAAGGAGGGCTTTGGCTGAAGGCTGAAAAACTTTGTCTTTAAGTACATCTGAAGGAAACCTGCTTAAGGTATTTTCCAATACATTGTGAACAAGGTCGACAGTATCAGAGAGAACACCCTGCTAGCAACTGAACATAGGAGGAGAAAAGGAAATATATATATAGAGAGAACACTCATAGGCAATGTTTGTTACCTGGGCTCCACAAAAGAGAACAGCATTTAAGCCTGGGAGTCTGACAGTCATAATGCAATATTGATATTATGTTGTGGCTATAGGCTCATAAAGTCATAAGCCAAAATGCATGTATACATGTATTAACTGTATAGTTACTGTGTGTCTGTGTGTCTGTGTGTGTGCGTCTGTGTGTGTGCGTCTGTGTGTGTGCGTCTGTGTGTGTGCGTGTCTGTGTGTGTGCGTGTCTGTGTGTGTGCGTGTCTGTGTGTGTGCGTGTCTGCGTGTGTGCGTGTCTGCGTGTGTGCGTGTCTGCGTGTGTGCGTGTCTGCGTGTGTGCGTGTCTGCGTGTGTGTCTGCGTGTGTGTCTGCGTGTGTGTCTGCGTGTGTGTCTGCGTGTGTGTCTGCGTGTGTGTCTGTGTGTGTGTCTCACCCGAGGCCACAGCAGGGGATGGTGAGGAAGCGCAGGAGGGCCAGGAAGGTGCGAAGGGGCAGCAGAGTGAACACGTAGAGGAAAGCGTCCAGGCACAGGAAGAAGCCAAAGGTCATCAGCTGCAGGACACAACAGAAAAACACACTCTCTATACATCTCTCTCCCTCTCTGTTTGTGTGTGGGTGTGTGTGTGGGTGTGGGTGTTGAAATGACAACAGTTTTGCAAGCCAGACAACTAACAACGACTAACGTTTTTTGCATACAAAAGTTTGGATGGGTGTTTAGGAATATACACCAAAGGTGTTCTTTTCAAGTAGTTTTTACAACTGGTAAAATCAGAAACCCTTTTATTTTGTGCATGGCATATTGCAGAGTCCTACTCTTAAAATGAGCTCAGGGTAATAGATAAGCAGAGTAAGCCTGGATTTAAACTACATGCATGGGATAATGTACTGGAACTGGTAGTGTGTCACTGGGCATGACAGTGACATGTTTTAATCTACTGCTAATGTGGCAATGCTAATGAAGGCAATAGCCTCACCTCTATGGTCAAGCATAAGCTGTAAAAATCACCAGTGACTGCATGCGTGCTAATCTATGCAGACTAATAAGCTTCTTTCCTTGGACAGCCTGCAGAGAGGGGCGAAGTAATTTCCTAAAACCAGTTGATTTCAAACTACGGCCAAATCGGTTAGCCTGCAAAATTAAGTTAAAAGCGAGTACAAACGCTCCCTGGCACGCCACACTGGGGAACCAATTAAGGCTTCGTCAACATTGAGGAGGAAGCACAGACTGTCAGAAGATGCCAATTACGGGAGCGACACAAACAGTAGGCTCTTTTTTGAGGGCCTGATACGAAACACAACCAGCACAGACCTTGTCACTAGCTGAAGAATGCAAGCGCCTGTGTACTCTAACCTTTTCAAAGGAAAAAATAACAACTGACGGCAGCAGTTTTAGGGATGATAAGGCAGGAACGACCCCCCACCACCACCACCACCACCTTCTCCTGATAACTGCGTTGACACTTCCTGCCTTGCTCTGAGTGAGGAGGTAGGTGAATAATAACAAAGGAGCAGCTCCTGTGGTGGTTAAGCTGCTTACTCTGAAAGTATGGGCAACTTCTCAGGGTGTCCAAAAGGCAGACAGCTGAGAAGCATCCACTGCTTGGGCTCAAAGCTGTTTGCAACTGAGTATTTGCTTCAGCACCCAGGAGGTATTTATGACTCTTTGTGTGTGTGTGTGTGTGTGTGTGTGTGTGTGTGTGTGTGTGTGTGTGTGTGTGTGTGTGTGTGTGTGTGTGTGTGTGTGTATGTACATGTTCAAGTGCATCTGCGTCCACTACGGTGTGATTTACATCAATTTCACACAAACCATCTCTAAAGCCTTCTACACTATGATCCAGGTACAAATCACAATCGGTGTAGGGGCATTACCCACCCACCCCCACCCCCCTCCCCCTCCCCCTCCTTTGACACTTCATAGGTTGAACCAGGTGATCTGGAACATGTGGTACTGTATTGTTGCTTCTGAATCCAGGTAGCCCATGACAACATTTTGGGGTGATGTGCATCTCAAGGAGGAATTTCTGATAATGTTTACCAACTGCGCCATCTAATGGCAATTTTGCAGTTACTGCACCTGTCTGTGCAGAAAATAAGCAACAAACAAACGAAACAAAAATATTTTTTACCTGTTTCAGTCATCACCTAATACATTTTCTAATAAGAACCCTTCTGCTAAGTATCAGATGATCAAGGTTGCTGCTGACGTTGTGCACTAAAATAATTTGTGTCAATTGAGATGTGGCTTTTGCTTCAGGGGGAAAATATACATGTAGTTAAGTTAGAAGTGGAAAACATCAATAGATATGTGTTTATTTTCAGCTACAAAAATGTATACTCGGCAGAGGAAAACCTGAAGTTTCTATTGGCACTAATCTAAAGAGAGGCCAAGCGGCTATCTTATCAGGGCTTACATGAACTAAGGCCTACATGTTGAAATACCTGTACACGTGGACTGTGGCATGTTCAGTACAGACGTGTGAACTTGTTTCTGCTGTGAATGACCTCCATGTGGGTGAATGTGGGGCCTTCACTGCAGCACTCAAGGAATTCACACCCACATGCTCAGAGAAAACCCATGTAAGCCCACTACACACATCACATATTAAACTTGCAATTTGGGTTCTTGTTCTTTTCTCACACAGAAAAATGATATCTGCAGTTAACAATATTATTTAGGATGAGTGCTAGTGTGGGCATGCTGGCTTTTCCAGCTTTAATGAACTATGAGAGGTTGTTTGCTGAGTCGTGCTTGTGTTACACATGCATGTGCGTGTTTGTGTGTTGTATATCTGTCAATAAATGTGCCTGTGTGTGCGCATGCTATATGAATGAATGAGTAAGTGAGTAAATGAGTGTGTGTGTGTGTGTGTGTGAGAGAGAGAGGGAGAGAGAGAGAGAGAGAAAGATAGAGAGCGAGAATGCTTGTGCGCACGGTGTGTGTGTGTGTGTGTGTGTGTGTGTGTGTGTGTGTGTGTGTGTGATAGTATGGTGTGGGACCTACCCTCTCCAGCTCTCCGGGGATTCTCATGCATGTGTACACCCGCTCTCGTCGCTCTGTGTACTTTGCTTCATTGTGCTCCAGGAAGTATCCCCTGGTTAGTTCCGCGCACATGAACCTCAGCAGAGACGGGTCCGAGTCTACAACAGGACACAACAACCTGTTATGCCACTGGAGTGCGACACTCAACAGAACATATGACAACAACAGAATGCAAATGCTGTTGTAGCAATCATTAGTGTAGATTTAGACTAAAACTTTGAATAACTGTTCCCAAAAGTGTGTTCTCAGTCTGGACAGTTGTCATAGACTAATAGATGTAGGCTGTACATTTGCATTACCAACACAACATAAATTGAGTGCATTTTATCCTTTTTTTATATATCAGCAAAGGTTGTTTGTAGAAATGGCTTACAGTGTCTATACCATCTGGAGATGTTGTTACACCTAATTTGTATGAATACACAGTGTAGACTATGTTGCTTCTCCTCGCCATATTCTGATTAACACCTGGCTTTGTGGTCAGCTAGTGTTCCTTTGAGTCAGCTGCTTAAATGTCATTCCTTACAACATGGTATGCTCAAAACAACATGCAATAGACCTTTATCAGAGAGCTTGTTCTAGTTACAGTTAACAGCTTACTGTTTACTGTTGTTGCCACTACATGGTCATAAAGACAAAAGCCCCGTTTACATGGACACAAAATTTCACTTTTAATCTCTTTATTTACAGAAACCGATTAAAAACGTCCCATATATACAGTCAAATAATCGGATTCAAATGAAACCGTTTAAATTTTCAAACCGATTAAAATAGGTGGTTTACACCTTTCTTCAAACGCGAATCTCTTTATTTGAGGCTCATATAAACAGTTCGGTAGAATTCTAATAATCTGATTAAATTCAATCGGATTCAAAAAAGGTGTCCATATAAACGGGGCTAAAGTTTTAGTGATCAAACTCTTTATTATAATAGAATGTTATAACAGAACAAATACATCCATTTATATGAATTATTTATTTCCATGGTACTGTTGGCTTAATCTGTACACAGTTGTCGGTCATGTGTTGCAGACCCATGGGGTTAGTAGCTTCTGTGACTCTGTTGTACTGGTAGTTTGTGTGTGTATATGTGTTATATGTTTATGTGGCTGTGGGACCAAAATGAATTTCTATGAGTGGACAACAAACGTTTCTATTTGGAAAGTTGGGAAATTTGACCTCATAGACTAAAAGGCCATATTGTTCCAGCCGGTCACATTACATCATCTGGTTCTAATTAGCAAAATCTAAGTGGTGAAATTGGTCGCCTGTGTTATGTTCTCAAGACGATTCGATACATAGCATTACTCTTTAACTTTAAAGATGGAGTTGTTGTCCACCTCTAACTCATCTTTGAGACGGTGAATGAGGCTTTGGCTACTTGCACACGCTGCTCACTTACACCCACTGGCTGGTTACCCCATTTGACCCCATGCGATTATTTCTGGTTCGTTTGGCACGCCGAGGACCCCCTTCATAACCCTAACTAGACAGACTAAAATTTCTGGCAACAGTGTTTGCTTCCAAAGAATCTATCACAACGACTTAGGTCAACAAACAATGCTCAAGCAGCAGGACTATGTAAAGAGAAACAGACATGGCTAGTTTTTCAGTTACATCACTTCCAACTTTGACCCACTTGCAAAAGAGCCATCCTTGTCGACAATCGAGATTCGAACTGAACTTGAAGCTCATATTAGACACCGTTGTGCCTTGCGCAACAAAAAAGACAAAAACAATGTAAAACAATCAGCTTCTTCAGTTGTGAACATCAGTTTGTTTGACATAATGCCAACTGAATTAGGAGGTTCAAGCGTTAACTAGCGCTGACGCTGAGCACAAAAGTAAGTAATAGTTCCAAGACAAACTGGGAGCATTTAAGGTAATATCAAGGACAACTCAGTTCACGTTAGCTCGTTAGCTTGCTACTTCAACTATGCTAGCTGCGAAGCTACGTCGAACTCCCAATAACAACTCATCTCAGCTGAATGGCTTGTTCCCTCTCTCTTGCATCTTCCCAAGGAAAACAGATTGAAACTGTGCACAATATTGGTGCGATTTACATTATATGGGCCTTTAAAGTACACAACAAAATATAAGTCCCACTCTCATAACCCGAATATAAGCCACGTTGGAGGGTCAGCTGTCAGAAGATGATGGTTGAACCAGCTCAACCCACAAACAAACTCACCTGGGGCGTCATGTTTTTCCTTTCGTACAGTATGCCTTTCGTAAAAGCCCAGGGTTTCGGTCATGTCTTTAGCGTTTATTTCACCCATCCTGTCACCTCGGTTCCATGCGCATTTCTCCCCTCTCTTGTCGTCGTTTTCTGCCTCTTTTTCATCTGACAGTCCAGCTCCTACTACATCCGCCATCTTCACTCCGCCACCGCAGGAGCGCGCACTAGGGCAGAATCTGCGATGAATGGGTACAAGTTCAGGGTATGATATGGATACGTTAGGCATAGCTTTTGTGATTTTTTTTAGTTAGGTTAGTATGTTAAGGTAAATTAATCTGTGTAAATATGTTTCTACTCAACGACAGTTATTTTTATTATCTTATCATATTTACATGAAGAAGAGCGTTGTGGTTCATATTTCATCCATGTAAAATTAGCCTTAATTACCTCTTTCTTTGGCAGCCATTTGTTGTTAGTACGCTGTGGTGTGTGGCAATTGATGTGAAGGACAAAATTAGTAAAATAGTTTCATTACCATCGTTAATCAATACCTTACAGAGAAACGGCTGGCATAGACGGGAATACTGCACAGAAATTAAGTCACTATGTATTGGCTCTATCTGTATTAAAGCAGATGCTGCCCCCACTTGACAGCCAGGATAATTACATCATTAACTCAGACGACTGCATGAATGGATGCAACTTAACTTAATAAACTGTAAAGCCAACGTCCTAGGAACGATTAGGAGGAATGTGTAGTCAGTATGACAATATAGTCTATATTTCCCCAACATAATGACACACCAAAGCAATGCACGCACAGTGCTGAACCCCACTAAAACCTTAAAAACAAACCACATTCATAGATTTTAAACTTATATAGGCTACTTGGAATCTTAGTTAATCTTGCGTGGGTGGATTGCACGTTTTTGGTACTTTGGTTGAATCAAACTCTATCAGTAACCTAAATCAAATGGAATAGCAATCTGTAGCCTAGTGTGCGTGCACATGCATTACTTTGTGAATAATGACAATACTATTGTATAATGTCATTATTCATACTTAAATTATAAAACAACTTAGGTGTTTTAAAGTTGAGCTGTCGAACTGGTGTGTCAACTACACACCTTACTGTAATTATGCAGACCTGTTTTTTTATGGGAGTGACATGGCCCAAAAAAATAAAATAAAAAATCAACATCTAGGCCTCACTCAAAAATACGCACAGGTAAGAGAATCACAAACACGAAACGCTAGACAGGGTACAGTAGCAACAAATGAATAAATCAGGACCCTTTTGGTTACCTGTAAAACATTGCCCTCAGTTAACATGGAATCTGAAAACCTCATTCACAGTATTTCAGTGGAAGCCATATTGCCAGTACTATGTCTGACCTCTGAACCCGCCAGTGTGCCAGCCCTCCGCCATATTGACTGTTGTCTTGCCTAGAGAAGATAGGGAACATTTGTGGTGCTAGAAGAATCGAAAGAGTGTCTTATTAAACCTGTAAACTGGTGCAAACTGGGCCAAAAGGCACTAAGGAGACTTTTGCGATGGCAAGGAAGAAAAGCAAACAGCAAGGAGTCGGTCCGAAGGATGCTTTGTCCGGACAGCAGCAGACCTTATCGAAGAGCCCTGTCTCTCCCGGCGATGCAGCTGGCGCTGGTGGCGGTGGAGATGCAGGAGTGGATAGACTGGCCAGGGCGAATCAGGTAGGGTAGCTAACCAGCTAGCTAAAGTAATTTGCTAAGTGGCATTCCAAACAATCAATCTAATAACAATTTCATCATGCATCCAGATAAGTTACCGTAGTCGGCAGAGTTTGAGGTAGAATTGAGATCTGTGGGGGACGGAAATCTAATGCAGTTTGCGCTTAGTGTGATCTGTTTGTAGCTACTTCGATCGGGCGGAGCAATAGCTCGTTAGCTCCTATAACGTTAAATAAATAAATAAACGTCATATAGCAGCCTTGCCCACAGCGCATCGCACAAGATCATATCGCCAGGGCGATGGGCTGGATAGATTTTCGCACTTAAAGCAAATGTGTTAGCTAGTGGTGTTGCGCACCAGGCTACTGACGGTGATGGCTAACAGGCTAGTAAGCTAACATCCGCCAGACGAGGTAGTTGAGCTAGCTAGCTATCTGTTCATGCTTGTTCACTTTCTCAACAGCTCACCACGACACGTCTTCTTGGTAAACCTTGCTCAGAAGTAGCAGCTTATTTACTGGAAAATATCGTGTCTTATTTGTCTTTAATCTTGCATATGGTTTTGTGGTTGATCCAAGGGTGACATATGGCAGTGTTAGAGTGGAGATGGCTCTTCACGCTTAACTGCATGTTAATCCAAGTACCATTGGGTACGGAATGTCACAAACTCGAAACATTGAAATCAAGTTTGTGTTGACGCAGATACGTGGTCCTCATTAAACACTGCACCTTTTAGCCAATGTTCGTGAGTACTTACGTTGCACGTGCATTTTGGAATTAACATTTAGGACGGTGATGTGGTCAATGTCAAGGTTGAATCCTGCCTTGCATTGAGGTGTGCAACACCAAGACTTAGCTACAGTCATGTAGTGTTGGTGTATCTGACGTGAACGCGTTAATTAGAAATGGACGATTTGGATTTAACAAGCCAGTTAGGCTACAGTATGTACCATGGAGAAGTGCACCAAACTTTCTTGCATTTAAAGGTGTACTGACAGTCATTTGCTAAACATGCTAAGATTTGTTTTCTTCTACCTTTTCATCAGTCGGTGCATACTTGCTGCTTGCTGTGCCATCGAGAGTTCAAGGACTGGGGGGCAAGTTCTGTGAACGGGCTCCCCTCTCCCAAGCTGGCCGACGCGGTGCCTGCGCTGCCTCAGGCTCTCCTCCGGGAGGTCCCAGGCCGTAAACAAGCGGATTCGGTGCCTTCTCTGCTAGGCGAAGTGCCCCTGTGGATCTGCCAGAGCTGCAAAAAGAGTGTGGAGGAGGACGAGAGGAGGGCAGTGCAGGAGCAGGCTACTCCGGTGGGTGTGTGCTGGACCTTGAGGTGCACTGGCTCAAGGGACTGTTGTGTTGTCATTATTTAGAGAGGTTTCCGGGGTGTTGTCCAAAATACAGTTGCTACCTTACCAGCCATTGACAGCGGCTATTTACGTGATTGCTCATTCCTCTGTGTTACAGTGAACTTGGCAAAATTGTGTATCAGGTTATACACCTTACAGTTATTGTTAGGAAGACATTGAATGTAATCTACCAGTTGCACGACAAGTGCATTAGTGCATTTCAGTGACTTGGTGAGGAGAACAGAACAGTGAGGTGAGGAGAACGGCACACTCCTACCCTTGTAGTAAAATGCCATGCATTGAAAATGTAGAAAAAGCCATAAGTTAATATGTATGTAAATAATAGTCTGGTCCTTTCACAGTATGAACACCAGGCTTTGTAATCACTGTAAAATGTAATAGTAATTTTCTAGATGCTTGGTCAGATGTAGCCCTGAGTGTAAGTATGTTGTTAATAGTACAACTGTGCTGAGTGTAGGGCAAGGTCATGGCTAGATATTTGTGAGAATCACGTCTCAAATGGACCTTAGATGACTGAGTAACGTGAAGATGTTTAAACTGTTTTAACCGTTTTCTCTGTACAGTTTGAGAATGTCAGATGGCATAAGTTGAAGTTCTTATTGTTTTGTAGAACCAGTTGACAAGAATTGTCAGAGATTAAAACTCTTGCACATCTTATGAACAGGTGCATTGGAGGGGACAATGTTGGGTAGCAGGACTCCATCTCATTGGACAAATATTTTGATATGCAAAACTCTGAAATGTAGTCTATGAAAATGTACCATTTGTTGCAGTTAAGCTGCGTTTTACAAAATGTATGTTGTGCATGCTGATATTGAGTGATATTGAGTTTTTTTAATATATCGTATAGCCCTTCTCCAAATGGCGCTCCAGTGGGATCTCTCATTTGGCAGTGAGCGCAATTACATTTGGCAGTCTTGGGAGTCTTACAACTTCACCTCAGTTCAGTTTATGTGCCCTCGTTGGATAACTGTGCCCTGGCTCATAACAGGCAGATGGGCCCTTAAATGTTCATGTCCCCTTGGGCTGCTTGACCTTTTCTTACCTGACTTGCGGGCATTCTCTTCTCACCCACCCACCCCCCACCCCCACCCCAACCCCCACCCCTTACTTAACATGAAGGCGCCCTTGTCGCACTCCTCCACCTGCAAGTCGCAGACGTGTGGCAACGGTTTCCCCGAGCAGAGTTCTGCGGACTGGGACCCCAGCTCCTTCCTGTCGGCGCACAAGCTCTCGGGGCTGTGGAGCTCCGCCCACAGCAACGGCGGCGCACACTGCACCCACGGCGCCGCCTCGCACTCGCAACAAGGTCAGCCCTCGCCACCAGGGTGCCACCGCCAGGAAATGATGCAGAGTTTGTAGAATCCTGTTGCACACTTGTTTTTTTTCTTTTGAAGCTGCCCCATTCTTGGTTACGTACAAAAACACTTTTTTTAAATTGGGAAATTCACACTCAGAAGTTCCCCTTAACCTGTAGATATGCTGTGATCCACTTTTTGTAAATACTTTTTAATGCATGAATTTACAAATAATTTACTTTGTTTTATTTGAAAGACCTTTTTCGGTTTAGAGGGCGGGTAGCACTTACGGAAACAGTTTGTGCAGAGCCTAGTTCATGATGTTTGTGGTGTTGGTGTTAAATTTGCCTCGGCAGGTGGAACGGTAGGACCAAGTTGTCACGAGAAGAGAGCGTGTCACGACGCTCCTGGGAAAGCCCCCAAGGTGCCGGGGCCCAAGGTCTGCCCCTACAGTCATCCAGCGTCCCAGAATTCCAGTGCGACGTCTCCCGGTTCACCGCTTTCTACCTCCGCAGACCACCACAAGACCACCCCCAAACACTTCAAAACCATGTGCAGGCGACCAACCCCTCCAGGTTGGTGTTTCAGAGTTTTCCATGTTAAAAAAAAAAAAAAAAAAACATGGCCATGGAAAACAGTTGCTATAATGTGCTGCATAAATCATTGTGAAAGTAGATTAAAAAGTCACTTGCTTAACTGTATAAGTGGAACTTTAAAGCTGTGCTGAAGTTGTTGTAAAGTTGTTTAGTGTGTATCATACTAGTAATATTTAAAAAAACCATAGCCAGGGTTCTGCTTATTTTAAGGTATTAAGCGATTGACAGATGGAATTGGTATTAATGACAAAGCAAACTGCAGCAGCAGTTACCTTGTTGGTGTTGTTAACTCGGTGTTCCTGCTGTCCTTCCTTGTGCTTGTAAGGCGAAGCGTTCCACCCGGCCGACCACCACCAACACTCGGACCTGTCGGTGCCGCCCAACAGCCCCACCGGCCTCTCCTCCCAGCATTCCTCGCTGCTGCCGCCGAAGCAGACGTCCGGCGGTGGTGGTGGTAGTGGCGGTGGCCAGCACGTACACACGGGCTCTGCCGGCTCAGGTATGGCGCCCTCGCACGCCCCCTTCTCCCCGCTGGCCCCCGGAAGCCTGCACGCCCCGCCGTCAAAGCACCCCCCAGCCGGGTCGGAGGGCCCCACCCCACCCCTGCACAAGGCTGGCTCCTGCAAGAACTCCCACATTCCCACAGTCAATTCGCAGCACGGGAAGCTGTCGGCTCCCATCATGGCCTGCAACCACCCGTGCAACGGCCACAACGGGAGCGTGACCACGTCAAACGCCGGCCACGTAACAGCAGGGGCGTGCAGGTTTGTGCCCCACTCATGTCATTGGTCTCAAAATGCTGGAAATGGCCTTAAATGGCTTCTGTTACGCACCATGGGCTGTCGAGATGTCTTGTATTCCTCTGTGTAATACAGAAGGAAAGGAAAGTTTTCTTTTTTTGTCTGTGGTCTTAAAAAAAAAAATGTGGATCTCTATGTGCACAAGCAGACATCCTAGATGTTTCTAGTCTTTCAGTTGTCAAGCAGATCACGGTTAATACCAGCTCATATTTATTTTGTTCGAATCTTTGAAAACTACTCTAAAAAGCAAATTGTATGGTTCAGCAATGACGCTTATTCAGATGTTCCTTTTATTTGAACATTTTAAAACTTTTCCTCAAAAGATGTTTTTTTTCCCCCAATCTAATTAATGTTCTGTGTGCTTTGCTAACTTAGGGACCAGGCGTGTAAAGGGCACAAGCTGGCAAACGGGACGCTGTGTCACCCCCCCTGTGAGCTGGAGGAGGGGGAGGACGAGGACAGCAGCTCGGAGAGGAGTTCCTGTGCCTCCTCCTCCACCAATCAGAAGGACGGAAAATACTGTGACTGCTGCTATTGCGAGTTCTTCGGACACAATGCGGTAAGCAGGCTGAGTTTGGGTATTAATGGGGGCAAGTTACGCACCAGCAGTTTGTGCTACTGAAGAGGTCGTAGTAAGGTCATGTAGTAGAGAATCTTTGGTCTTTGATCTTAAACTTGTATCGTTTCTCTTGTCTTTTGAGGTGTGAAGTTCACAGACAAATGTGCGAGAATGTTTGGGAACATTTTTTGGTTTGCTTTGGGTTCATGGCCAATGTTGTTAAACGTGTTCAAATGGTGTGGTAAGGCAGATTGTGGTAAACATAACACAATCTAACTATTTGGATTGTTAGCTAAAAAACCTTCACATTTAAAAGTTTCAAGAAGGTATGTTTGCTGTGACAATTTGCTACTGTTCACCCGAATCTGTGCACACACCTCAGGTTTGCAGTCTGACTGGCTTGAGAGACTTCTCTGACTTTGCACCGCAATGTGTCTAATTTTTCAGTCGAGACATCTGCTCGAAAAAATAAGAAGCGCCATAAGAAACCCATTAACATAACACTGCCTCCATCCCAGAAGGGCTCTTGCTGAGCCTACCACAAACAACAGACTGACGCTTAATTTATTTCATTATTTTTTTAATCCGACGAGCTTTGATGGACAATCTCGCCATCCTGTCTTTCCAGCCTCCCGCTGCGCCGACCAGCCGGAACTACGCGGAGATCCGGGAGAAGCTGCGCTCCCGGCTGACGCGGCGCAAGGAGGAGCTTCCCCAGCGCCAGGACTCGGACCCGGCCGTGCCCAGCGCCATCGACCACCGGGACGTGGACGAGCTGCTCGACTTCATCAACAGCACCGAGCCCAAGCCCGTCAACAGCGCCAAGGCCGCCAAGCGAGCCAGGCACAAGCAGAAGAAAAAAGTACTGCGTCTTTCTTTCTTTTTCCTTTTCTTTCCTTTTAGTATTACTATTTTTTTTTGTTCTGTACACATTCAGAATGCATTTACTTTGTCTTTTTGAAATCCACACCCTGCCTGCCTTAATTGAAGTCAGAGTAGTGCTTGTATCATGATTTGATGAATAGTATTTGGCATGAAATGCATTTTGACAGCTGAAGTTTTTGTTTGAGAACATTTTTTGAGGGGGGGGATATCCCTGATTAAAACCACATGTGCTATCGGTGATATGTCTAACTTTTTAAAAAAGTCAGGCTTTTTGTAGATCAGTGCTTGTTCACTCTCACCAATTGTTGGGGCTTAGGACAGCTGTGTAGGTATTAACCCGCATCTCTTGCTGTGTCATGTCCTCCAGGAAAAGGAGAGGGCTCAGCAGAACAACATGGACGCCTCGCCGGGCAACCCGGGCCCCTCTCCGACGGAGGCCGAGGGGGACTCGGTCCCCGACGGCGAGGCCAGCCGGCTGCTGGAGTGGCCGCAGCTGGAGCTGGAGCGGGTCAACAGCTTCCTGACCAGCCGCCTGGAGGAGATCAAGAACACCATCAAGGACTCCATCCGGGCGTCCTTCAGCATGTACGACCTCAACCTGGACGTCAACGACTTCCCCAAGAAGGCGGCCACGCTGGAGGGCAACCACCTGCTGTCGCACCTCAACGGCTCGTCCGACCTGCAGCCCATCGACCTGGACATGGCCCCGCTCTCGCTGCGCGACCTCAAGAGGGACCTGGAGCTGGTGAACGGCTGGGAGGACGCTGCTGCTACTGCTACTACGACCACGACCACCACAAACACCTCCACCTGCACCAGCGCAGACGTCCCCACCAGTAACAACACGGCAGCTGCTAAAGACATCCAGAGGCTCAACTCCACCCCGAGCCTCTCCAAGCTCATCCGCATCCGCTCTCCGGAGAGGGGCCTGGCGGCGGGCTCCGAGGCCACCCAGCCCGGGCCAGCCCCGCCGGCCAAGCCCAAGGACGAGGCCCCCGACGCCAAGAACGCCACCGGTGCCGGAGCCAAGACGAAGAAAGGCAAGAAGCAACAACAACAGCAGCAGCAGCAGAGGCAACAGCAGCAGGACCAGCCGGAGCACGGCCTTGCCAAGCCTCCCAAAGCGGGACAGGAGCTGCAGAAAGGGGGCCCCGAAAGCCGGATGGCGGGAGGAGATGCTGAGAAAGCGGCCAAGGGCGGGCCGAAGCAGCCCTCGCAAGGCCAGATCGCTGCCGACGGCCAGAGGACCGGGCACAAGAAGGCCGAGGATTCCAAGGTGCCTAGGCAGCATCAGCAGAACGGCTCCGTGAACTCCAACGCCGGCTCGAACGGGCCCAGAGGGAAGGGTGATGGCGACACCAACTCCAGCACTCCAGCCAACTCCCAGCAGCAGCAACAGCAGCAGTCCAAGGGCAAGAATAAGAAGAACAAGAACAAGCCAGACAAATCCAACAGTGCAATTGGTGAGTGCAGTGATACCCCACCACCACCGCCATCCCCACCCCACTTTGCTGTGATGCAGCTGTGGACATCTCAGTGTTGTCGAGCCGTTTCTAAATAGTTACAAAAAAACAAAACAGAACAAAGAGAGACATTGCTGCGCAACAGTTAGGACTACATCAGTTGAGATAAATTGCCGTAAAATTGTATGCCTATTTAAATGTACAAATACTACAGGAGATGTGTCCTGGTCATTTTCCTCAATTCTAAGAGTTAGATCCAGAGGAATGATTTCTTTTTCCCCATTGGACTAGAGCATTCCTTGAGTTAGGATGACCCGGCATAACCCCACTGAGATACTTCACTATTAGTAATCACTTTGTGGTTACTGTACAGCTGTTGGATTGACTGACGTCAGCGTTCAATCTATTTGAAGTGAGAGGAAAATGGCAGGCAGTAATTTTATAAGGTTACATTTGACAGTTTTCCAGCTTGGAAAGAAAGTAAATTGGGGGCAATAATGTATATGTGAGAATGAGTGAGTGACTTGAAAATAGGCGAGGGTCCAAATTAATGGACACAAATTACTTTTCTCTATTGACTGGGCTGCAAACTGACTATTTGTTGCTTGGCAACCCTGGATACAAAAAAAACAACCAACAAAAGTTGGACCTATTTTTGAGGTCAGAATAGAGAAGCAGAAATCAATGCCTAAAAAAAAAGAATGTAGCAAAACTCTGGCCTTGGGTTTAGAGTTGAAGTTGTAAGAAATACCTTCACCATCCCCGCATAAATAAGTATTATATTGCTAAAACAAAATTTATATTTGCCAACATCATTTGTGTTTGCATACATTTTGACTAAAAATAATGCATGTGAATTTTATGGGTTTTTTTTTTAGTTCTCTAAAATGTAACCTGTTCTTTTCATGCCAATGCAACAGATGATGTGTTCCTCCCCAAAGACGTTGATCCAACAGAAATGGATGAGATTGATCGTGAGGTTGAGTACTTCAAGAGGTGAGGGCATTTTTTGAGTTTCATGTATTATAAAAAACTCTTCAAGGTTAAGTTACTTGAATATTATATTAGGAATACCCATTTGATCACACCTAATGTATACATGCATCTATGTTTTTTATATTTTCTTTAACTATATTTTAAAGTTTTTTCTGTAATGTTAAGGTTTTAAAGGCATCCAGAGTGCAACAACCACTCTACATCCAACGTAACATCAACTGTTACTTAGTGTATGCTTTTAAATGGTTATTTTACAGGCTTGCCTAACATGAATGCAGTTTTTGAGCTAGTTAATCAAGCAACCGGATGAACATAGCTTATCAGTGGACTTTCTGGAGTCTTTCTGATGGATAAATAGAAAACATGAAAACAATCTAATCCATCATCTTTAACGTACTTGTCATTGGGGATTTATTATTTGTGTGATTTGAAGGGGGGGGGGGGGACTACGATTGTAGCTGTAAATCTGAAGAACAAAAGTATAGTACATTTTTAGGCCAAGTTTTTCATGATTTGTTATTGTTTTCTGCTTGTACATTCTTCAGTCATTTTTGCAAAGGGAAGATTGAAATTCCCTTTGCACTTTGCATTTTGTGATATTGTGTCTTGGTAACTGTGATGGTGTGGTAGGCACCTTGAATGCATATTCGTTTTTTTTAGTATTTTGGTCTTGTAGCGCAGAGGTGCTTGTCATTCCCATCACCGTCAAACCTCACCCCAGTGTTTGTTGCCCCCTTCCCCCTCCTTAGGTTTTGCCTTGACTCAGCCAAACAGACGCGGCAGAAGGTGGCTGTTAACTGGTCAAACTTTAGCCTCAAAAAGATGCCCTCGAATGCAGCACAGTGATGGAACTTCTCACCGACCCAAGAACAGAGTAATCCACCCCCACCCCTCCACCCAGCGTGACGGCACTTGACACAACACAAGACCCAGACCGAGATCCATCATCACACCTACACACACATGGACTGTCAAACTCGGAACTGTCATTTCACCGTGCTCCCAACAGATGGAATTTTACACACACACACGCACACCTACACACACACACACTCAAAACATGTCCATACTCATCTTTTTAACCTGCTTGTGGTTGATGTTGTGCGAGCCATTGTCCTGGTCAACAGCAACAGCAAAAAGAAAAAAAAAAAAAAAAAAGAAGACCATGAAAGGATATATGTCTTAGGTTTCTGGCTCATTGCTTCGTACAAGTGTCTGCTTCATGCAATGTGTGTTAAAAGTTTTTCTTACTTCTTTATCATTTAAAATAAAAGCATTTGTTCTTTCATTTCTTTATCACAGAACATGTGGCACATCTTAACCGTTCTTTTGCTCTTGGATGTCTAACAGTTAACTTGTGTGCTCTGAAAGGTACTGTCTATTGCAAGAAATCCATCCATGATGACATGTTCATTTTTTCCATGGAAGTCCTACCTTGTTCAGTCACTCTCTGAATCCTTGGTCTTCCCTGGTTTGGAGAACTGAAACCTGCATTGCAAAGACCATTTTTTATGCATTTGACCAAACACAACCATTTGAGCATCTCTAGTGTCCTGTCATAGCCCTGTGATCACTAAGCTAGAAGTCGGCCATCTTGGTTTGACTGTGCCATAGCTTGTCATTCAACAATCTCGTCCGTAAAGACTGAATGCTGGTCATTGCAGAGGGGTTGCAGTTTTTAACATTGGAAAGGTATGGAAACATTGTTAGCTTTATCTCTATCAAACGCCCACCCTACCCCCTGCCACGCACACACACACATGCGCACACACACACACACACACACACATACACTCTCTCTCTCTCTGACAAATAATGTTTTTATGTGGGAGTTGAAGGCAGTAGTTGGCTCTCTCAAATCAGTGCCGTTGTACTGTAACATGCTGTTATGAATTGTGACATGAAATGTTTTTTTTTCTTTCTTTTTTCTTTTTTTTTTAAAACATGAACATTTGCAAGAAAATTCAACACTAATATAAACTTTGATTAAAAAAATGATATATATGATATATATATATATGGCTGTGTTTTAACACTTACACGTGGATGTTACATGGATGATTCCCTTGCATGATGCTTACAGGCAACAAGTATATTTGACAGAGAGACAAAAAAAGCAAAACAGCAAAAAGCATTTTTTTTCCTGTCACGTTTTCGAAATCAAAACAAAAAAAATCAATGTCAAGTGCAATTCATTACTTGGTCTTGTCACCACCGAAGCTAATTTGAATCAAATGATAATCCCGCGTCACACTTAGTTATACTTGCTTTATCCACACTTCATATATTGGTATGTCAGTCCGTTCTCCAGTGCTTCCCTAGTCCTATGCAGTCTGTTTCACAAGAATGCCGCAGTAGTCCCCTCAGTAGGCTTATATTGGCTCAAGGCCCTCAGCACTTACCCTGTTGATCCCTCTGTCTGTGTAAGTGCAGTCGCAGCTTATGTCTCTCTCCGCTCTCTCAGTGTCAAGATCTCTCTATCACTGTCTGCTTTTTCCCCCTCCTCCTTCTTTTCCACATCTCACAAATACTTTAACTACTCCAGTTTGTCATGATTGTGGTTGCAGAAACTGGCTACAAAAAGGTACAGCAATTGTAAGCAAAACTCTCGTTTATATTTTTGTTTGTTTGCTTGCTTGGTTTTTGGGTTCAAGTCACTGCACATACAAGCACCTGTCAAGGTAACTGGTTGTACCTTTCCTTCTGAGAAGACAAAAAAAACTGACAGTGCAAATCTGACAATTTGGAAATAGAGGATTTGAGGGAATATTTGGTGATTCCATTTGCTTGAAGGTTTGAGATGAATACGTTTGAGCTTCTCTTTTCTTATTCTTCAACATCTCCGATGCTATCAAGGTTATATTAGACTAGAGGACATCTTAAGCGTCTGGAATGTAGATTTATACTATACCATTTAACAGCCAAGTGTATGTTGGCTGACTTTTTTTATTAATATTATTATTATTCACTTTTTTGATACTGTGAAAAATCTTTCGTGCAGAAAGATTAAAACATTACAGTTTTGGAAAAAAATGAAATAAAGTGTGGTGTGTGGTTTCTTACCTGAATGCTTATGTTTTCCTCAGACGTCCAGTCTTTCTGACCTTCTGCAGCTCTTCAATAGCCTGGTCTGGCAAACCTCCCATAGACAGAAAGTTCTCAAGAGGCCGGATCAATGGGTGTCTTTCAAATGCCTCTGTGTACTACTGGACAGAACTACAACCAATCAGCCCACTGATTCCGATGACGAATGCGTAGCGTATGTCTTCCATTGGTGCCTGATTTTTTGGGCAAAGGTACAGCCGAGAATAGGCAGGTTAAACAGACTGACTTCAATGCGAAATTCAGTGTAGCGTCACAGGCAGTATGGGTGGGCCCAGGCTAGGTCTTTAAAGTAGTCAGTCTGAAGCAGCAGTGCCATGAGCTGTGCCTTACCTAAACTTGCTTACTAAACCAAGCAGCTACCATGGGCAAACAGAACGGCTATTACCAGGCCCGCACAGGCCTGGATATCACCAGAATCTGGAAAATGTGGAGTGTTGGTGGCTTTTCATGCAAAGGTGTGTAAGTGTGCATCTATGGTTCCACCTCACAACAGTGGGCAGACAAAATACCAGCAGGGTTGCTCCAACTATATTCTGAAGTGCGGAATGTTCTGTTGACCGTAAGCATTATTCCATGTATTGTATCTGGAAAAAAATCTGGAAAAACTCACAGAAGTGTGTGTGTGTGTTTGGAGAGAGAGACAAACAGACAAGTGGTGGCATGTCCTTTGTATTCATATAGTATATGTGACAGATCAGTGCCTCTGTGCAGCAAAGCCATTTTATCATGCTTTGGTTTTAAGAGTGGTATAAAACGTCATACCGTGTGTGTGTGTGTGTGTGTGGGTGGGTGTCTAAGACAGTGCCTTTCGTGCTGCCTTCGGTCTGAAATTAGCTCAAGCCTTTGCCAAGGTCCACACCCACAATTCTCAGAGGGTCTATTTATGCTTCATCAACTCATCAATATCTGTGGATGTGTGTGGTGTAAGTGAGTGCGAGATGTTTTGCCCATCTATTTTCAGCTAATGCCTAGATGGCTGCTAAGCCCATCAATCTCTTCACCTGCGTCTGTCAAATTGTGCTGAGCAGAAATGCTGCAGATTTATGGTTTGGGGAGTTGACAGTAATGCTGTTTGAAAGAAGGTGTTTGAAAGCCTCCCCCCCAACCCTTACTTATGTATTCTCTCTCTCTCTCTCTCTCTCTCTCTCTCTCTCTCTCTCTCTCTCTGTCTCCTGCTCGCTCTCGCTCTCTCTATCTCTTTGTGTCCAAATCCAAGTTACCCATTGCTGCTATTCAGGAGAGCAGCCAGAAATCATAAAATGGGTGGGCCCAGAAAATAATCAGGTGGGCCTAGCCCAAAACACATAGGTTACTTTTATTACTCAAACATAATAATCAATAATAATCAAACTTGGCCCACAGAAGCTGACACTTCAGAACATAGGGGAACTACTATAGGGGAATACTTTTTTTATTCTATTACTGGGCTACATTTAAATTAATCCCTCAGTGGGTTGATGATTTGTGTAAAACTAATTGGTGTGTCAGTGTAAGTGTGTGTAAGTGCTCCTTTAACCTTGCTAGCAGTGTATGTGTATCAGGCTTGTCCCAAATTCAGAATTGAATTGAGAATGACCCCCAAATTCAAATTCAATTCCTGAATTTCAAAATGAATTTGAATTGAAATTCAAACAGGAAGTGGAATTGCAATTCAAATTCGAATTGCAGGAAGTAGAATTGGAATTCCTTGAAATTCAAAGAAATTCATGATAATGAAAGTACCATTAACAAAGATTATATACAGACTTTTATGATTACACTATGAATTTAATATCTACTGCATATTAATATAGGACATTATCTCATGTCCACAGCATGATTTTGTACATTTATTTAACAGAAAAAGGCCACACTTTCTTGCTCTTTGCGGGAAGCAAACATTCCAGAATATTGATGGCATGAACATGAACACGGAACAAGGCATGAACATGACCAAGACATTTACAAGAGATGAGGCTCTTCAGTTACTTTTTGATGATAACGGAAGAGAATGAAGACAATGTGTCAGAGGAGGATGATGACGCCGAATATGGTGATGAGAATAGAAATAGAAGAGGCAAATGCAGGAACACCATTTCCAATAAAAAAAATGGAAATATCATGTGGCATCCATCCGCAACTGTTACTCCAAGTAGAGCCACCACAGAAAACATTATTCCCCTGAGACCAGGGCCTACCAGATATACCATCGCCCACACAGATGGCATTCTGTCAGTGAGTTGTTCATAACAAATCCAATTCAAGGCTTCATACTGGAGATGACAAACATTGAGGGTCACCGTGTGTATGGCACTAACTGGAGGATGCTTGACCTAGTTGACCTCCACAGCGACAAGGAAATGTTACTTTGTTGTTACAACTAAAACATCAACATGTCTATGAGCAGACGAGAAGTTAATTACTTTCAATGTTATTATATTGAGAATAAAACTGAAATTTGAATTAATTGTGTTGTATTAGTTTTTTCATTATTAGAACTTAATTTTAATGAATCGAATTGGTGCAAGATCAGGAAAATAAAGCCTATAAATGATACAACAAAGTAGAATAACATTTAAATCACCTTGGCCATGTTTCAAAGGGATGTCTAATACAGTAGATAATCAAAACATATGCAAATCAGATTTTTAATAAATGTATTATTGTAGTTTAGGCGGTCAATTTTGACCATTAACACCATGACGTTTAAAATGAAAATATTGCTTAAAAATATATATAAGCATAAATATATGCTTAGTATTAGTCTCTGTATAGCTTTAGTTGTGTTTCATATATAATTATTCCAATATGGAAGAAGAACACATGCCAAGAATCACATTCTTATTGATATGTGGTTTGAATGAATTTCTTTGAATTGCACTGAATTTGAAATTCCACTTCCTGTAATTCCAATTCACATTCAATTCCATATCCCCTGGGGTGGAGCCAATTCAAATTCAATTCAAATTCACTTCCTGAATTGAATTGAATTCTGAAATTCTGAATTTGGGACAAGCCTGATGTGTATTCAAGCCACCAAAGCACCATAACTGTGTGTGCCACAAGCCATGGTGCATACTTCAACTTGAGGTGGAACGCCATGCCGTACTCCCTCAAGTCCTGTTATTCAAGTCCTTTGTGCAGTTTCCTGGACCACGTCAAAGGAACTCAAGTTGAGTAAGTTATACAATGTCTTAGTGTCCTTGATAACTGCTTAGTTTAGGGTTAGGGGCACCACAAGGGTATGAAAAAAAATAGGATGATTGTAAGGGCTCAGCATTGACAGGTGGTCCTTTCAGGACACTGTTTGTATGAATATCAATAACAAGGGGTCCAAAAGTGTATTGATTCATAGGACCCAAAAAATTGGCACCCCCTGAGTAGAGTTTATTTTTCATGTGGTCATTTGCATTGCATAGTGAGCTCATCTTGCTACATCACACTGCAGATGAAAAGTTTTTCCATCTTAGAGGATGAACCATCTCAGATAAAAATGTCTATACACAAGATGGCAAATTGAACAAAAAGCAACAACTAAAGTGATTAAGGTGCAGTACATGTACATTGTGCTAAGCTTGTCTACGTTTAGGGTTTAGGGATAGGTTTAGGGTTAGGGTTGGAACTAAGGTTAGGGTAAAAGCTTAGAGTTAGGGTTAGGGGTTAGGGTTAGTAAAAAAGGCCTCAGTAGAAAAGGCAGACTAGTAAATGACACCAGGCAAACTGAACACTGCTGAGTTCGTATTTCTCATAACTCACAAAACACTCCTATTCTTCACGGTGTCTTATCCTGTATGACTTCCAGGAAGATGCCATAAGCCTTGCAGCAATGTTTGCTTACCATGTGCAAAATCCAAAAGCACTCCTAAGTACTTCACAACACTATTCTTTTCCTGTAAACAGAGTCTTCCCTTTCTCTTGTGGCCAAGGCAATTTTCCAGCTCACAACCACCTCAAAGTAGGCTTTCCCAGTGGAAATACCTTGTTTAACCAGAACACAGAAGCCATGAATAAATCTGTTGTGACTGTTGTTTCCATTCCCTGGGAATAAACTGGTTGTTTGGTTATTGAAATCGTAGTTCCCATGCTGCACTTGCTTGCCATTCTCTGTCAAAGCATGTGTTAGGTTTCACTGTCCAGTGAAAGTCTCTTTTATTTACATGGGCAGGAGTGTGAGACATATAAAGAAATGCTTTCAATAAACAATCAAATAACAATACAAGTCAGTACAAGTCTCTGCTGAACTCTGAATGTTACTGCACAGTGAATGAAGCTGTTTAAATAAAACACATATTGTGCAACATAACATACAATATTTAGTAAGGTTTTAGGTTTATATGAGAAATCATATGAAATGACTTGAGCACAGCATCTGCATACTTTTGATTCTGTTTACTGCATACAGGTAAAAAAAGAGCTTCTGGTGTGTGACTGTAATATTTGAACATCAACAACTTAAAATTGTGTGAGACAATAAATCCTACAATTTAACTGTTCTCTTTTTCCACCACAACTGGTTTTCTTTTTGCTTTCCTATGCAATAGTTTTGTGTTCCCTGGCAATACTTTTTCCAGGCTCAGACCTCATACCTTGGTATGAGAATTGTATAGATGATACATAGATAGATGATGTATATATACTTTACTGGGCCTTTAAAACAGTCTAATTAAAAACAAAACAGTCTACATTGCATGGAGCAAGTGAGACACTCAGACAAACTAACCACTAGGAGGAGTAGTGCACTTTAGAAAAGCAAGAGGTTCTCCAGCTCTTGATTTGTATATGTCAGCTCTGTGATTTCCTGCTCCAGCTCAGCCATAAAACTCCTCCTCCACTACAGCACTGGCCCCTCTCCATCCAGCTTACAGGCCATCCACCTTTCTCTATAGTGTTTTAGTATTTTACATCTTTTTGTATATATTTATATGTTTTTTCTATTATATTAGTCTACTTTTATTATACTGTTCTTTCCTTTTTTCCAAACTGTTGACTGAGAGAAATCTGCACATGAATTCCAATGTGTGTGGACTGTAAGTTTATGCACAAGGATGCAAATAAAAACCTTGAACCTTGGACCTTGGACCTTTGTGTTTTTCAGGCTGGATATCCAGACTGAGAGCCTCTCCATTACAGTGTCCACCATGGCCTCATCACCTGAGGAGATGTTATTATTTAAAGATATTATTATTATTTACTTAACACATCAGAAATAAAGTAAGTAAGTGAAGCGGTGAACCCATACACATACATGTACAGTGGTCAAAAAATTTGGAAATCATCATACATGTAGAAACGAGAAAAAAAAGGAGAAGACTTAACCACCAGTGATATGTTGACTAAAAAAAAACAAAAAAACACCAGAGAAGACATCATTCAGACAGCATGCAACCCCCCCCCCCCCTCTCCACACACACACACACACACACACATTCTTATCTATTTTTTGTGCTTCACCATCATTCAATCAGGGCAAATATTACACTGGCCATATAGATAGATGAGTTCTTGTAGGTGGTGGTTGTTCTTTCAATAAACTCTTTCCTCCAGGTCCATTGACAGATCTGTTAGCATTGGGTGCAGTCGTAAACCCAGCTGCAAATGGTTAGGGTTAGTAGACTACTAAATGACACCAGGCAAACTGAACACTGCTGAGTTCGTATTTCTCATAACTCACAAAACCCCCCCTATTCTTCACGGTGTCTTGCTCTATATGACTTCCAGGAAAAAAGTAAGAGGTCCCACAGTCTAGGCAGGAGCATACCTCCAGCTTGGACCAGCTGTGTCTCCATGAAAAATTCCCTGAGTATGCAGATCATCTCAGAGGCGAAGATTTTAGGCCTGAGGCCTGACCAGCTGCTGAAGTTTTTGGCTATTGCATACTTGAACATATTCAGACAGATGGGGCACACGTACTGGTTGTCACATGTCAGAACAATTACAAGGAGCCCTTAACAGAATAGAATAGACTTATTGGGTCTAAGAAAAATCTTAAAATAGGCTAACTAAAAGTTGAACGATTAAAGGTAATACTTAAGATTTATCACATATAAAAGCCATTGCATCAAATCAGTGTAATTAATCATATTCCATATGTATTCATAAGAACTTGTCGTTAAAAAATATTTTTTATAATATCTTCCCCCTATTTACCTTAACAGCTTTAAAAATAATAATTTGGAAAAACGCGTTTTTCGTATTTCGTAGACTTTCCTTACAGGCCTCCGTAACGTCTTCAAACAAACGCAACGTGAACGTGATGCGAAAGTGTAGGGAGCAATATGCAACACACATGAAATGTAAACTGCTATAAGTTTTCAAATACATAAGAAACTTACCGTTCTACGGATTTAACCCACAATCGTTGATTGGAAACACACAATGGAAGCAGAAAGCAAACCCAAAAAGGTATGTGGATGCTGGCTAGGCGATGTTAGGTATCCAAATGCTATGCTAATAGCAAACTACGTCACTATCTTTCTAGTTATCTGCTGGTAATCGTGATTAAAATAGAATGGTCTGCGTATCTTCTCCAACACAGTTGCATCGTTGCTGTTATTATTGTGATAAAAAAGACGTGTAGCCTGGTTTATGCAGAAGAACTTTGTTATTACCTATGGATTAGCTAGCTAACCAAAACAACCAGGACGTATCAAAAGTTGTTTTGTAGTGCGCCGTGTAAGCATATTGTCTCTGGATAATGTGAACGATTAGTGGTATTGTGTAATTAACAAGACAGATCTCTGGTCAATTTACGATAGGGCTGTGATCACGCAATGTTGACATGCAAGCCGGGTAGTATGTTTTTAGCTACTCCTCGTATACAAAAGAAACTGTGTAACTATCTTCCCATTCACAGAGGAGTTATGGAGAAGAGGAGAAGTCCGCCTCCGACGGCTCGGAAGATGAAGACTACGTCCCGTACATTCCCGTCAAACAAAGGAAAAAGGAAATGGTAAGAAATACAGCAAATCCCTGGATGTGTCATGGTGTCACCGTCATGTTGCATCTACCACTTTAAAACAGATGATAAAATCTGAGAGGTCATGGCAAATGACATTGAATTTATGCCATTTTTTAGTTTTTTTCGTGTTCACTGTTAATCGTAGAAAAGTCTGAGGGACAGAGGAAAGCTGCCCAGATGTTTTGTTCTGATGTGTGTGTGTGTGTGTGTGCAGGCGGAGAAGATTCAGCGTCTGCGTGGGAAGGGCTTGCTGGAGGAGGAGAACAAGGACAGTGGTGGGGAGCAGAGGGACGAGGATGAGGGCCTGGGCCCACGCTCCAACATCAGCCTGCTGGACCAGCATCAGCACCTCAAGGAGAAAGCAGAAGGTGCAGACTGGACTTTGCCTGCATACTCATAGCACTTGCTTTTGAACTTTGCCTGCCTTTTGTCTTTTCTTTTTTAAAGTTAATTTTTAAAGTTAATTTTGGTGCGACTAATGAAATTAAATCAGTGAGCAGTGAGTGTATTAGTCAGTAGTCTTTTATCTAGTGTTTTTCAGACACCTTTTGAGGAAAGCTGCTTAATAACTGTTGAATTATTAGTTTGTAAACATTTATTTAGTTGTCAGGGCTCAAGACTCAAGTCGTGTATGTATAACAAAATATTCAATTTGTAAAAGCATGTTTTTAAACATTAAACTTGCAGTTTAATACGTTTTTTTTAAAACAAATAATGTAAGACAGTTTTACACAAGTTACATATGTTTAACATGACAAGTGATTGATGCATTGATTAACTGTCATTTGTTTTTTATTTGTCAGCCCGCAAAGAATCAGCCAAAGAGAAGCAGCTGAAAGAGGAGGAAAAAATCCTGGAAAGTGTTGCAGAAGGGAGGGGTAAGAAAGAAGTCTTTATCGCCATCAATCTTGGTCACATACACATACGTCTTGGACTTTATTCACACTGCATTGTGTGTGAGCGGTGCAGGACGGAAGCTGTGTGGTAAATTGGCCAATTGGATTTTTGACATTGTTCCAAAACATGTAATTGTTGTCGAACTAGCTTTTAGTCATTCCGGCTACAAAAAAACAAACAAACAAGCAAACACGTTTTTTCACCAGTTCTGTAAAGTTGTGATAAACTCTGCCTGTTTGTCAGCAGTCACACCAAAACATCTGGTATGACAAGGTCAATATTGCTAATTTTTCAGCTTTTGTTTCATTCTATTGTAGGCGAGTGGTCATATTTTTTACACAGTCGGGAGACTTTTGAGGTGTCCCTGTCAGTACATATGAATAGGATATCAATAAATTGACAGAATAGTTGACATGAAATATATACGTTTAGATATAGCTTTTAATAGGATTTTGGCTGAAAGCTCTCATGCTGCTTGCCTCATAATAGACTTGAGTTCTATTTTCTAGTTGCAGTGCATTAGCTGTGTGGTCAAGGTGCTTTAACACGTATATCACATGTCGTGTGCATGGTCTACTTTAACATGCATTCTAAACAAAAACAGAAACAAACTGTGTACGTACCACAAATGTACCCGCAAGTTTTGGTGTATGTGCAAGTTTTGGTGTGAATGAGGCCTTAACCACATGCGTTGTCTTTACAGCTTTGATGTCTGTGAAGGAAATGGCCAAAGGTATCACGTATGAAGACCCAATTAAAACAAGGTATGTTTACCGCTTGGGTGACACTCGTCTCTACGTCTGGTTAAAGTGTAGTGGTGTGTGTGATGCAGTGTGCATTTATGCATTTTGTAATGTTTATGATGTGCCTATGTATATTGTTTTCTCTATTGTACAGTATGAGTCTATATATTTCTACTTCTCTATTGTATTATACAGTGTATTGTATGTATTCTTATACATGTCTATATGTTGAATGTATAGGGAGCTAACATCTACTGGTCAAGCCCCTTGTATATGTGTGTATACTTGGCCAGTAAAACGTTTCTGATCTGATTCTGGGGTTTGTATGTTTGTTTGTCAACCTTCACAGCTGGAAGGCCCCTCGCTACATCCTGGGCATGCCCCCAGCACGGCACGACAGGGTGAGGAAGAAGTACCACATCCTCGTGGAGGGAGAGGCAGTGCCCCCACCAATCAAGAGCTTCAGGGAGATGAAATTCCCCCAAGGTGAGATTACAGGGGTCACAGATATTAGCAGTTACATTTTTTTATCCAACACCACTCTTGGCAGTGTATTAATCTTTGTAAGACACCAGCTGTTAAAAGGTAACAAAAGGCATGTATGGGTGGTTGCACAAAAGGCAGGTATGGGTGGTGGTGGTAGTGGTGGTCTGTTTGGCAGTCAGAACATGTGGGCAATCAACGCCAGCAGGATGTGCTTTTGATCAGGATTTTGTGCTTTGGACCAACCACCATTAAACCCCTGAGCAAGGCAATTAACCCAGATGGCTCCAGGGGGATTGGCCACAGTATAAGAGTGTCTGATTAAAAAAATGCCACTGTAATGATGTGTAATCCTATATGGTGTTCTTTCACAGCTATTTTGAAAGGACTGAAAAAGAAGGGAATTGTTCACCCAACACCCATTCAAATCCAGGGAATTCCAACCATGTGAGTACATTGGTTTGCTTTTACATCAGGGCGTGCGTTCACAACTGAGCATAGCTATTTTGCTGGAATGTATTTGCATATAATAAAACATATTGCTGTGTTTTACTTCTAGTCTCTCTGGCCGAGACATGATCGGCATCGCGTTCACCGGCTCAGGAAAAACGCTGGTCTTCACTCTTCCCATCATCATGTTCTGTCTGGAACAGGAGAAGAGGTTACCCTTCTACAAGCGCGAGGGCCCTTACGGCCTGATCATATGTCCTTCAGTAAGTGTCCTCCAGATCAGGGGTTGCCTGCAGATTAGTAGCAGACCACAAATCATTTGGTACGGGGCTGCAAAAAAAGAACCAAGTAGTTTGGAATTCTATGTTGTTGTTTTTTTGTTATCTTTTGGGTATTTTTTTTTTTTAGAAATTAGTTGCCAGTCCATGGACAAATAGTTTGGGATGAAATCTGTCTCTAGATAAAATATTTATCAGGTTATAGTATACTTTTCCGCATGGGGCTGTGCGAGTGCAGTGTGCATCGTTCTCTAGGCCTTCTTGTTCTTCTGTTGACTGCAGCAGAGGTTGGAGCTCTGTGTAGCCTAGAGGCTTGTGGTCCATGGCTTCTGGATGCTTTCAACAAAACATAGCTCACAGCTACAGAACTGGGAACATGCACAGTATCCCGGGTGGATTCCAAAGGTGTGTCAGGCCTTGGGGGAAATTTCACCACCAGAGTTTGTCGTGGGATCATGGCAGAAACAGTGAAAGAAAAGTTGCTGAGGGTTATGGGTAAATTTGGAACTTGGGGTATGGGCGTACGGGCAAAACTGAACAAGGGTGTTAGCTTTGCCTTATTTACTGTCCACGTGCATTTAACACACATACAGCATGCGGTAATAAAACAGTGGCCAGGATGACGGAAATATTGTCACACACTTATTGCGTGTCACTTAAATGTGGGTGGGCATGTGTTCCTCTTTCTTGGTGTTAGCTATCAGTAAAGTAAGTTCATGTCACAGAAAGGAAAAAAAACTTCCTCAGGACCCTCATGATGGTGTTGATAGTGTTTGGCTTTAACATTGTGAGATGATGTAAGTGGGGCTGGGCAATATGGCCAAAAATTCATATTGTGGTAAAATGTGAAACATACATGGTGGAAGATGTATATTGCGAAATAAACTTTGGTTTGTACATTTCAATAAAGTAGTTTCCGAATGGGTGACATATGGCCATAGCAAAGTCATTAGTGCAAGAACTTATTTTGTACTTAGTTTGAACTTGGTTGTAAGCTGTTACCACATTTCCATTGGATCACGATGAATACTTTGCGAAAATGTACTGTGTAAAACTGCAGTTGTAGAAAAAAGTCTGGGAAATCTATAGCAATGTTTTGACACAACTTGATGACACAATAATTTACTGCCATGTGAGCCTTGTGGTACAAATTCACAGCAACTTCTTAGAAAAAAGTCTTTATGTCTGCAGAGATGAAGGGAAGATGTTAAATTGACATACTGATTTCAGTGACAACAATGGTACAACCAGAATATTCACATTTAAAACAATGTAATTCACAACCCGTTACCCCTTGCCTCTAGAGTGGAGACAGTATGTCAAATTTTATGTAAGAACCATTGTACGTACACATTAAACACTGTGACTTTTCATTTTATGTTTTTACTTTTCCAGAGAGAGTTGGCCAGGCAGACACACAGCATTATTGAGTACTACTGCAAGCTGCTGGAGGAGGAAGGGGCCCCACAGATGCGCAGCGCCCTCTGCATTGGTGGCATGTCCGTCAAGGAGCAGATGGAGGTGGTCAAACAGTGAGTGTTTGTTTTTAGTTTTCAATCGTTGCTTAAATTGGTTTAACTAATCCATGTTGAAGATTGAGAGGAGCAAGATATCTCTGATTAAATTTAACCAAAATTAAACTTAGATTTACTTACTCTGGTTTAGTCCTTCCAAGAAACAGATTTATACCATGTTGGTGCAACCCAGCCTAGGTGCTTGAGTTAATGTGACATCACTGTTTAAATCAGCATTGGTTTAATGTGCATAACAACACATTCCCTTTAGCTGAAGCTCTTATACAGAGCAACATGCAGCAAATTAGGCACAGGAGCAGTCCACCGCCTTGCTCAACACCAATTCCCTAAACCTTAGGCCACAGTTGCTTATATAGTCCTCCTCATCCTTATCCTGAATCTTTTTTTTCTGGTTAGCTGTGTGCATTGTAAAGTTGGTAGTTCAAGATGGTACCATTATAAAAGTCTGAAGTTTTGTGCACAGTGAACACACACACACACACACACACACACACACACACACACACCACAACAAATCAGAACAAAACATCTCGGCAGCTGGGTAACCATCTTGTCCGACATTTCCTTTCTCCCTCAGACTTTTTTACCGTTAATGATGAAAACAAAAAATAAGCATGTTGTGCCTAAAATATGGCATAAATTCAGTGTGATTTGCCATGATCTCTCAGATCTGTTTTGAAGTGGGAGATGCAACATGAAAAGCTGATGATGACACGATGACACTATGTTAATCGTATGCTCAATCTTTTATTTGTTCAGTGGGGTGCACATGATGGTGGCCACCCCAGGCAGACTCATGGACCTGCTCCAAAAGAAGATGGTCAGCCTGGACATCTGCCGATACCTCGCCCTGGATGAGGCCGACAGGATGATTGACATGGGTTTTGAGGAGGACATCCGAACCATCTTCTCCTATTTCAAGGTAGGATTCAATTAAAGTGAATAGCAGGATATTACTTTAAATGGCAAAACACTCATTATATATTTTTTAACTCATTATATTTTATAAAACTCATTATTTTTAAGTGTCGTCGTGGAGTGGGATATATTTTAGAAATGTGTCTTCAAGACTTTGAGATATGTTGCACACTTATGATGCACATGCTTTCAGGGTCAAAGACAGACCTTGCTGTTCAGTGCTACCATGCCTAAGAAGATTCAGAACTTTGCCAAGAGTGCTCTGGTCAAGCCCATCACTATCAACGTGGGGCGAGCTGGTGCCGCCAGCTTGGACGTTATTCAGGTGAGAAACTCTGCCCAAAAGGTGGCAAACAGGCAGAGGCATGGTTTAGCTATAGACTTAGTTATGAATCACGTTAATGTCTGTCTGTCCATTTCTGTAAAACAGGAAGTGGAGTATGTCAAAGAAGAGGCGAAAATGGTCTATCTCCTCGAGTGTCTGCAGAAAACTTCACCACCAGTACGATGACTCATCATATAATATTGCAGTCTGTTCTTTTTCATCAGATGTGTGTCTACTAACGCTGTTTTTTTTTTCCTTTCAGGTCCTGATATTTGCGGAGAAGAAGGCAGACGTGGACGCCATTCATGAGTACCTTCTTCTGAAGGGTGTAGAAGCTGTTGCTATCCACGGAGGAAAAGGTAAGAATGTAGTGGCTTGTCACTAGGTGGCGCTCTATGACAGGCATGCATCATGATCCTAATGTTCCTCCTTCTGTTGTCGTTTGGTAGCACTGCTAAGATTGTTCTGCTCCCCCCCACCCCAGATCAAGAGGAACGAACCAAAGCCATTGAAGCATTCAAAGAGGGAAAGAAGGACGTGTTGGTGGCCACTGATGTCGCCTCCAAAGGTCTGGACTTTCCAGCTATACAGCATGTGATCAATTATGACATGCCAGAGGAGATCGAGAACTATGGTAAGTCCTGGTCATCTAAAGAAATTGAAATTACTTTTCATAATAATTTTTTGAATAAGTTTTTATGAATCCCAGTCAGCTGCCAGACACAGTACTGCTGAAGCCATCATGATTTCTTTGTCTGTTTTCTAGTGCACAGAATAGGAAGAACAGGCCGTTCGGGGAAGACTGGAATCGCAACAACCTTCATTAACAAGGGCTGCGGTAAGGCCCCCTCACTAGTGATACGATCGCGTGGGATGTTGTGGTTGAGTAGCTACCCTAAACTAGTGTTTCCTGTGCGCCAAATCTACGCACTTCACCTTTGTTATATTTGGGTGCAGCGTGTAGATACCAACAACCTCAGATGATGCATGGCATGTCATATTAGGTGGCCTGCAAAGGGGCCCCAGTTTGTTCTCTCAGTGCCTCACTCATCTGTGTTTTTCTTTCACACAGATGAGTCTGTCCTTATGGACCTCAAGGCTTTGCTGGTTGAGGCCAAGCAGAAGGTGCCGCCAGTACTTCAGATTCTGCAGACCGGGGACGAAACCATGCTTGACATTGGAGGTAAGCCACATGTGTTATGGGGACATTGCACCAAGATACATGTAAGCACATGTCCTATATTAGTAATTGGTTTCTTTATATATATTGGAGTAAACATCTCTACCATGGGTAATATGATGCATATCTGAATGCTTGTTTGAATACATTGGGTATTAAAAAAAATACTTGTTTGATTCCCCTCACAGGAGAAAGAGGTTGTACATTCTGCGGTGGTCTGGGCCATCGTATCACCGACTGTCCCAAACTGGAGGCCGTGCAGACCAAGCAGGTCACCAATATCGGGCGCAAAGACTACCTGGCACACAGTTCTATGGACTTCTGAGTTGGTTCTTGTCAGCAGTTGTGTAAAATACATAAAGGTCAAAGCCAAGAAAGCATTTGGGGTAATGGACCAATTGTCATGTACAGTGTAGTGTCATGCTTAACTGAAAATAATCTTAGCAAGCTGTGGTTTTGTAGCTCTGGACAGTTTGTTTCCTGCCGTTATTGTGGTTTTGAGTGCACCACAATGCTACAGACCCGCTATTGTTACTTTTGTGAAAATACATGTCTTTAATTCTCATACTGTCTCTTTGTCCTTTCATTATGGCTTCATGGAAAGCTGCATTGGATCTAAATAAAGTTTTTAAATTGGGTCTTTTTCTGTCGTTGATGGAAAAAAAAATGTCTTCGCTGTGTACTGATACGATCAGTTGCACCATCAACATGACCTACACAACTATTAGACGTGATGGAAAGTTTCTCAAGCGTTCTCTAAAAAAAAAAGACAGTGTTGTGTGTGACGTGACAAGCGCAGGCACATCAGCGCTGACCAACTCAGAAGACTCCGCAAGGCTAAGCGCTCACAGTAATCTTGCTGAGCTGCTGGAGTTGTTAGAAATGGACGTTATCGAAAAGGAAGGTTTGGTGATGATTCAAGGAATAAAATTCGGAAAGGTAGGCTTCCACTGCTTAAAACTATTATTGGCGTCGTAGTTCTTACCCTTCACAGTCTGTCATTGCGCAGCATAAGTAATGTGACTTGGTAAGGGATGTGGTTCTGGCCAGGGGTGTTACTAGAAGTTAAACTTTACTGGGGCACTGTCACGTCCAACCCAACCGCCTGATATCCATCTACAGAAGTAATCCAATGTTAGTTTTAGTTAATATCGGATAATCGGTTCGTTAAAATGTTTAATTTTGTTGCAGAAACTTGGCGCTGCCTTACCTCATCTCTCCAGTATCGTGCACTAAACTGAACACAAGTCACAGTTTACAGACAGAATATCTGTGAGAATGCCCCACACTAATCAGAAATTAGTTTAAAGGTAGAGGTTTAAGAATTTATAAATACACTTTTTCATACGGTCTACTGTTGATCTTAATTAATCTACCAAAGAAACTAGTTTGTTACTATAATCTTTAAGCACATGCCCCAGTAAAAAAGGCCTAGTGACTCCCATGGTCCCGGCTTCTGCATGCATCTGAGCCAATTTAGGTAATTTGTGGCGAAAATAATAACCTTGAATTAATTAATGCTGTTTTGCCTGTAGACTAAATGTCTCAAGGCGCAACACTATTATTGCTACATGGTTAATAATGCAAAAGGAAGAGGAGACTTTAAAAAAAGGGATATTGGATTTGGATTGCCTCCATTTAATAAGCATGAATAGTGCATGTGGAAGAAGACCAAACGGGTACTTCACAACCCTGTTGCTTGGTTGCGCCTGACCTTTGCTTGGTATTAACTTTTACTTCCTTTTCTTGTCCATACATGTGCATTTTTGTCTGAACGTAACCGCCTTACAGAAGTCATGGAAAAGGACATGGATGATACTATTCCAGCCCAGTTCGTCTGGCATAGGCCGGATAGAGTTGTACGAGGTGAAGGATGGTCCGCTAGGCTTCTCTGGCACAGCCAGACCACCGGGCCTAAAAAGGATGGAGAAGAGAGTCATCCGTTTGTCTGACTGTCTTAGCATCTCCCCCGCCCCGGAGGAGAGCTGCCCAACCGAGTTTAGTGCCTTTGATGTGAACACCACTCAGCGTATGTACACCTTCGCCACGCCATCCAATGAAGACTGGATACAAAGTCTTTGCGAGCTGGCATTTATGGTATGGAGATAAGGCCTATGTATGCGCCTATAACAGTTTCGTGTGTGTGTGTGTTGTCTAACGCCTAGAGTCATCCCAAACCCAGGGCTATCATGGCCTGCCATTTTTTTGTATAGACGGCCAAAGCATTTGATGTGAATAGGGAAGTTAAGATATCATGCTTCCTTATCTGGGCTCTTGTGTTGGGTAATGGCCAGCTTGGCCCTCTATATCAAATGCTGATAGGGTGAAGCTGTCAAAGAGGATGTGCTTTAACTTATCTTTGTGTAAGTTCTCAAAACTACAATGTGTTTACAGAAAACTGATGTAACTTCAGATGCAAGGAACATGCTCAGGAAAGAAGACACAACAATGTCAGAAAATGAACTTTATTCAAGTTGGAGGACAGGTAACAAAAATATGATTTTAGGAGTCCTTCAAATTAAAACAATCGCACATGATGAACTTTAAGTCTGCCACCCCCCGCATAAAAGGATATTTCAATATGCAGCATGCAGAAGATATTGTGTGGTGATGTTCTGATGTCAACATCCTGTTCACATGCAACATTATCCAATTACTGTAAATTGAAACTGAAATCGAGCTTTTGAAAGAGGACAACTGTTATTATTTCTGATGTCTTTGATTCACCCACATTTTTGTGAGTTGGCCAGCACTATTTGTTATTTTTTACTGTAGCCACAACTGAAAAACTTAAAGTAATAATAAATGTCAAGCCACATGCAGAAGGAACTGGACCAATGACATCAACGTGTACTTTTGTACTTTCTACAACTTACAGGCCCTACCTAATTTAAGATACAGTACAGAACTGTGACTGCAGTCTGGCTTGCGTTCTTTTTTAAGAAGCACTGAGGAACCATAATGTTAAATACTGATTTGGCACTGTGGTGAGGCAGCAGTGTTTGTGTGAGACAGTGTATTCACAATTTGACTAACTGCCCTGCAGTTTATTCATAGGCAACATTAAGGATTGATTGATTGATTGATTGATTGATTTATTGATCTTTTTCACCATGCACATTTCCCTCTGCTGATTTAATTTACTGTCTTTGAAAATATAGACATGGTACACATTGGTGATTTAAATAAAATCTTGTGTTGACATTGTGTAAAAAGCCTATCAGCATTTCTAAGAATTGTGAAAATGCTTTCACTCTTTGATGTTTCAAAGTGTCTCTTGTTGCAGCAATTAGATGTGTGTTAACCTTGGAGATGTTCTAATTAAGCCCTAATTCTATCAAAGAAGCATTGTTTACTTTAGAGGGCCACAGTGTAATGCAGATTATTTTTTTATTGGATGAAGTGTAGACTTTTTGTACTGGTGAAAAACACAAAAAACACATTCAACCAAAGATCAGAAATACATTGCGAAGTTCATATTTGACTGACGAAAATACAGATTGCACTTTTACAACTGGTCCCTATTATATCTTTGGGTTGTTAATGACGATAAGATGATGTCTGGAGTAGTGACTGAAAAACAGTTGTTTCCGGTCTCTTTTCTCAGGTCAGTATCAGGTCAAAGTTCAACAGACAGAGGCTGCGACACGTTGTCATCTGTCTGGCAGCTATGCTCTTAGTACCAGCACAGATGCCCTGTCCCTGCTGGACCTGGACACCTCAGAGGTTATCTACTGCTGGCCCTACCGCCTGTTGCGCAGATTTGGCACCGTGAAGGTAAGGGACTTTTTTTTCTTCTTTTTCTTTTCTTCTCTGTCTCTTTCCCTCTCTCCCTCTTTCTTTCTCTCTCTCTCTCTCTATGTGCACGTGCACACTATACTGTATTTGTCTTGTGTCTACTGTTTTTAATAGTTTGTGTACACTTATTGTTTGTGGTAAAATGATGTTTCATCTCACTATGTACTATGCATATGGCTGAAACAACATCAAAACCCACTTGACTTGACTTAAGGGTACAATGTAGCCAAAAATGATTTGTGCAATTGTCTTCTTAGTGAGGAAGGCTTTTATACAACTTGCAGTGTGTTCGGGTTGTTATTTTGTCAGAAGATGTAGCAAAACCCAAGCAGATGTTTGTTACAGCTTAAACAGTTTTTAAAATTCTTTCTTTAATATCTACAACTTCATTTCCACCTCAAACAATTTGTCAGAGTGAACTAATCATTTTTGCACTGCACTGTGTATGTACTATTTGTTAAAAACAATTCTGGAATTATTCTGTACAGTATGTTTCGAAGCAGTTCAGAAAACCCCTGATCAATTCTGGTCTTGCCCCACAGGAAGGAGGTGTCACTATCGAGGCGGGCAGACGTTGTGAATCTGGGGAGGGTCAATTTGTGTTCCTGTCGAAACAGGGACAGGAGATCTACCGGACCATGGAGGAGGCCATTGCCAAACAGACGGGCCGGCACCAGGAGCCCAGGCCTGGCCCACCATCGGAGCATGCGTCTCACTCCTTCATCCCCAGGCCCCCCTCATTTGACAAACAAAGGAGCGCCACGACTACCCCGCCAGCCCTGCCGCGCCGGAACATTTCTCTGCCAGAAGTCCCTGTGAAGCCCCAACAGCTGAGTTCCCAGAAAGACATCTACTCCGTCATTGAGATGCCCCCAGCGCCCAAGCCCCAGCCAAAGCCACCCAGGATGCGGCAGTTTCTACCGTATGGCCTTCCGTCCCTGGACAGCAGAGAGAAGGATGAGGAGGAGAGGTGCAACTCTGGCGGGAGTGACTCTTTCTGCAACACTAGCGAGGACTCAGTGCTGTACTCAAAGCTGAGTGGGTGCGATGGAGATTATGAGGAGGCATCTAATGGTGGGGAACGCGAGTCGGCCTACAGCACTGTCACGCACCCCTCAGCTTCCAAGAGAAGAGCTCAGCTGGAGACGCAAGAGGACAGGGTGGTGGTGGAGGAGAAGGAGGAGGAGAAGGACAAGGAGGAGGAGGAGAAGGAGTGGGAGTGGGGTAGGAAGAGGGAGAGGGAGACGAGTAAGCAGAAACAGAGGGAGTGGAGTAGGGAGAGGGAGAGGAGTAAGGAGGAAGAGCAAGGCTCTTACGTTGTTACCACCACCTCGGAGATCTCAGTCAACTTCAAACAAACACTTGCAAACATGCTATTCAAAGACCTGGCCAAGGTCCAGCTCCAGGCTGCCAAGCCCACAGACAGCGCAGACTCCGACGGCACCATTTATCAGGACCCCCTGGACATGTGACCGGTGGACATTAAACAGCACAGTGGCTGTGGTGACCTTCTGTTATTGTAATCAAAATGACAGCCAAATGGTGCCTACTGTGAATAATGAGGACTTGACAAAAGAGAAATTGCTCAGGCTTCTATGTTAAGGGTCGTCCTTACCCTGCCATTACACACATGTATTGCCTATGTAAAAATGATTTAAAAAAAAGAGATAGCCATGAATACAAAATGAGATTTACTTTATTTAGCAAGTGATTGAACATAAAAAACACTCAACACAATAAAATACATAAATAGATCTTTTCCAACAGTTCATGACAACAGGCAAACTTTGCAACGACATAGCTAAGGTCTGGACTAAAGTGGAAGCAATAAAGTGCAACTAAAGGGCCTGGTTATACATAAATGTCTTTATACTAAATCCAGATAATCCAAAGAATGTGGAGTTTTGCACTCCATTCCATACAGTGACAGAAGATTTATGAGATATTATTCACTAGTCTTGTAGATCTCTACAGTATCTATTTGGTTTATTTTGTCTTCTAAAACACAGACAGTTTCATCATTTAGTTTTTTTTTGCTATGTTTTTGCATGTGTGCACTCGTGCATTGATACAGTCCCCGGAAATGACAGGGTATGTGTCAGTGAGCAGTAGCATGACCGTCTTCTCCATCACTTAAGTGTGAAGATTCACCATCGCTGCCGTTGGACCCGGCGCAGTCGTTTTTGTCCTTCGAAAAATCTGATTTGGACGTTGATAATATGAGCAAATGGCCAACTGCATCTTCTGCATCACGGGCGTCTGCCATCAGGTGCATGTTAGCTTGAGTAGGCTCCATGGCATAAACGAGGCCGCTTCGCACAAGACTGTCAGGTGAAAATGTCTGAATGGATGTTTCCCGTCTCAGGCTGTCTTGGGGCATGCAGGTTCCTCTTGGTCCTCGGCACTCCGACTGCACGACACCCTCCAATAATTCAGACAGTTCGGTGATGTAAATCTGTGCCATTTGGAGTGTGTCGTATTTGGATAACTTTTTCTCGTTTTCAAGAGACGGTATGACACTCCTAAGTTTGTCAAAAGCACGATTCAGCCCGTGCATCCTCCGGCGCTCCCTGGCGTTTGCTGCCACGCGTCTGTGTCTCTGTGGGCCACCCAGCTGCTTGGTAGTGTCCCCCTTGCCTCCGGACAGGTCTGTGATCATGCCAAAAGGCTTCTCATTCACAGTATTTCCAGACATAGAGTTTTCCAGAGATACAGACACAGCAGTGTGCCCATACTGGCCCGTAACGACTCCTGTGGTGGCTGTGTAGGTGTGCAAAGGAGTGGTGGAGTTCAGCCAACTTCTAGAATCTCCGCGTGGAAGTCTGGACGGATCAGTCAGGTCTTCAGGCAGTCTACCTCGAACGTTCCCGTCGGACCAATTCAGGTGTTTAGCCTTGGATGACATTGCAGGCGCAGTCAGAACAGAACAGGTGAATCTTGTGGGTGACAGGCAGTGATAGCTTATCACAAGCACAAAAAAAAAATCCTTGGCAAATGTTGAATTTTATTGTAACTCCTAAATGAGCACAATTTTGAAGTGTGTTCTGAGTAGGAGTAAAGTTGCGTTCCCTCCCCACCTTACGAGTCCCTTGCCTTTTAGTACCCCGGTCTCCCCCCTCCTCCGCCCAAAGACACGGCATCTGCCAATGGCAAAGGACACACTCCCTAGGGAAAAGGAAGTTGACTTTTATAGCTCTTTTACAAATACAGTACAATCCAGCATTGCAATGATTAAGGGTTGAATGCATTTTAATGTTCATACATCTGTAATTAAATGAATTGGAAAATGGATTTTTTTTGCAGGAGTCTGACAACGTTGTGGATTAAACCGCTATTTTAAGCAATTAGTGGAATTAAAAAACGCAGAGAAGAGAAAACTGTTTAAACCAGTAAATTATCACAATATATGCTTGTGGTTGCATTGACCTTGAGTAGGCTACAGCTTACACTTTAAAGGCCTACCAATTAGTACTTTAAAATATTACTTGCCATATATTGAAGAAGCACATACTGTATAATTACATTTCCTAATGTGGTATTTTTTTATTATTATTATCAGTCGTTAAAAGAGCTAACTAAAACGTACCTTCCCAGTAACTAGGCCTATTTGTTTAATTATTTTATGAAAAGGTCCATAATTAGTCTTCCTTTAAACGGAATGACTGCATCACTGTATCAATGCCTTACTAGACATTCTCAAATAAACTGTAAAAGTGGACAATCTCAAAGACGTTGTTTGAAGTAATAAAACGAACAGGTGGGAAGCAAGTGGTGAGACACACCTGTCGCCAGGAAGGTCCCGGATAACAAATATTTTGACGTCGCACATTGCTATGAATCATTTATACCACGCTAGCATTAGGTAAGCTAAAACACACTTGTATAACAAAGACAGGCAAAAGTATGTTCATGATTCAGAGGGACTGTAAGATGTCCTTCACTGGGAGTCAGCCTACCGGCAATTGTCTACAACTATAGGCCTAAGTATTCTTGCTACTTTATTAGATAGCCCTAATGAGATACAAACGCCCCCATGAACCCATTTGATCATGTCAACTGAATACTAAACTTCTAAAGTCAACTGTGGGTGAGCGACGCGATGAAAGAGAGTGGCTAAGTTCGGCTCTGTCAGCTGGTGTCCCTGGGCACCCGTCGCACAGCTAGGCGCAGACTCTCGCGTCTCCCATATGCTGCGTCAGATAGTTTAACTTTCACAGTTTTTTTCTCTGTTTTGACATGTGACGAAGAGTTAATCACTCACCGAAACAACTCCTGTAGATTAATTAACACTGTGCACTTGTGCATAGCGTTAGCTCTCGCTGAAACGCGTCTAAATCGCTTTTGGGAAAAAAGCACACTAGTTATTGGATCAACGCAGAGGCAATACAAATAGCACTATGTGTTCATCTCCTACAAAACTTTTAGTGTGTGTGTGTGTGTGTGTGTTTGTGTTTGTGTGTGTGTGTGTGTGTTTGTGTGTACACGTGTGTGAAGAGGGGGTCCCACAGAGCAAAAGAGAGGGTTGGACAAAGGGAGAGACAGGCGGTAGATGTTAAATGTTGGTAAGGAAATCAGCGTGACCTGCTATCCCGTCAGCGGGTTAATGAGCCTTGCTCGACTTGAATAAATGGGCACGCTCTTCAACCAGGGGTGCCCATTCATTTTTCGACATGAATATTTAATTTTCTCAACCCCACCACCGACGCAACAGCCTGTAGCCCTGCCGAATATGGAATGAGGATACCGAGGCACACTTCCCATCTGCTGTGGGGAGAGAGTCAGGGGTGGCGAGGGGGGCGTCTGAAGGTGTGAGGAGCGTCAAAGGTCATCCTAAAGAGGGCCCCTTGGAACACTTTTTTTTTTTACAAGATCACACAGTCTCCCAGGAGGATACCCCTCTCTCCCCCTACATAAGAAGGCAATTTAATCCATTAGACGTTGGCTCTCGGTCGATGTGTGAACACATTACAATTGCAGCCCTGGCATACGTCCAGAGAAGTTTTATAATTAAGCGTAGTACAGCAGAAAGTTAACGACAAAGGGTGTCTGTATTTCGGACAATTCTCCTGGAAAAGATGCATGAGGCATCCTCCGACTTCTCCGCGCAAGTGCTCCATCAACCCTCTTGCTAATATGATGGGGAGGGAGCCTATAGGTCCTTTCATCCGGGCCCAGTGAAGCACAGCTAAATGATCCCTTCTCTAACCACGGGAGCGTGTGTGTTTTCCTTGCTCGGTTTAATTAAAGACCCGAGAAGATCGAACGCTTCCACTTTTCACACAATAGATAGTATCAGAGGAACAGAGAGCACGGGCGGACTATGGAGACGCGTCCCTTGATGTCGAAGGACGGTGCATGTAATTATTCTAATTCACCCGCAGCTACGGAGGTGGCACCGGGGCGCAGTGGTTGTGACTGTAAGTTTAATATGGGGTTTCCACACTGCGAATGAAGAAAATTAGTGGCCTCATTAGTTTTGACTGGGGAAGTAATATTCTTGTCGGAATAAGGGTTCATTAAATCAACGTTATCTGAGAGAGTAATTGATCAACTATTAGTAGACTGCTTTAACAATTTGCTCTTTAGAATTACCCTGCAATTGTCTCACGGTCGGGTGAGCCTGCGGCAGACTTCCCCACTAAAATATGATTTACAGATAAATAAATAAATAAGTAAGTAAATAAATAAATAAATAAATAAATAAAATCTCTATATTACAGAACAACAAACTATGGGCAAATTATCAAACTTTGGAATATTAAATAAATAAGCAGTCAATTAATGTGCACAGGTAGGCTGGAACCACGATGTGATGGTATTTTACAATTGCATGCAGTAAAAGTGATGTTACAGCTGATAATATTGCAATGTAGAGAGTGTGTGTTCCAAAAAAGATAAGCTGCTCCGCGACATATGGCCGGCGGGATGTTTCTGGCAGTCTCCGTGACCTTGGGCACGCGGGCTGAGACTGCAGACAGCTCGAGGAGTGCCACCGTGCCAGCATAATAAGAAGTAACCTGTAAACAAACAATAGCCTAACGCGGCCAGACAGGGGACACCTGTCCACGATTTACACAAAGAGGAATTGGAATTGTCCATGAGAATCGTGATGATCTTGATTGGATTTAATGGCCCATGCCACCGACAACAATGGAGTGCTTAGAGTGAGCTCAGCAAAGAAATCGAATCGAGGATGTAGAATTGCTTGTAGTGTCGGTTCAAGCCAGCAGATGCCACTAGTGTACTGTTAGGATCAATTGCTGTATATGGAGGAAACTGAGGTATGTAGTTTATGTTTATGTTATGTATTACGTTGGGGTTTGCTTATATAAACCTTTAATCCCTTGTTTTGCAGTTCATCATACGTGGTTTGGTATAATTAATCACTGGCCAGTGATAGCCGTGAAATAAACTTGCCTTAATTCGGTGCCTGTCTGAAATGTGTTGAAATGCACTCGACTTAAGGTTAGATGATGCGCCGTGCAAGTAAACTCTGTTTTTGAAGTTTAAATGATTACCACATAAAACCGAGAACGGTGTGTGTGTCCGTGTCTGTGTGTGATAGAGAGAGAGAGAGAGAGAGAGAGAGAGAGAGAGAGAGAGAGAGAGAGAGAGAGAGAGAGATTTTAATACTGCAGTTGCTGAGCTGTGTGGATTTGTAGAACCAGTGAAACATCAAACCCGTAAAAAAGTCTTTTATGAGTCCCGCTGGTCTGTCACAACTACGACCAACAGAGGGCAATGCCGCACTGTCTGTTTAGTGCTAGAAAGGATTTGGCAGATAATAGTTTTCATTTGACCTTTGTGACCTCTGTAATTAAGGACACAGAAAACAAAAGTCCTGCAACAATGCCCTGGTAATGTAAAAAGAAAAGATGTAATTACAATCTATTTAATGGCTACAATGAGTGCACTGCTGTCACACAGTTACACACAGTATTCGTCTTTGCAGGAGCACAGAATTAAACCATCTATTGGCTTTATTTTCCCACTTTCCCCTTCAGCTGGGTTGACCTCTCCTCACAAAGCCGCTCATGAAGGTGGAGTCAAGTTGAAGGCGTAATTAATTTTCATGTAAACACATTTTGTGTGTGGCAACAGTTATTTAATCCCATATAACTGCCATGACATGAGAGGGTAAGGGGTTCAGCTGTAAACACACAATGATGGCTATATCACAGATGATTATGATGTCGAGAGTAAAAATGAAATAAATTAATCAGAATAATCATGCTGGCATTGGAGGTCTCAAATTACGTGTTGTAATGTTTTAATTGGCTATCGACAATTGCTCATCAACCTCTGTCATTGTAAATATCCTTAGGGAAATTAGCAGAACAGAAAAGGAAAGTGACATTCACAATGAAAATTAAAACTGTTCACGCACTTTATTTATTAATCTATTTATTTTGGCTGGTTGGTTGGTTCTGGAATGCGATTAGAAGGTGAGGCTCTCACCAATTCCAACAAAACTGGAAAATATGTGTGTGATGTTTTGCACCTTTGTTTTCTCTCTCACCAATTAATGGTACATCAGTTCTACCAGAAGGACTTAGAGAATAGACTAGTGTTCAAAAGTTTCATGACAATAGGTAATACAAAACAGTTAGATAAACATACATTTTTAATGTAATGTAATAAACATAAAAATCATTAAAGGTTTTTGGCGTAGAGCTTGTCCATGGTGGAGGATTTTGAATGATGATCCAGCAGATGCTGGCTGATTTTAGCAGGAAGGGGTGAAGCCCATCCCCTGGACAGGACAACTAGTGGTGGTTGGGAGGGAGGTGGGGATTTCAGGTTGACTTTATAACATCAACAACGTGGTATGTAGGAACAGGGATATTGAGTCGTAGGACCTTCACAAGCAACCTGTCTCTTTCACAGCCCCTAAGGCAGTAAAGGCAGGTATGTTACATTCATGTGTTAGAAAGGTAGGTAAGACAGGTGAACACAAGTGATGGAGCAAGTAATGAATTATGTAGCATTTAAAACTTCCAGGTAGAACTTTCACCAACCCTTTTACTAAATAATTTGCACCCAGTAGGAGATGGGGGGCCAAGAAAGATGACACAGTCCAGCCTGATCTCATCAAACGGCGTACTGTAGTAGAATATCTGGCTAATTCTTTAAGTCTTTTGGCGTGTTATTTGGATGCTGTTTTGCATTTTTGCATGTTATTTCATGTCACCAGTTAGCTTGCAGTTTTCCCACTGACTGGAATGTAACTGTTAGCATGTGTCATGTGTTAACATTTTAAGCATTCTCATCCAATAACCCTAACCCTAACCATCTCTTCAATGTCTTTCAATGTTAAAACCTATCCACAAGTTACTTACTTACTTATTCTTTAGTGCTATAGTCATATTATTCAGCTTTATGACCAATTACATATCAGCATATACTACGTAACATGACAAGAAAATGCAACACTGTTTCTAAGACGCGTGAAAATGCTTAAGAAGAAATGACGTGCTATCCTACGCCATCCCTGGAGATCACATAGCACAGTCATGCCCCTCTATCCCCCCACCCTTGTTCATCACACTCCACCAGTGATAGTGGTAAAAAAGAAAGGTAGGTAAGCAAAATGTTGAGCAGTAAAAATATGTGGTGAACTATGTACAGTATATCTTCAACAATAGCGTCATAAAATGGCAAGCAAACACTGTTGTGTAGTTTAAAGAGGTGCATAAAGAAGTGCATAAACAATGTCAACGTGTGCTTACCCTCCACTAAAGCACTCCTCTTAACCTCCTAAAAGTCTGGCTCGATTCTCTCTCTTTCTCTTTCTTTCTCTCTCCCTCTCTCTCTCTCTCTCTCTCTCTCTCTCTCTCTCTCTCTCGGGATCTCTGAAGAATCAAAATTCCCTTTTTTGGCAGTTTTGCCCAAAAGCGCATGATCAATTTCATGGACCCCACCACCAGTTATTTCCTCCATTCTTCCTTTCTGATTTTTTTTTCTTTTTTTGCTGTCGGCCATGAAAATAGAGCTCTGGACATCTAAAGTCCGTGCTTGGCGTCAGCCTGGACCTCTCCGTCGGGGAGCGAGTGCTCTGAATGACACGGGCAGTGCCCGACCGTGCAATTTTCCTGCACCTGTCCGCTAATTGTGTCCATGCTGCCCCGCCGGTGTGCATAATCTTGCCGCGAGCGACGCAGAGACGAGAGGAGCGAGAGGCCACGACTGAGCACACAGCTGTGTGAGGGGCTGAGGCGGAAAGGCTGGTGGACGTCACTCACTGGTGTGTGTATGTGTGTGTGTGTGTGTGTGCATACACGGGAGGAAGGTGATGCACAGTGGTGAAATGAACTCTTGCCATGCAGGAGCGGAGCTGATGCAATGTTCTGATCATTTAGTGATTTCCATCGCCTGTTTTGGCAGAGTGTAGGGGAGCTCAGGGTAAGTGGATCAAAAGGGATTGGTAAGGGGTCCCCTGTGTGATATGCCTGGTTTAATTCCTCTCCAACTACCCCCCCCCCCCTCCCTCAACCTCCCCCCACACACACACCCCTACAACACACACATACACACACACACACACACACACACACACACACACACACACACACACACACACACACACACACATCCCTTGTCCCTGAAATTGTTGTAGGTATTTCTGTTCCACCACCACACCTTAGTCTGTAAGCTGTTTCAGCACACACCTTGCCCTCAGTGATTCAGGATGTGTGTGCCTCCATGCTTTTTAAAGGAGGTCCTATGAAGGGCAGTGGTACATCTCCCCCTTCTTTCTTTCTTTTTCCCTCCCTCCCTCCTTCCATTTCACATCTCTTCTCCCCGTTTATTTTTCTCTCTCATACGCATAGACATTCATTTACTTCCCTCCTCTCTCTCTTCTCTCACATCTTTCTCACTTTCCCTTTTTCCTCCTACTCTCCCGCTTTCACACCTTTTCTTCCCTCTTGCTCCCTCTGTCTCCTTGTCCCTTTTTTTGCTCCTCTCCTAATTCTGTGCTCTCTCTTTCCCTCTCTCTGTTTATCTTTCTCTCTCTCTCTCTTTCACACACACACACACACCGCTTTCTCTCAAACACACACACACACACACACACACACACACACACACACACGCACTCTCTCTCTCTCTCTCTCTCTTTCTCTCTACCCCCCTTTCTTTCTCTGTTCTCTTCTCTCTCTCTGTCTTTCTTTCTCTCTCTTTCTGAACCATGAAAGATGCTACTGTCTGGCTGTAGAAGCATCACTTTGCATCACCCCACCCTTGCTGTGTTCCCGTCATCCCCGATCCCGCTGTCCATAATTAATCTGTGTTGTTTAGCATAGCGATGGTAAATCATGGTGTGTCTGTGTGTGACTACTCAAGAGTCCTCCGCACAGCCCTCCTCACAGGGACCTTGGCATCGCAAATGTGCCTTTGTACCCCAGTAGTCCAATAATGGCCCAACAACAATAGATAGATACACTGTACATTCAGGTAACTTAATTCATGTAACACATTTATTTAATGGTTTGAATACTGTAAAGCTGCAAATAATAGCATGGTTATTTCCCCAAATGACTCAACAGACACTGAACATGATGCATAATGATCATATCACAGGCCATTGATCATGCTATATCATGTATATATGTATCATGATCAATGAATGTTCCAGCACTGTGAACATGTGTTCCAAAGACAAGTAAAGCTTACATTGAGTTAGCCTTACCTCCCGTATGGATTTGATGCATTATTGCAAACATAACATTGGCGACAAGGATAGCAGATATTGCCTGAGGGTGAATGTGTGCTTGAAGCACCTGAGTCAGATATCCTCAGCGATCACAAAAAAACTCTCCTAACCACTTATGCTGAAGCTCCATGGTACCCTTTTATGACACTCCTACTGTAGCCTATGTTCTGCCAAAGACAACAGCTGCACAGTCTATGTGACAATATTTTTTCTAAACAGGCAAAATAAATTTCTCACAACAGGCAACGTTCATTACAAATATAGTTGCCAATGCAAGTATGTTTTCTCTAAATTTAGAGATTAGCCTGAAGAGAGAGACTTGTGTTGTCTTCAGATTAGCAAACTAATTTAGCATGCTAGCAGGCTAATAAGCTACATATGGTTTATGTTGATATGCCCGTTAGAAGAAAACATAGTCTTTCAAACTCGGAGTTTTGGACATTTTCATGCTAAAGCATTTAACTAGTTGCCATATTTGCTATTTATTTGGCTACCTTCAGCCTACAGATAGATAGATAGATAGATAGATAGATAGATAGATAGATAGATGGATAGATGGATAGATAAATAGATAGATAGATAGATAGATAGATAGATAGATAGATAGATAGATAGATAGATAGATAGATAGATAGATGTAATATTGTACATAAGCAGACCTGCAGGCCATGCGATTCTCATATTTTGGAAAGCCACCAAAGGACCAAATGCTGAGAGCAAAGGCTTTCATCCCTGCAGCTTTGAGACACATTTCAAAGGTTCTTGAAAAAGGCATCGATTTCAATTATGACACCGCAGTCTTGAAGTCAGGGGGGTGATATATTAGTGAGCTGACACAAGGACATGCTTACGTGCCCCTCAGATGTCTCATTTTAAACATTTCAAATTTAATGAACCACAACGTCATGTATAAGTGCGTTTGACCTTTTCTGGGTGCGTGTAGAGGCAGACAGTGTCTGTGAGATTGCAGATAGTGCTCGCACTGATGATTCGAAGCAACTGCCACCTCAGGCTTGAACTGTCGATTATAACTAGGTTACAAAGAGACCAGGGCTTTTTTGGTTGCAGTTGCCAACCATTTGAACATCTTCTTTTACAACATAATTTACGATCTTTTGGGTACCATTTGCATTTGTTGAGCCATAATAAGATTACGCGACTGGGCCTTTTGAATGCGAGTCATTATTTACCTTCATCTCAATTTGCAAAGAAGACAAAATTTTCCCAAGGTGGGGTGCTGATTGTTTGTAACACAAACACGTAAACCCAGAGACCCAGAGAGATAGAGAGAGAGATAGAGAGAGAGGAGGGAAAGATAGAAAGAAAGAGAGAAAATAACTCACAGTGACAGCTTCAGGGAAAAGTGTAGTGCATACATACTACATGCACGTGCACATGTGTTCAGGTGTGCACACGTGCATATTCCCCACGGGTTTTAAAAGTACAGCCGGCGTATGTTCTGGCAAAACTTTTCCCTTCTTTCTCTGGAGGAGTCGCCACACTTTGGACTCCAGCTGCCAAAGCCGTGCCCACAAGGGTATCTCACAGCGGGCCGCCGGGTGAGGAGACGACAGGCGGGCAGCCGGGAGCCTGGCACAGTTCAAACAAACACACACACAGACACACACACACATGCACACACATAGACACACATAGACACACACACACACACATACACACACACACACACACATAGACATATTCACACACAGACACACACATGCACACACAGACACATTCACACACGTAGACACACACACACACACACACACGCACACACACACACACACACATACACAGACACAGACGCACACACACAGACACATAGACACACACAGTCTCTTTCTTTCCCTCTCTCTCTCTCTCTCTCTCTCTCTCTCTCTCTCTCTCTCACACACACACACACACACACACACACACACACACACACACACACACACACACCCATTCCTTCCGTCACCTTTAAAATGTATGAGAGCTCCCCGGTGGCCGCTGTGCCAGCCTGCATGACTAATGCCGCCTTACAGTCGCCCATGCGCGCGCCCGCCCGCCTTCACCCACTTTTGAATTAATTGGCTGTCATCTCCGTCACGCACACGCGCATACATACGCAGATGATTCCTAAAAAGCTTTTGGAAAAACAGCCAGGTTTTCGCTTTTTTTTCTTCTTTTGATTGGAATTATTTATTTATTTCAACAAAATTGGGGTGGGGGGGGGGGGTTGGAAGTTAGCACATATTTTCTATCCAGAAGGAAGCGCTGGATAGGTTAATGAATGTCATCAGAGTACTGGATACAGCCCTCGCGCTGGGGGGTGAGTCGGGTGGGGGGGTCTTGCTCGGGTGTCTGGGTGACATGTCTTTTACACAAACCTCAATTTTATGCTCGACATGTGTTGCACCGTGCCAGCAAGACGCCGTTGCACAGCGAGTGTCGGCACTGCCTGAACTGCTTGGCAAGAGGGCCCTCAGCACAGGTTTGCCGCTCCAAGTCACTTCTGTTCCGTGAGAAAGGAAGCCATGCAGTCTAAGAGAGAGAGAGAGTGGAGGAAAGAGAGAGTGGAGGAGAGAGAATGGAGGAGAAAGAGTGGAAGAGATAGAGTGGAGAGGAAAGAGTGGAGGAGAGAGAGAGGAGGAGAGAGAGTGGAGAAGAGAGAGAGCCATGCAGTCAGAGAAAGAGTGGAGGAGAGAGTGGAGGAGAGAGAGAGTGGAGGAGAAAGAGAGGAGGAGAGAGAGTGGAGGAGAGTCTGCTTGAGTGGACCTGTTAGAGAATGTTTTTTTTATAAAAGAGCAAACACATTTAAAGCAAAAAAGTAAGCAAAGAACAAAACATCATATAGCACTTTTCACGGACAAGACTGTCACAAAGGACTTTACAATACAGGAGAACAAAACAATGTAAAAATAAAATAAATACTGTAAGAACAAAGTAAAATGATAATAAAATCATGAAGGCCCACATAATACCTAGATGTATACCGCTGTACAATGAAAGGCAACTAGAGATTTAAAAAAAAAAGAAAATGTGTTAAACATTTTCCTCTCATCGCGGGTCTCCTTAGCAGCACTTAGAGATTCTGCCTCTGGGCTTTAATGAAGGAGACTTTCTTTGGCGCGACTTCAGGTGTCATCTATATATTATTTTACTTCAGCACGGCGCTGAGCAAACCTACAATACTGTAGCACCACTGCAGAGTAACACAAAACTGAGCGGAGAGAAGACACATGTTATTACAGTAAGCCCAGCCCCTACAGATCATGCGGCGGGCTGGATTGCTACTGACAAGTACTACACGACATCAAATGGAGTGCCATGCAGAAACAGAGCGAATAATAAGCGTCATCGGGTTTTGAAGGGAATCCATCCCTAACAAAAAAAAAAAAACAGATTCAAAGTGTTTTGACTCTCTTTTGCATACTCAATGGTGGTGAAAGAGCATTTTCAGCAGTGGAGTAAGCCTGGCATTCAAATCACAAACCATCCTCTGAACAGACACACAGTGAGAGAGAGACAGAGACAGAGAGAGAAAGAGAGAGAGAGAAATCAGTGGCAGAGAGTAGGATTTGCATTTGTTTGAACCACAGGTAATGCGCATTGAGTTTGTGGGATGCGAAAGCAATTACTCTGACGCTCAGGTTTCAGCTCTCACCTTCTTCAGGTGCACATGTGCCTGTCAACTGACTTTAATAGCAGTTTGCCACCTGTCAACGAGCAGTTGTTATTTACAGACGAATCTGAATCGACTTAAGACGAGTTCTTTCCCCCCCTTTTCTTCTCTTGTGCCAAAATCAGGCATACTGTCTGGCAGGTGTCAAGTCTAGGAACTCTGTTTCTGAATCAGGGTGTTTGTGTGTGTGTGTGTGTCTCTCTGTGTGTGATTATGTGTGTGTGTGTGTGTGTGTGTGTGTGTGTGTTCGTGTGTGTGTGAGAGAGAGAGAGTGTGTGTGTGTGTGTGTGAGAGAGAAAGAGAGTGTGTGTGTGTGTGACTGACTGTGTGTGTGTGTGTGTGTGTGTGTGTGTGTGTGTGTGTGTGTGTGTGTGTGTGTGTGTGTGTATGTCTATGTCTATGTCTGATCTGATGCCAGTGCTTGAAGTGCACAAAAACGCTGGCATCTTAAGCATCTCCTGTATTCTGGAGCCACTCCCTCCAATCACAGTACATTGTGTTGTTCGATATGTCCTAATAACCTCAACTAATAACTGTACGATGAAGGGGGCTTAAAAGATTTAAGTCTTAGGCGTTCAAAGGCTGCCAAAAATACACGGCACCACATGCTTCTTCCTCGCAAGAAAGAGCTCGGAGAGACAAAGAGCCCTCCTGACGACTAACTGTGAGGGGCTGTTGCCATAGTTTCCCCATTAGTTACGACGACCGGCACTTTGTTTGTGAGGCAGACCGGTGAGAGAAGCCGCTGCGTTCTCCGTGAATTAGTTGATTGCTGCTCCCTCTCTCCTTCTCTCTCTCCCTCTCTCTATCTCTCTCTCTCCCTCTCTCCCTCTCTCCTCCGGGGACTTTTTTTTACCACAGAAAGGCACTGTTGAACACTGTGAGATGATTCATAAAGTGTGAGGTATAAATTAAAGGTGCTTATTAATCATGAGTCTTGTGCCTTTCCCTCCCTCCTCCGTCGTGTTTTTTGGGGATGATAAATCGATAGTGACGTGCTGTTGCTGCGAATGTCATTATTGGCTGAGGTGAGACACACAGTTGCAGGTGAGGTGCAACTTCCTTACGGAGGTTGTTAGATGTGTTGGTTTTTTACAAAGTTGTGAAGTCTGATTGTTTGTTTGTTTTGTTATTTTGTCAAGGGGAGAGGGGGCTGAGAAGGATAAAAATACTCATAAGCAGTTACTAATGTCACTACTGTTGTAGAGCATCCAGCAGGGAACATAGCAAGGGTGCTGTGATTAAATAGCTTACCTACCTTTGTGCTAGGACTTATTACTGATGTTACATGAGGTTTTGTGTAGTTACCAGCGAAGGCGAGGGTAACAGAAATTTCAAAGGAGCCGCAAAATGGAAATTGACATCAGTGTTATTGCCCGAGAGAAAGGAAGGCTGTTGTCAGCTCCCGTGAGAGGCACTTATTGAATCAAACTCAATTTAAAGGACATATCCTGAGATGCACTGACATTACTACGGGCTACATTACAATATATATTTAAATAGCAGTCTAAATATATCCTCCTGGACCGCTGTCTGTAGGCATCGACTCCACAACCATTTAGTTCATTAGCTAGAGATGGACTGATTGATTGACTGGGCCTGGTGATACTGATAATAATCGTTTGTATGTGTGTGTGTGTGTGTGTGTGTGTGTGTGTGTGTGTGTGTGTGTGTGTGTGTGTGTGTGAGTGTGTGTGTGTGTTTGTGAACCACATGCTGCGGGCTGTTTCTCAGTGGAAGTAAATGAATACTTTATCATGTACTCTATTAATTATTTCCTTTCCCCTTTGCTTAATTACTCTTACCGTTTTGTTCCTGAAAAGAGGAAGAACGAAAACAAGAGCAGACAGAGTTAAGAGACGGTATTCTACCTTCCATTGCTTTAACAGCTTTAAACGTTTATGGAGGTCACAAGCCATAGTGTGTGTGTGTGTGGCTGTGTGTCTTTGGACACATCATTACTTTACATACAATGATATCAGCAGACAGCCAGACGCTTGGCTGGTAGGAGACTTTTAGGTACAATTCACTGACAGAACTGTTCCCTGAACTTGCTTCCCTATTAAAAACAAAACAAAACAAACACATAAACAACAAATAGGTGATTAGTACTGAATGGTGCACACATTTTCTCTGTGTGGTGGTCATCCTACTTAGATTTGTCTGGGAGAATTTTAATTCAGGGAAAACAAGCTCCTATATGTATATGTGTGCTGCGGTGCCTTGCTATTGACATGGCCAGGATTTAATGGGCTCTATAATTAACAGTGGCCATTTTCCAGCATGTGGAGGCTGCTCTGCTTAGGCTACTGTGAGATACGGAGAAGCAAGATCAAACGGGGATAAGTGGATTTCCTCTTTTCCTGCAAGAATTGCCACCAGCATCCTTATTTCTCTGACCATGCAGTATAGTGCTACATATCTCTATAGCCTGTTTCTAGGGCATGAGGCCATGAGGCTATAAGAGCATGTTAGTCTTATTAAACTATTTATTTTTTGTTTTTGATAGTGCATTTTGACTCTGAGTCAGACAGCTCTTTGCTCTTCAGAGGTTTTGCTATCCCTCATGAAACATAGAGGAAATTAAGTAATCCAGAGCTCCACCCCACCCAACACAGCCAATGAAAGGATACACAACAACGTTCCAAGCCAAATATGGGCATTCCATGAAGCTTGGAAACCCAGGCTTGAGTCTGTGAAATGTGGCTGTCACCCAACCCCACCCCATCTCTCTCTTTCATTCACTTCCCGTCTCCGTCTTCACTGTCCTGTTCCATAAACACATAAAAAGGCCAAAAAAATCCACTTCCAAAAAAAAAACATCACCAATGGCATTTGTACAGCAATGGTCCACCACTGAAACAGAAAAAAATCACTCACTCCATTCATTTCAGCAGTTCTCAGCATTTCTCTCTCAGTATAAAGAGAAGCGTGTGAGGCCCGAGCCTGGCCCTCCTAATTTGGGCGAGCGTGTCTATTTGCTGCTGCTTTAACAGCGCAGCACTGACCTATTAGCCGTCTAAATGGATGCGGACGGACACACTGGAGGCCAGCCTCATTAAAATGGAGAGTAATAAAAAATACCGATAATAAGGTGATGAAGTCGGCACAGAAACAATAACCCCTCTTCTAATGAGGCGCCTGAGATGATGACTCCAGAACAAGGAGAGAGAGACAGAGAGAGAGAGAGAGAGAGAGACAGAGAGAGAGAGGAAGAGAGAGAGAAATAGACAGAGATAGAGATAGAGATAGACACAGAGACAGAGATAGACACAGAGACAGAGACACAGACATGGAAAGAGAAAGAGAGAAAGAGACTGACAGGAATGATGAGGTGGGGTATGTGGGCCTACAGAATCCAAGCGTAAAGGTCTCTTTAACCCTCTACCAGCCACACACACACACACAAACACACACAAACACACACACACACACACACATAAACACACACACACACACACACACACACACACACACACACACACACACACACACACACACACACACACACACACACACACTCACACACATTTGCATTTCTTGTCCTTGTACTTACTCCAAATACAAAACATTGTTCCTAGCTTCAAATGGCATATAAGTTGGTGAAGCTCTCTTCCTTCTTGTGGAAACATACATGTTTATTTACCCATCAGTAAATACACATCCTTGTCACAAGAGTTGATATGTGAGCAGTGTCAGCTGTGGCATATTTATGTGTTTGCTTCATACTGTATTTATGCACCCCTCTCTCCTTCCTCCCCACCTTCCCACCACAATGCTCCACTCCCCACCATCCCCATGTCTGTTTTTAGCTGTTACTTCTTCAAAAAAGCAGTATTTACACACACACACACACACACACACTCACACACACACACATACACACACACACACACACACACACGCACACACACACACACACACAATTGCGTGCAGACGCAACTGATGCATGCATATATGAATGGCACGCACGCACGTGCACACACACACACACACACACACACACACATCAACTTGCAAGTAGGCATACGCACGTACACATACACACACATATGGATGTACACATGCATGCGCAAAAGCATACATGCATATGTATGCACACGAACAAACAAACAAACACACGCACACACACACACGCACACACACACACACACACACACACACACACACACACACACACACAAGCACACCAGCACAGACACAACACTTCCACAATGCTTTGTCTCTTCAATAAAAGATGCAACAGCTGCCTCTTAGTGAATGAATTCTAAATGAAGTCAGATGTTGCATGCTTTTGCACCCCCCCCCTTCCATCCCCCCTTTCCACCACCTACCCAAGAGTGACCTGTACTTCTCTACCTGCCTAAGCCCCCCCCCCACCTTAACACCCCCTGACGAGACCTGGGGAGTCGCTTGTGTTGACAGGACGTTCCCACATGAACGCAGCCAGAGAACTCCAAGGCCCCTGAACAACAGTATGACAGCATGACAAAAAAGAGAGCGAGAGAGACAGAGAGAGAGAGAGAGAGAGAGAGGGATGGCACACTACTACAGCTTTGTGACCAATCAAATCCACAAGACACTGACTTTCAACGAAAATAAGAGAGAGAGAAAGAGAGAAAGAGAGAGAGAGAGAGATGGAAAGATAGTGGGAGGAAGTAGTGAAGAGAAACAAAAGAGACTGAGTAAGTTGTGGAGGGAGGCTGTGAGAGAGCAAGACAAGGAGGATGATTACAAAAACACGATAACGAATGGGGAAAGAAAGGGAAGGAGAGAGAGAGAGAAAGAGAGGGAGGGAGAGGGGGGGGGGAGAAAAGAGTGAGAAGGGAATGAGAGGAAATGAGAGGTTATCAAACAGTGTCTAAATGCTAATTATCGTGCTAATGAAGTTTCTCAAAGTGATTCTGTCAAGGCATGTTCCACCCAATGTTTGGTGAGGTTGTCAGACGTCTCATTCTGCCACTAATGCTACGCGAAAGGAGGGCGCCCTGACAACAAGACAGAGCGAGAGACAGAAAGAGAGAGAGAGAGAGAGAGAGAGAGAGAGAGAGAGTGAGAGAGAGAGAGAGAGAGAGAGAGAGAGAGAGAGCAAGGTGGCTGAATAAAATATCCTCTCAGGCAAATGGCACTTGTCACACACAAACAAATGGATTTTTATTTTCGTGATTACACATCCAACTGCGTGCTGGCCAAATGGAAATGTGGACGGGCATGGGGAAAGCGGTAGGGTTGATCTTTTTTAAGCAGAGTGCCTTCGGCTAAACAGAAAAGACATGTGTGATGGAAAGAGATTCTTCTTCTTCTTTCTCTCACTCCCCCCCCCCCTCTCTCTATCTATCTATCTCTCTCTTTCTGTCTCTCTCTCTCTCTCTCCCACTCCCTGTCTCTCTTTCTTTAGCAGAGGCAAAGATGAAATTGGTGTCAAGGATTTGACAGACAAAGTGGGTGTGTTGACAGACAACAAAAGACTGACGTGGGATGAGATTTGGCCCGAGCCGTTGTGTGTGACAGGGCCCTGAATGTCCGGCAGCATCTTTTCTTTTCTCTCGCCTATCGCTGAAATGCACACACGGTTTCCATGCCGTCAGAGTCGAGCCATTCCACATCGAGATCTAATCAAAATGACAAACAATCAAAGTTTCAGCCCTCTGAAAAAAAAATATAGAAGGGGGAGAAAAAAAGGGTGGTGAAGGGGTGATTTCAGGAAAAAAGCCACCCAGCTTCATCTTTTGCGTGTGTGTGTGTGGGGTGGAAGAAATCCATTGATTAGGTCTAATCCTCCCTGAATCAACAGTTGCCACAAAGCTGTCTGATGGCACACTGGCAAAAAAGAAAGAAAAAAACCTGGCTGGCTCGTTTGTTCTTATTTCAGTTTTAAACACTGTAGTCTTGGGTAATGCCTGGAGACCAGCAGTGCAAATACGTATGCATCCAAAGCATGCAGTTACTGGTAAATTATAATTAAGCCTGATACAACATCCAAACGTTATACTGTTAACTAGACATGTGTTAACAGAATGGTGCTATGCAAGCCAGTGTGCCTCGCATGCTGCCCCTGTTTTCTCAGAATGGATTGATTTTCTAAAAATATAATTTCAATCCACAGATTTGTCCATCTTTGTTTCCTTGACAACATGTCCAAACAAGGAATGGTTTCCCCGACAACAGGCCTGAAAAACAAGCGTGCAGGGCCAAGCTATCAGCAGAATGGAATGTCCTCTCTATCTCACAAAATCCTCAAAACATCCTTGCGATAACTGGATGGCCCTAAGAAAAAAAAATGGCCTTGTTAAATATGGGTAATTTATTTAAAAGGAAGAGACTGGATAGGTCACCGTGTGTGTAAAAATACTCTGTAATCTTCCTAAATAGCCTGTTTTAGAGACCTGCTTTCATTATTCAGATGACATTGACCTTACCTGAACGGAACTCTTTTTTTTTGATTGCTTAAGCAGTTACCATCATACCGGTGTGTCAGAGTGTTGGGAGGATAATAATTCTAAATCGTAATATGGAATTTTACTATCCCTATGTGGAAGTACATATGTCTGTAGTGTCTCTGCCCCGGGAAACTTGTTCAGACACATGCACCTCCCTGTATGTATAAAGGTTGTCTGCTTACTCTGTGTCCCTTTACACCACTGTTTGCTTGTGTCCTCCTTTTTTGTAAGTCGCTTTGGATAAAAGTGTCTGCCAAATGCAATGTAATGTAATGTAATGTAATTTTAGAATTGTCATTGTAGAGCACATTATTTTACAAAATGTTAAAAACTTGCTAAATAATATGTATTGTGAGACCAACAACATAGACCAATAGTGAATACTGAAATAAACATAACAATTATTAAGCACCAAATTTTACAGTTTTTACCAATCATTTTCACGCGTTTTGCAGGGCAATGTTCACTTTTGCAAAACTCTTAACACATTTGCATGAACCAAAGTCTATGGGAGACAAACTACGTTCTCTTTCGCGTTGCTTTCACACAATTGCGTTCAATCACCACTTCGACCAAAATTCATAAATACTTCTCTCATTTACAGTTTTTACCAATCATTTTCACGCGTTTTGCAGGGCAATGTTCACTTTTGCAAAACTCTTAACACATTTGCATGAACCAAAGTCTATGGGAGACAAACTACGTTCTCTTTCGCGTTGCTTTCACACAATTGCGTTCAATCACCACTTCGACCAAAATTCATAAATACTTCTCTCATTTAATGTTCATGACCAACAAAATTATGTACAACTACAGCTACATTTTCAGACATTTGGATACTCTTATCAAAACAGTTAACTCTAGGACCAAAACCTAAAAGCAATACAATACAGTGTAACAAAGCACAGCATTTTGCATTTTGTCACACGAAAAAGAAATAATGTGCTTGAGGCATCTTTTAGCCAAATAATTATTGATATTTAGCACTTTTACACTTAGGTGTGTATTTCTTCATAATATTTTTTTATTTTTCATAGCTTGTTACATAACAGGTAAACAAAGAGGTTACATTTGCATGTTTATGGGCAAAACATTGTGATGTAGAAAGTTGTTATTGGAGTTGCTGTGTATTCCATTACCAGTATGTACTGTAGGCTTTATCATGGTTTATCCAAAATGCAGCAGCACCATGGATCAGCATTACAGTAGGTAGGGCCAAAAACAACTTCTATGGATGACTATATTTACATAGCCTGGCTGTTGCACCAAGCTTGTAGACAGAGCTTGGTCAGGCAAGTCTCCCTCAATGTAGCATCACAGGCAGTATGGGCGGGTCCAGGCTAATATTTACATACATTTACATGTACAACACATATCACATGTACATTATTTTGCAGTGAAACATGCTCTAATTGATGTAGGTAAAGGTCACCTTTCCTGCAGTGGAACACAATGTGATTATATGTAAGCACAGGGTGAAGGTATCACATGTTACAGTTCATCCTGGTATGTATCTGGAGTGATGTGTTTTCTGTTTGTATGTGCATATTTGATTGACACAATCTATCTTCAGTTCTGAAATGTGTACTGCAGTTAGAATCCAGAAAAATTGCGAACTATAGAAAATCCACTGAAAAACACCTTGTGATTCGCATCAACATTTTCTAATACATGGTACTTTACACAAAATACTGTAATTCATTTCTAAACTGTATAGGTATAACCTATACTCTTTATTTATCTATTATCAAAGGTGCATGAATACATACAAATGTCACTTAGATTGTTTGATAAAGTGTGTATTTATGATACACGTCAGTAACGTGCCATACTGTCAGACAGAGGCTAGATTTTAAGTGATTTGTTTCAAGTTGTTTGCATTTTTTAGGTTATTGTACATTGACTGGCATTGTAGACTTATTGACCGACAGCGTGTGTTATAGTTAGGTTGCTGTAGCGCATTTTGCAGCAAATGTTAATTGATGTGCTCAAACGCATGTTGGTACAGCACACTGTGTTAAGAGTTTTGCAAAAGTGGACATTGCCCTGCAAAACGCGTGAAAATGATTGGTAAAAACTGTAATGTTCATGGCCAACAAAATTATGTACAACTACAGCTAAATTTTCAGACATTTGGATACTCTTATCAAAACAGTTAACTCTAGGACCGAACCCTAAAAGCAATACAATACAGTGTAACAAAGCACAGCATTTTGCATTTTGTCACACAAAAAAGAAATAATGTGCTTGAGGCATCTTTTAGCCAAATAATTATTGATATTTAGCACTTTTACACTTAGGTGTGTATTTCTTCATAATATTTTTTTATTTTTATAGCTTGTTACGTAACAGGTAAACAAAGAGGTTACATTTGCATGTTTATGGGCAAAACATTGTGATGTAGAAAGTTGTTATTGGAGTTGCTGTGTATTCCATTACCACTATGTACTGTAGGCTTTATCATGGTTTATCCAAAATGCAGCAGCACCATGGATCAGCATTACAGTAGGTAGGGCCAAAAACAACTTCTATGGATGACTATATTTACATAGCCTGGCTGTTGCACCAAGCTTGTAGACAGAGCTTGGTCTGGCAAGTCTCCCTCAATGTAGCATCACAGGCAGTATGGGCGGGCCCAGGCTAATATTTACATACATTTACATGTACAACACATATTACATGTACATTCTTTTGCAGTGAAACAAACTCTAATTGATGTAGGTAATGGGCGTTCACCTTTCCTGCAGTGGAACACAATGTGATTATATGTAAGCACAGGGTGAAGGTATCACATGTTACAGTTCATCCTGGTGTGTATCTGGAGTGATGTGTTTTCTGTTTGTATGATTGTGCATATTTGATTGACACAATCTATCTTCAGTTCTGAAATGTGTACTGCAGTTAGAATCCAGAAAAATTGCGAACTATAGAAAATCCACTGAAAAACACCTTGTGATTCGCATCAACATTTTCTAATGCATATGGTACTTTACACAAAATACTGTAATTCATTTCTAAACTGTATAGGTATAACCTATACTCTTTATTTATCTATTATCAAAGGTGCATGAATACATACAAATGTCACTTAGATTGTTTGATAAAGTGTGTATTTATGATACACGTCAGTAACGTGCCATACTGTCAGACAGAGGCTAGATTTTAAGTGATTTGGTTCAAGTTGTTTGCATTTTTTAGGCTATTGTACATTGACTGGCATTGTAGACTTATTGACCGACAGCGTGTGTTATAGTTAGGTTGCTGTAGCGCATTTTGCAGCAAATGTTAATTGATGTGCTCAAACGCATGTTGGTACAGCACACTGTGTTAAGAGTTTTGCAAAAGTGGACATTGCCCTGCAAAACGCGTGAAAATGATTGGTAAAAACTGTAAAATGCATAGCAGACAATGGTGAGGCCTCCTCTGGTCTGGACATTTAAGAAACAGGCCATTCCCTTCCACTCTTGCTTGCTCCGTCACTAATTGTAAAGGTTAACAGTTAAGCACCTTAAGGGCCTTACAAACCCCTTCCATGCAGGAGTGTCATAACATCTCCATCTCCTTCTGTAATTCTGCCAATTCAGGCCGGGAGTCACACTTCTTTAGAGTAGGGATGTGTGTGTGGGTGTGTGTTTGCGTGTGTGTGTGTGTATGTGTGTGTGTGTGTGTGTGTGTGTGGATGTGTGTATGTGTGTGTGTGTATGCATATGTGTGCATGTGTGAGTGTGTGTGTGTGTGTGTGTGTGTGTGTGTGTGTGGATGTGTGTATGTGTGTGTGTGTATGCATATGTGTGCATGTGTGAGTGTGTGTGTGTGTGTGTGTGTGTGTGTGAGTGTGTGTGTGTGTGTGTGTGCGCGCGTATGTGGTGAGGGGGCGCGGTGGTGGAATAAATTGACTGAGCCACAGCTGTGATTAGAGACGGGGTCTTCAGTCCGGCAGGCTGAGCGCTCTCTTCTCCCGGGGATCATATTCTGCAAACCGCTGTTGACCATGCATCACAGGGGCCCGATGCGTTCGCCTGTGCACTGCACATACGCCCGCTTTCTTTCTTTTTATCCATTTCTTTTCCTCCATTTCTATTTCTCTCTTTGCTTCCCTCTCTATCTCTTCCCCCCCCCTCTCTCTCCTCTCTCTCTCTCTCCTCTTTCTCCTCTCCCCCCTTTTTCTTTGTCTCTCTCTCTCCCTCTCTCTCTGTTTGACAATGACTACCTCCATCAAAGAGTGCCCATTGTACTGTAACAGTGGCTATCAAAGCAGTGCCGTCACAGTGGCTGCCTCGGGAGGAAATGGCCATTTGCTTGTGATTGTGTCTGTTGTTTGCAATTTAGATGCCACCCCTTGAGCTGGGCCATGCGGCAAGGATGTAGTAATCTAGAGCTGTGCTCAGCCTTCTTTGTGAGGGGGAGTGCGAGATGTTAGACCAGATGCTATCTGTTTGGTGTGTGTGTGTGTGGATGACGGCAGCGCTTTTGTGGGCGATGTTTTGAGCTACACTTTTTGTGTTGAGTTTTCAAAAGTGGTGCAGCATGAATGGCCACTGCGAAAACACGACTCGGTCGTCAGGACGCCCTGATTGACGGCGTCCCATTTATTGATTGCCATGACACGCATCAATTTTTAATCATCCGACTGGTTTGAATATCATGGAAAACCGATCACAGGTGAGAGAGTGAAAGGTAAGAATGCTTTTTTTGATTGCCTCTGGTTTTCTGTTTCATGGCAGTGGTCTACAGACAATAATTCTATCAGGGCTTTGGCTGCCAAATTCTACCATTGCCTGATGGCGGTTGGCAGTGGACCTGTGTTTCGAGTCTGCCCTGGGATATTTGAGATACGCTGCTCAGATATATGCCGAGTCAGTCTGCCGTTGTTGCTTCTCTTAAAAAAATAAAAAATAAAAAAAATGCAAAAAGCAGAAAAAGTGTCACTTTCACTGAGCCTCACCCTTGAGTAACACCCTGCCAAATGACAAGACAGTCTTTTCCTTTTATTTTTCACAAAGAAATGTATCGAAATTAACTTGAGTATGAATAATATTTCACATTACTGTCTTCAATAACAAATCAACCCCCATAAAATAGGAGTTTCACCGCAGAGTGATGCAAGGACACTGGGCTACGGCCTTTGTTACTGCTTTGGTCTCATAATGTGCACAGCATCAGAATGAACACACATACTCTCTCCTACTCTCACATACACACACACACACACCTACACACACACACACCACACACACACACACCACACACACACACACACACACACACACACCGTGAGAGAAACAGACAGAGAGACAGACACAGAGGGAGAGAAAGATAGATTAAAAAGTTTCAGGAGATGTATTGTAAAAAAAAAACTTGACTTCACTCTGCTTCTACTCTACATCTAGGTATCTGGAATGGTATCCCCTTCAAGCTCATAAAAGAAAAAGTGCATCCATGCATAGTGAGACTGAAGGGGCTGTTTTTTAATATGTCTGATGCATATTTAATGCTGCCCGAGATGTGTTCCTTTGGAGCTCCATCAGTGCCTGATAGAGTCTATAGTTAACAAGCCAGTAATGCTGTGTGAAAGCTGCCAAGGTTTTTTTTTGTTTTTGTTGTTTTGTGTTGCTTATTTGTTTATTTATTTATTTTAATCGAAAGCACAAATGTGCACAGGTTTTGTGCAAGTACTAGTACAGAAATAACCCGCTGTCACTGAAACAATTCCTGACCCATTCAGAAAGATAAAAAAGTGCATACACCAAGGTATAAAGTGAACACAAAATACATTGTTGTCATATCTGAATGCAGGGTTTGTCAGCAACCCTTGTACAAACACTATTTTGGATATGACTCTTCATCTTATGTGACAGCTGAGCACGTCAAACCTTGTGAGAGACACGGCTATTGAGCCAGCAAGCTCCTTCGTGATGAAGTGAAAACTGCTTTGTCACTGTATAGGGGCATCGGTAACACGCTCGAGAATGAATGAAACTGTCAGCCGTCGCCAATTTGAAACAATGTGACGGTGTCACCGTCTCCCGTCTCCCTCTTTTTCATCCTCAAATAGGAGCTGATGTGCGGGCCAACGCTCCACCCCACCCCACCCCACCCCACTGCACCACCACCGCCCCCACCACCACCCCCATTACTACACCCCCGTCACCTCCAGGATCTCTGATGTCTTCCTCCAGGCGTATGGGTGGTGCTGAAAGATGGAGATTGCCCAGGTAGTGTGTGTGTGTGTGTGTGTGTGTGTGGGGGGGGGGGGGCAGACAAGAGGCACAGGGGGAGCCCCTCTCCAACGACTTAGTGTGTAGTGGCGGCAGAGGACACACCACTCCCAAGTGTCTCTCATAGACTCTCAGAGAGAGGAATAGAGAGAGAGAGAGAGAAAGAGAGAGAGACAGAGAAGAAGAGAGAGAGACAGAAACTGAAAGAGAGAGAGAGACAGAAAGGGAGAGACAAAGTGATGAGAGAGAAAGGGAAAGAGAGACAGGGGGGAGAGAGAGAGAGAGAGAGAGAAATAAAAAGAGAGCATCAGATGAGAATAAATGGTAGGTGTCAGTCCCGGAGGGGAGAGCCGGTCATCTGTAAAAGAAAAGATGTATGACCATATAAGGATGGGTAATTCTAGCCCTTCACCTGGGGGAGAAGCAGGGGGAGGAAGAAGAAGAAGAGGAAGAAGAAGAAAAGGAGGAGGAGGAGGAGGACGAGATGAGGAGGAGGAGGAGGAGGACAATGGCGAGGAGAAGGCGAAGAGGTAGGCAAGATGACTCAGCTGACATTGTCCTCAATGGCCTCAGACGGCGCACTCGAAAAAAAAAAAAAAACTTTCTCTCGCTTCTTCACTTTTGTTTTGTTTTGCTTTGTTTGCCGGCCTTTTGCGGTGAGCAATGTGCCACATTACAGCTTGGGAAGTGTTCACACACGACTGAGCTTTTACATTCACAGAGCAGCAGCAAATTAAGGGGTGCATCCCTCACTCCCTCCCACCCACCCCTCGCTCATCCCAATTCTGTCTGTGTACTCCTGAACAGCATGAAGCCCACTACATTACCTACCTTTGGAGTCCACCACCACTATGGTGTTTTGTGCTTTCACAAACACCGAAACTGTACTGAAACCTTTTAAAGTCCTTCACTTGGATGTGTATATTCCCAAAATACTAGCTCAGATGGATATTATCAAAGTATTTGTTTCTGCAAAATGAAAGCATTTCTCTCTGTTTGAATGTTGCAACAAGCGAAAACAACCCACCAGCCATTTGTCTTTCAAGAAAACAGGCCTTGTCAAGGTCAAATTCGAACGAGCACAGGGCGCTTTCTTTAAAACGGGGAGAGCAAGCACGGCGTGCATCAGGACACGACTCTCGGTAAATTTGTTTTAATGAGCGATTGATTTCCAGTCAGTCGCCCTGGACCGCGCTTGGCCTGCGCAGGGGGGGGGGAGACAGCCGTGTTCGGGAAATGGGAGCCTCTCTAGATGTGCCAATCCGGAGATAGGTGCAAAAACACAGATGATTAACCGCCATACACCAACCTTGCCGGAATGCGTGAATGATGAAATCAAATGCAAAATAAGAGAGTGAGTGAGAGAGAGCAAGAGAGAGAGAAAGACAGAGAGAGAGAGACAAGAAACTTGCCACCAGGGTTAATGAACTTGAATGGGGAGGAATTTTAAAAGAGGCATCTTATTTTTCGCACTCCATGGCCTCCTCAATGCCACAGAGACAGACAAAGGCTGGCAGACGAATGCAAAATGAAATGATTGATAATTGATGAAATATATGCAAGGGAAAGCAAACCTTTTCAAGGGGAGCAAAAAAATAAAAAAAACACTTCAGCAATCCATTCAACGTGGGGCGCCGGCATATTAAGAATTGATACACATGACTTGGAAAACATGTTTGAATTATGAGAGAATGAAGCATGAAATATTTTAGCATATCCATAAGCACAGAGGCGTATAAGATTAACTGATACCCATCTTGTGCATGGCTACCAGATATTTTTCCAATGGGAAATGGAAAAATACTTGGTTAAACAAATAAAGGAATTTACTCGAGCAGTGACAGTAAAAAATGGCTGTTTGTTTGTTGTTGTTGTTTTTTCCGGCCCATGATAAAATCTGGTCATAATTTCAGTGTACAACACAAAGTGGAAAATATATACGAAAAAAAAAATGTTTGTCACCATGCATAAAGGATATTCTTGGCCTCTCCACCCCACAACAATAATTCATAAACCCAAGTCAGATGTTCCTAAATAGGTTAATGAAATCTCCAACTTTATCCAGTGAGAAAAGATCTTATTGATTCTGGGGAGGGGAAGAGAGAGGAGAAAAATTCAATATCGCTGCGCCGATCATATTTATCATCCTGGTGTGTGTGGTTTAATATCACAAGTTCCGCACAAGCACTTTTCACAACCCTTTGGTTTGTCAAAACATGATTTTTAAAATGCTGCCATCTGAATAAACAAGAAATAATGTTTCAAAGTCACCGGCAGCTTAACAACACTGATAGGAAATAAAGTTTGTGAGAGTTTTGCCAACTACGGGTGGAGAAAGCCAAGCAGATAAGGAGAAAAGCAGGCAACAGACTTATCAGATTGATCCCTCTTGCTTATTTTCTGCCACATATCAATACTGCTAAGCCCAATAAAAGTACTCTGTCTTTGCCAATTCTTGGCTTGTATTAAATATTGATAATCGATACACAGACAACTGCTGATGCGTATGTGTTTAGAAAATTCATGTTGACCTGCTTTAATAATGCAGAGAGTATTCACGCATTCTCTCTCTCATTCACTTAGAGTCCTTCACCATGAGTTAGCTTTCATTGTGTTTCCTCCAACCCATCATTATGCCGGGTTATGAGGGTAGAAAGTATGCTTAAAAAGTACAAAAAAGCCTCACAAGGAGCCTGGTGACAGGTTAAGGGGATGTAACAGAATGGAAAGTATGTGCGTGGCGATGACTAATTTTGGGTAAAAGTCTACCCAGGTGCAGGCTGGGCAATCCTCAACCTGATTGGCTGGCTTCAGGATTAACTACAAACACAGAATTAGGCCACAGGTTCGACTCGCCCTCCCAGTAATCAAGCCGTAGAGTATTTATAAAAGCAGAGAGTGGAGCACTCCACCTCGAGCTTCTCATTTAAAATTTTCACAAAGTCTTGCGGAGTTCATTGAAGCAATAATTAAGGCCAAAGGCTAGCCAACATGCTATTAACTTCTCGGGATAATATCCAAAGCCTGTGCTAAAATGTAAGCTGTTAAATTGTCCTCCACTACTACTGTTTTAAAGGAAATTGCACTTTCCAGAGAGGTAACGAGGGCTTAATCAGCTGTAATTAGAAACAAAAAAAAAAGAGAAAATACAGGCAGGAGTCAAAGTCGCTCACACCAAGGATGCCCAATAGCACCAAATTAAATCACATCTTTACGACCAACAAGGCCGACATTGTAGCAGTAGCAGTCCTAAGATGGAGGCTTTCTGACACCAACTCCTTCGTCAACGCCCCTGTGTCTCCTTTAGAGCGTTTTTTCCCTTCTTCTTCTTCTTTCAGAATCATAAAAATTATGGCGGCTGCATAGAAACTGATGGAAAGCGATCATTCATTCTTCCCAACACTGCAATCAGCCCGGAGAACCCTCAGGACTGAATCTGAGGCAAATGTGACCGATAAATCTCGGGGCTTCAGCAGCAGACTAATGAAAACTAATGGACAGCTTGTGAATGGAGCCATCCATCCTGCTCGTTTCCCAGACCACTGGCCCCGTCCCACTAGACGCCATTCTTGCTCTGCTCGTTGAAAATAAGGTGTGATCGGGAGACGATGGCTTCTGTCGCTTGTCCTCTTCACGGGGTCATTAAACCGTTTTATTAATACAGAAACAGCACTGAAAAGAACCATGTCGAACATTTCATAGATCTGTGTAGGAGTTGCCATGTAATGGTAAAAGAAAAAAAAAGAATGAATGACACAGAACAAGCACTCAAAAGAAACATCTAAAGCATTAAATAGATTTCTTTTGAAAACTACATGGCTTGCCTTGTAACCGCAAACAAGAGATAAACACACTGGCTGAAAATACTACCTCTATTTCAGCTTGAAGACACGGCTATCATTAACACTACCCAGGGCACATACTGGGTGAGATGGATTTACACTTGATCTTCATGTGTGTCGAATATTCCCATGGTAAAAAAGAAAAAAAAAGCCAGGAGCCTGAGAACATTTTCGAACATATCCGAGTGCTTTGTGTGAGCAGTCTGCTTTACGTGCCAGATAATACCATGATGAAACTGCAAGCGCTTATTTCAGCTATGCAGGGCTCACATCACACCCTCCGGAGGAACATACATGAGAAGGAACACTTCGGCAGGGTAGCCAGCTGGACTGTCTGTATCTCAAAAGCTCAGTGGCTTTTCACTAATGCTGTAATCACTGGCCCACCTCTCATCACAGTCTGAGAGAGAGAGAGAGAGAGAGAGAGAGAGAGACAGACAGACAGACAGACAGACAGACAGACAGACAGACAGACAGAGAGAGACAGAGAGAGAGAGAGAGATAGACAGAGACAGAGAGAGAGAGAAAGAGAGAGAGAGAGAGAAAGAGAGGGAGGGAGAGAGAGACAGACATAGACAGAGAGAGAGAGAGAGAGAGTGAGAGAGAGAGAGAAAGAGAGGAGAGAGTGAGAGAGGAAGACACCATAATTAAACACATTCAGTGATAATCAGATGCCCCTTAGCGACCTTGATAAGATAAATCAAGTGCATTGTTGTTTGACTGGTGCAAAGGCCTGTGCAGCGGGTCAGTCGTTGAAGTTGAGAGTAACACCTCTGGTGTAGGGCCATTTGCATTGTGTACACAGAGGAGATACGTGACGGAGTTCAGCTCACTCACAATGGGATCATGGACTTGCACAATGAAAGCCTTATCTCATTTCTTCAGACACTTCTCATTAGCCAGTGTTTTGTTGAAATCATGCATGCACTGGCACACTATTATATGGTTTCCAGACATAACTCCATGCCCTGTGGAATTTGTGGTAAATGAATCTAAATAAATTTGCGAACACACATTTGAGTATCCAGCCATTCTCCCATAACACCTTTGAAACTAGCAGGCAATTACATTTCAGGAAGAGGAAATGAAAACCATGCCCAACCCGTTACTCAAATCTTCTACTGGTGATTATTTAGATTTTTTAAACATTTCACAAAGTAATGAATCCATCCCTGGAGCTGCTGAGATGCTTAATGAATACATTACAGTCCATGACAAGATCATTCATTATGGATGGTGCTTTTGCAGGGAAGCGCTAACCCATCTCCCACTTTTCCCCTCTCTCTCCAACCCATCATCCGCACCAGACGTAAATAATATGTCAGGATGCCATTTGGGCTGCGTGAACGCTCCGGCTAACTCAGGCAAGTGGCGGAGGGAAGTGAAGTGGAGAAAGGGCAGCGGAGGCTCCAGATGTGACCTGGGGATAGACAGACGGTTGCGCACGTGGTATTGGCTAACGTCGGAGTACGGATAGCGGCCACCAAAAATCTGCCGCTTCCACTCCCCCCACACACACATACACAGACATCCCACACCCCCCAGTACCACCATCCAACCCCGCTACGGATAGTGGCCACCAAAAATCTGCCGCTTCCACCCCCCCCCACACACAGACACATCTCTCACCCCCCCCAGTACCACCATCCAACCCCGCCCCCCCCCACCCCAAAACGGAAAGTGACTTTGATTTTTCACCTCATTTCGTTCTCAGCTGTCACATGCATTTCCCGCTCCGCTGACATCTCCTTCGCCGTGGCAGCCTGTGCAAAAAAGTGGAACCGCCAAAGAAATGAGGCAGCTGTTGCTCCTCGCGTGTGCCCTGCCCTATGATGGGCCTCTCCACATCGCACCGCTCCGCAACCGCACCGCAACAGCACCGCAACTCATCACAACGAGACGTGCCAGCCAGCGCTGAAACATCACGGCTCTCCATCCCCTATTCAAATGAATCACTGCTGGGGAAAAACAAAACACACAATACACGTACAGTCATGCAAATATCACATCCACGCCTGTGTGTGTCACTCTTGTTTTTGCGTCCAACCAAATCAAAGTCTGTGGAGTTTACTTAAGATGATTTTTTACTTTATGATTTGCAATTGTTTGTCTCTGTTGTTTTTGCAGCAGTGACACACACTGTAGCTTTGATATCATTAAATTATGTAGCATATGGACGGTGATTTGTCCCCTTTTTTGTCTTATCATGTCATGACAGATGTTGCTGAATAACAGAGAAATGTGGCACAGCATAACAATAACCACAGAAAAAATCTTGGAATGGTAACTTAATGCCTATATTATTTAACCTTTAAACCAACTATAATTTAACACTGACCATGGTGTCAGAACACTTGCTACAGCACAGAATGCAAATAACTAAAATGACAAACCTATACATTACGCTCACAAAACCACACACCACTTTTATATGAATTTACTTTTTAGATAAAGCGATGTCCCTACTGGAAAATGATAAAATGTAGCATAAGATAGGTAGATAGATAGAGGCAAAGAGAGAAACAGAGAGAGAGAAACAGAGAAAGAGAGAAACAATGGATGTTTTTGTAGCCCTTGTGTCCCCGGAGGAAACGTGACCACATGAATAAGATATGCGGGTCCGTAACAGCATCCTGTCATCGCTCTCCTAACTGTCCTGTGTCCCTGACTCCCCGGAGACGTGACGAGGATGAAGAAGGCCCTCTGTGAACAGAGCCAGGGCCTCGTGCCGGACTGACCAGCACCGGGGATGAACTAGCTCACGTTGCACCATTGTCTTGATGGGGAGATTTATTAGTCATCGGGGACAGTTCAGCTCCCTCGCCTCTTGCCTCCTCGTGCTCCTGCCTTTGCTTACTGCCCCTCTCACTGTAAGCGAAACCAACTCTCGTCCTTCTTGAGCATTCATTTAAGTGGAGACCAGTGAACGGTGTAGCACAGCATTTACCATTTATGGCTTACCGTCTCCCTCTGTCTGTCTCTGTGTCTCTGTTTCTCTGTCTCTTTCCTTCTCTCTTCATTTTTCTGTCTCTGTTTCTCTCTCTCTCATTTTTTCTCTGTCTGTGTGTCTATGTTTCTCTGTCTATTTCCTTCTCTGTCCGTCTGTCTCTGTCTATGGTTCTCTCTCTATCTTTCTTTCTCTGTCTGTGTGTCTCTGTTTCTCTGTCTCTTTCCTTCTCTCTTCATTTTTCTGTCTCTGTTTCTCTCTCTCTCTCATTTTTTCTCTGTCTGTGTGTCTGTTTCTCTGTCTCTTTCCTTCTCTCTCTGTCTGTCTCTGTCTATGTTTCTCTCTCTCATTTTTTTGTGTGTGTCTCTGTTTCTGTCTCTTTCCTTCTCTCACTGTCTGTCTTTGTCTATGTTTCTCTCTCATTTTTTGTGTGTCTCTGTTTGTCTCAGTCTCTTTCTCTCTCTGTCTAGCCTGTGTGTCTGTTTCTCTGTCTCTCTTTCTTCCTCTCTGTCTGTGTGGTGTGTCTGCTTCTCTCTTTCTTTCTCTCTCTGTGTTTCTCTCTCTCTCTCTAAACTCTCTTTATCTCCCTCTCTATGTCTGTGTGTGTTTCTCTCTCTCTCTCTCTCTCTATATATATATATATATATATATATCTCCCTGTATCTCTCTTTCAGAGATTTATTTTCTTTTCCTTCGTACTCTTTGCCTTGTATGTGTGTATGTGCCACTGGCTCCCGTATGCATTATTCCCCAAGGCACCCCGTCACCCACTGTGACTTGGACTTAAACCAGCTGATGACCTGGATAAGTCTAATGAGGCAAAGTAGTGGAAGCTGGCCTCAAACGACGTGTCAGCAGGGGTCTTTTATATCTTCCATTGTACATTCCATCATGCCTTAACCTGCAAGGCTACACGCTTGATTGTGTTTCTCTATAGGCAACCATGAAACCCACACATCCACACTTTTTTTTTTCACGTCACAGTGATTTTCTATAGGTAACCATGGAAATCAACCATTGTGCACCTACGGAACCTCACACATACAACCTTTACCTCTACAGAACCAACACATTCACTGTTCTTTAGCTGCACACTGATGATGGAGCAACACACTTCGTCACTCATCAACACACTGGCTTTCTACAGAGATGGAGATCCCGGCTTCAGAAAGTAAAAAACCCTACCACATATTTTGTCCAACCATGTTCACACTCTGCTAGTGCTCTTGAGTACACAAGTCATCAGCCAGGTAGGTCAGCTAATTATCGAAATCACACGTGTACAGGCAGAATAAATACATGGCAGGGTGTTTTTTTTTTTACTTTCTGAAGCCAGGATCTCCAGAGCTGCGCACTGATTCACTACCACCCTTTTTTGGCCCTGCATTTATTGGTAACACATTTATTTTTTATGCTTCCTTTTTTTCAGTGTATCTACATGTAACAACATGTAATATTATGTACTTACAATGTACATACCAAACACTAACCCTAAGTAGAAGTATAAGTATTTATTGTCACTATACAAAGTAACCCTAACCCTAAGGTACAGTGTAAGTACATAATGTTAAATATTGTTTCAAACTTTGTTACGCTGTTGTTGCTACTGATGTAGATACACTGTAAAATAATAGTCCCCGTTACAGTGTGTCTACATAATGAGGTATGGTGTAAGAAAGGGCTAGGATAAGGTGTAGGGTTAGTGTTAGGTATGTACAAAGTTAGTACATCATGTGACATGGGTTACACTTTATTTTACTGTCCCTGTCTAATAAAGTGTGTAACAATATATAAAATGATGTACTTACACTGTACCTTAGGATTAGGTTTAGGGTTAGAGTTATGTATGCACAGTGTAAGTACATACTATTACATGTTGTTAGATTTAGATACACTAAAAAGGGAACCGTAAAATAGTGTTTACAGAACATGCTTTTATATGTAGATACACTGTACAAGGAACCGTAAATGAAATGTAACCCTGCTTTACTATAGCTACCCACAGAACCCCACACACCCACCCTTTTCCAGCACTGCACTGATTCAGCACCATAGTAATTTTGCACTCGTACATGCAAATGGGGCTTGAATAGGGGAAGAGCACTCATATCGCTATGGCTGGATTAAAGGCTTACTGAATGAATCTGAACAGGAGAATCCCTCAGCAAGAAGAGGGAGAAAATGACACAAAAAAAACTCATAAAGATTATGTTTAATAATTCACGAGGCAAATGTGATATAACTGGACTTTGTTTATAACATTTTTGGTTCCACTGTAAGCATGCTTCTTCCCTGAGCCTCGAGCAACAAAACTTTGCACTTATGCGTAGGCTTTTTTATTCTCTCCCTATAACAAATGCAAAGGTGGAAAAAAAAGTAGGATGGGGATATTAGGAAAAAAAGTAGGAAGCTCTTCCAATATATGTGTAAATACGGAGACCCTTTTGAACAGCTGGGGCAATGAATTATGGAGTTGAAGTGCCCTTGATATTCATTGGGGGATGTGGACTGCCACTCAAAGGCGGCACGGGCAGGTTCACGACCCCTCCCTCTGCTGCTGCTGCTGCTGTTGGCTGCTGTGTCCGTCCAATTGGCAGCCACTTAAAAGGGGGGCCACAGCAACATGGGCACCAGGCAGAGAGCAGAGCTGTGTTTGGGGACTTCAACAGCTCAGCTCAGCTCAGCTTCAGCAGTTTCCTTCCAACACACACAGATATGTGTGTGTGCGCGCAAACACACATACACACACACACACATGGTTATGTACACATACACATACACATACACACACACAAACACGCACACTCACACACACACACACACACACACACACACACACACACACACACACACACACACACACACACACACACACACACACACACACACACACAGTCATATCCACGGGCCAGAGCCTGTGCTGCAGTTGGAGGGCCTTGGAATAAGACACTAGGCTGAACATTTGTATCTCAGTCACGTGCTGATGATCCGTGGTTTTAGGACAGGTCGGGGAGATGTATGCAAATTAGGACAAACACGTTCAAGGTGATGCACAGTCCTGAATCTCCGTTTTTTTTTTACCAGGCAGAGACTGCCGAGGAGGTAATTTGCCCTATTTTGTCTTTTGGCTGTGTAATGACTAAACAGCAGAGAGCAGCGGACTCTTGTAATGCTCGCTAATGAGCTGCCTTAATCATGAAAGTGTTTGCTATAAGCTGAGCTCTTGTTTTACACCACAAAGAGTTGGAGCTTTGCGCGCCGCCTTGGCAAAAAAAAATAATAATAAAAAAATCCCCCACCAACCCACCACCACCACCACCACCCCATGTTCCATTTAAGTCGAAATTCGATGAAATCCTCTCCACCAATTCTCCCTCAATCAACCACACAACTACCACAACCAACTGCACACCTCCACCTCCATTCCACTCCACTCCACTCCACTCTATCTTCCTATCCACCAGTCACCAATCACCCCACCTCCCGTCATATTTTCCTTCTATTTCTGTCCTTCCCTGCGTGAATCTTGAATCTATAAAGCCCTACCCATCAATGCCTTGCCTTTCAGCGCCACGGGAGCCCCTGAATCAAATGAAATTCCTGACAGGTCACAGTCGTGCGGTCGGTCGAATCAAAAGGAGACGTCAGTGGCCATTAAGGTGGACAGGTTTTAAATGTCGAGCAGGCGCTCTTAATTGGGCGGTAACGTTCGGCTTTGATTGTCCTAATACACCTCACACACACACTCACGCACGCACGCACAGCACACAGCATCCGTGCTTGTCTTTGCAAACGAGAGATAGAGGCAGCAAAGCCAAGTCAGAGCTGGAAAACAAATACAAAACTCTCTCTCTGTGTGTCTCTCTCTCTCTCTCTCACTCACTCTTGCTCGCCCTCACTTTCGTGTTTGTTTTTCCCATCAGCCCGAGCGTTATCCGTGTGTGTGTGTGTGTGTGTGTGTGTGTGTGTGTGTGTGTGTGTGTGTTTGTGTGTGTGTGTGTGTGTGTGTGTGAGCGTTATGCTGATTAAGAGTGGCCCAAGCTTGCATACTGGTAAAGATTACTCGCTGAGCCTGTGATACTCCCCGCGTCTGATGTCTGAATATTTATAAGCAGCCAGGAGGAGCTTTGTTCCTCATATTGTACGGCTGATCATTTCTTTATTTATGTTACTAACTTGATGGTCTTTAGCCCCATTGCTTTTGTTATGCGGCGATGTTGGAGAATTATCTCTGTGTTGACCTTTATAGATTACAGTACAGATTTATGACTGCCAAGCCCTCTGATATCTGACCACTAAAGCCAGTGTCCTACATTACTTGGTTAATCATTGGGAAAGATGGAGGGGGAGTACCTACTCTGACACAGACACATTTAGACACCACAAACGTTACGGTCTGGCAATCGGTTGATAAGAGAACGAAGGAATACATAACAAGAGGTTATAAAAGGTTCAAACATGTATTACAGTGCATGACTTCCACTTTAATTGGAGTGATTTTTTTTTTCTTTTCCCCTGTGGGTCATTTTTCTTATGGCACCCAAGCTATTATTTGACATAGTTTTCAGTTCCACTGAACAGGCACACAGAGAGCGGTATTTAATCACAAAAGGCAGTCCACTTTACGTCCCTTACACCCTTAGTTCCACCACTTTTCATAAAAATGGCTGAAAAGAAAAACTTTTGCCACCCCCCCTCCACCCACCCACCTCCTTCTCTCTCTCCGTCTACAACCCCCCCCCCCCCTTAATAATTACTCCTCTTCATTGTACAACAGACTGAGGTAGAACATCGGTAATTTGGAAGAGGCCTCCACAGCAGGGGCACAGCTCTGAAAAGAAAGAAAAAAAAAACATCAGGGCAGCAGTTCTGAGATTAAACCAAGGGCAGAACAGTGTTATATCCTGAGGGGGGCCTGAGCCTTTGATGTGCTCAAAAGCAGCCATTGTCAGCTGTGAATGCTTCCACTGTTGAGTGACAAATCAATCGCGATGATGGGATGTTGCTGTCTGCGTTTCGGCTTTTTCAGCTTGTTTTTTCCCCTCCTTCTTTATCCATCACTTTCACTCTTTTAATTAAAAAACTCTGCTATGGGGTTGAAACATTTCAATATCAAAAGCGAGAGTGGGGGGGGAGGTGGGGGGAGGAAAACATCGCACCAAATTTTCTCAGTATCAAGCATTTTTTTTCCTTTTTCTTCTTGTTTTTACAAGAAAATCCAACCTTTTTTATTCAGACAGAGAACTGTTTTGCAAACATACAATTTGTCACATGTAGTAGACATGTAGAATAAGCCTAAAATGTGATAAAAAAAAGACGTATCCATCAGCACTGCCGAATTATCAACAGGAATCTTCCGTTGTGCCATTTGTTGCCTAACTCAGTATTCTCACGCTGATACTAAGTCATTTTATTTTGGTGGGCGGAATAAACTAATGTTGTTTCCACGGCGACTATCTCAGCGCCTCAGCAACGTGTGTGGAGAGGGTTTGGAGCAAGTCAGGAACATTTGCTGTTGGGGGCACAGGCCACTTATTTCATACTTCAGAGCTGAAATTTGGCCCTCAGCAACCCACTCCTCGTTTTCTCATTTCCACCATCATCTTCACTCTCAAAGCCGCCAGGTAGGCTTGTATGCATGTGTGTGTGTGTGTGTGTGTGTGTGTGTGCGCCCGTGCATGCATGTGTGTGTACATGTTTCACGCTCGCATGCACACTCTCTCACACACTCAATTCAACTCGTGATTAAAAACATGCAGTAATCCACAGCCCTAAAAAAAGCAGAGTAAAAATAACACACACATTAACTCACATGCAAGCATGCACACATACACAGACCTAAGCATCCATGTGAAATGAAATGATCAAAATAATAGCGACTCGGAAAGCCATTCAAAACAGAGAAGCAGACATCACACCCGCCTAACAATAATCATAAAATGAGTAGAATGTGTCTCGTCCAATCAGAAATAGATAAATAGGTCGAGCACTCCTGACTGTTGTGTAATTAATCATAATCATTCGGATGCAGGCGGGGGCACGTGTGTGTATGCCCTCACAGACATAACAGCACAACCATTGTAAATAGAGCATAACACAAATTAGAGTTTCTTTTCATTCAACAGCTTGCATTTGTTATTAAAATATATGCAACCAAACTCTGTAGGCAGTACAAAAGGAGACGCAAGGACAGATACACAATTAACAATACAATTATGTGTGTGTGTGTGTTTCAGAGTTCATGTTTTTCCCGGTCTAAAAACCTGTGTGTTCGGTGTGTTCACATTCTCTCACTCTCTTCTCCATCCACACTTGTCCTCTCCATGCTCACTTTTCCACAAAAATGGAAACAGATTGCCATTATCGTTCCCTAATTGGGTGGCAGTTATTTTGGGTCTGAGCTTGGCGGCACCTCTTGACTCGGCTGCACCGATCGGCGAGGCGGCCGTCTGTTGGCGAAGGGTCAGACGAGCGGCAGAGTTCTATTTGTTTTTGCTCAACCCCTCTGACCATCGCTCTCTCTCTCTCTTTTGTCTCTATTTCTCTCTCTCCTCTCTCTTTTTCTCCCTCTGTCTCTCTCTCTCTTCTTCTCTCTCCTCCCCTCTCTCTCTCCCTCTCTCTGCTCTCTCCTTCTCTCTCTCTCTCTATTTCTCTCTCTCTCTTCCCCTCCCTCTTTTCTTCTCTCCCTCTCTCTCTCTCTCTCCTCTCCTTCTCTCTCTCTCCCTCTCTCTCTCTCCCTCTCTCTCACCTGGGACTTGAGAGGGGGCGATCGCTGGCCTCAGGGGCCGCATAAGCAGCTGCAGCAGCAGCACCACATCGACTTGTTTGGCCTCCTCCTCCCCTGGCTATAGACTCACAGTGAGAAAGAGACACAAATGAACGAGAGAGAGAGACAGAGAGAGAGAGAGAGGGAGAGAAAGAGAGAGGGAGGGAGAGAAAGAGACTCTGGCCAGCCATCAGGAGCTTATACAGCAGGTCGCCTGTCAGCACCAAAGTGACTGCCGCAAATATCAGGCAAGCCGGATGAAACAGTTTATCACATTTCATTGCTTTTCAAATGTATTCCAAGACAAGGACAATGTGATTTATTATTTATGCCTGGTCCGCCACCCTATCCTTCACCTCCAATGAGCCGGCTAAAAATAAGCCATTCATTTGGGAGAGTTTTTTCGTCCAGCAGACGACATCGAAACTCGCCCGTCGCCGCCGACTTCATGGTATTTGTGCAAACAAAATGCGCAAACAAAAATTCAAATCGATGAAATATTCATCCGTTTATCGCTCATTTACACACAAGCGAGAGAGAGGCTGCGAGGAGACAAGGCTGTTGTTGTTCTTGACCTGTGGACCATAAATGTTTGGGCATAAGGAGACTGACTTAACACCAATGCCTTGGTTAATTTGACTCGCATTATGTGCCAAAAGATCATAATTAGCATTGAATGGGCAAAGCTAGTTAACATAAACACACACTGTTCAATGACCACACCAGTGTCAGAGTACATGGACGTCGGCTGAGTAAGGTTGATGGGTTATGTCCACTTTTTCTCCCTCAATAAAATCCAGCAGAGTAAAAGTCAGTTGTGCTAGTCATGCCCACATTAAAAGGCAGAGAAGAGAAGAGTGCAAGAACTTCAACCCTGTGTTTTTTTTTTTCTTTCTTTCTTGTCTCGTCATGTAATTACAATCTTCTTGCTGTGGCGAAATTGTGATTTATTTTCCGCGCCTTTAATTTGAAGCAATCGTGGTTCAGAGAAGCCAATAATAGGCTGGGTTACAGGACAAGGTTACCTTGCCGGTCTCTGCTTATCATGGGGAGAGTGACTTGGTAGGACAAAGCAATTCAGAATTTTATTATCATTCAAATTAGAACATATAGAGGCCTTCTATCCGATTGGTGAAATAATGGGAGTCATTTATCTACCTCTCACCGACCTTTCATTTCCCATTCATGTCTTATTAGGGGGGCATACATCATCATCTTGGCATAATTAAAAAAAAATCCAATTGATTCGGTGAAAAAATGGCAAAGGTGGGAAGAGGTAGTGGTGCAAGTGATGTGTGTGTGTAGGTGTGTGTGTGTGTGTGTGTGTCTGTGTGTGCGTGTGTGTAACTGATTTGTGTGTGTAACTGATGTGTGTATATGTAGGTGTGTGTGTGTGTGCGTGTAACTGATGTGTGTGTGTGTGTGTGTGTGTGTGTGTATGTGTGTGTGTATTCGGGGGGGCGGTTGGTTACTGTGTGTAGCCCAGGTGTGGCGACAGTGTTCCTCTTGAACCCACTGGCTTTTTATGTTGACTTTTCCCATGACACCCAAGAGCTCGGAGTCACAGTCCCTCGGATAACCCCCCATGCCCCCCCACCCCATAGCCCACACACACACACACACACACACAGACACACACACACACACACACACACACACACACACACACACACACCAACCCCCTATCCACATCCTTATCAGCTACCTTGAAGCTTTTTTTATTTTCCCTCCCTCATTTTTATGACAGCTTGGTTAAAAAGCAACCGTAACAACAGCGGCATGCCACCCATACGTATGGGCCTGTGATGGATGGGGAGTATGACATTTCACATACTAATAGGACCCCCGTGATGGATTTGAGGAGAGCAGTGTTTACATGTGTAAGCAAATGCCACTGGGCACTCGGAGGGAAAGGGAAAGGTAATAAGCGAGGCAAGAGAAGACGACCTCGGGGCCCAGTCATTTGTCTCAAAACATGCTTACACTCTCTTTCCTTTCCTTTCCTTTCCTTTTCCTGGTTTGCGCACAGCACATGCGAATTAGAAAAGTTTTTAGCACGACGCTGGTGGTAATAAGCTGAAAAACAGATTTGTGCTAGATTTTTTGAGAGGCCGCATTTCCACCACCACCACCACCACCACCACAGACACCTGTCTTCTGGGTCCCCACCAAAAAAAAAAAACGTTCCCACCTACTGCTTTCCTGCAAGAGTCGTGTCACGAGCAATTTCCTTCTTCTTCTCTTCTTTGTCTCTGTGGGAAGACTTTGGCGATGGCCCTAATTGACAGATGGGAAGACACAGTCGGAGGCCCACGACAGACCAGAAGGAATTTTGTCACGTCGCCCCGTATACCTCACACTGGAACACCGTCACCTCCAGGTTTTTTGGGATGTTAAAAAAAAAACAAAAAAAAAACAATGACGACGACAGCAACAAAAAAATCCCACTTGGGCATCAAGTTGGAGATGATGAATGTGTAAACGCACAGAAGTCTGTGAAAAAGCCTCCTAATGAGCAGTCGGTGTGTGTGTCTAACATCCCCATTTCATACGTGAGGCAGAGGAGGAGGGAAGCAGGCCTCCCCATCGCCCTCTTAAAGACTAATTAAATAGTAATGGTGCTGCCTACAGCCCATGTTGTCAGCTGATTCAGGCTACGATTTATCTCTATCTGTCTTCAGACTTTTAGTTTTTTTTTTTCTCCCCGGCAACCCTGGGGTGCCCCTGATAAACGTGGCAGTGAAAAAAATACAAAACAATCCCTAATGCTCAAGTCGCCTGTTCGTGTGTGTGTGTGTGAGTGTGTGTCTGTGTGTGTATGTGTGTGTGTGTCTGTGTGTGTGCGTGCATGTGCGTGCGTGTGTGTGTGTGTCATGTTAATAGAGAAAAGGAAACAGAATCCATGTGCTCCACCACAAACCTCCCAAATCCTCTCAACTTTTCCCCTCCACTGCGAATCCCGCTTTCAAGGTGTGACAACGTGCTTACAAAATCTGGAATCGCTGGGGATGGGGGGGGTGTCAGTTGGGCCGTGTGAGTGTGTGTGGGGGGTGGGGGGGTTGGAGTTGGGGTTCAGAGGAGGTCAGTGTGGCCCAGCCCCAGTCCCTAATCTGAACCCCTGTACACACACTAATTCATTTGACATTATTCATCAGAAGGGAAATGGATTCCCTGAAAGATAACTAAGTCCTATCTCACTGCAGCACACTAATAAAAGTGATGGATAACATGGGCTGGGGACAATTGAAGACAATTGAATTTCACCCACGTTATGTAATTCAAACGGCACAGGGGCGAGAGCAGCAGGAGAGCTGCTCAGGTTTCTCCCAGGCCTCTACCCCGGCTCCTTTATAAAGAGCCTACAATATGGCCCTGACAGGGAGGGAGAAGAGGCGTATATGGAAAGACAACAAGGGAGGGAGAGAGAGAGAGAGAGAGAGAGGGAGAGAGAGAGAAAGAGAGAGAGAGAGAAAGAGAGAGGGAGAGAGAGAAAGAGAGAGACCCACATATGACCTTTACAGCGTAGAAAAAGAGGGGTATATGGAGAGAGAAGAAGGGAGGGTGTGTGAAAGAGAGAGAGTGACACCACATATGGCCCGTACAGCAAAAAAAAGAGGGATATATGGAGAGAAGGAGGGAGGGAGAGAGGGAGAGAAAGACAGACAGAGAGAACGGTGGAGGAATGGCTGTAGATGGAAAAAGGAGAGAGGCAGAGAGAGAGAGAGATTGAGATTGGGGCTATGGCAGGAGATAAAAAGATTTGCGGCGGGCATAAGGACTTTGTCAACAGGCGTGCTGACAGGGCTGACAGAGTTAACATGGGTTGGGTGGGGGGCGGTGGTGGGGGTTGGGGTATCATGATCAATGATATCATATGATGTTTGAGGGATTTAATGTCCAGGCTATGTATGATTAGAAAGGTCCATTCTTCTTCTTGCTCTTCTTGTTCTTCTTGTTCTTCTTTTTCTTTTTCTATTTATATTTCATCATTAATATTTTGGGTTCCAGGGGTATTCATAAAATCTGAAACTGTAGCCTTGGATGCTCTGGGTTAAT
>CM059288.1:12891943-12911943 GCA_030347295.1 Setipinna tenuifilis | reverse complement strand
CCTCACCTACCTTCACACGTACACACACACACACACACACTCAAACACAGACAGACACACACATACAGACACACACAGAGGCACACACACATACACACACATACAGACACACACAGACACAGACACTACACTGTACACACACATACACTAACATACAGACACACACACACACACAGACAGAGAGACACACACACACACCCACCCACACACACACACACACACACACACACACACACACGCACAAACAGACACACAGTCTCAGCTACACACATACACACACACACACACACACACACACACACACACACACACACACACTCCCTCACAGTTTCGGCGGCACATCCTGGGGGAAATCACAGCAGGCTGCTTCCAATAAGAACATGTGCTCTGGGAGGGGTAAACAATACTTCGCTTCTCTCTCTCTCCTTTCTTTTCACCCCTCTCTCTACCCCCCCCCACCTGCCCCCCTTCACCCCCCCACCCACTCCCCCCCGCCCCCTCTCCACTGAGCTCACTTCTGGGGGCGCCAGGTAACCTTCTGCCAGGGTGCGGATTGGCAGGTAGAGACGCTCCCCTCTATTTTAAGCAGCTCCTAACAAGCCTCATCTGAGGGCCTCGTGGCGGGGGCACAGAGGGGAGTGGGTGGTGTGTGGTGGGTGTGAGCTTGTGGGTGTGTGTGTGTGCATGTGCGTTGTGTGTGTCTGGATGTGTGTATGTGTGTAGGTGTGTGTGTTGTGGGTGTGTATGTGTGCATGCGCGTTGTGTATGTGTGTGTGTGTCTGTACGTGTGTATGTGTGTGCGTGTGTGTGTGTGTCTGTGTGTGTGTATGTGTGTCTGTGTTGGGTGTGTCTATTCTCCCTGATGTGTGTGTGTGTGTGTCTGTGTATTTGATGTGTGCCTGTGTTGAGTGTGTCTAATCGCCATGATGTGTGTGTGTGTGTGTGTGTGTGTGTGTGTGTTTGATGTGTGTGTGTGTGTTGGGTGTGTCTGTTTGACATTAGATGTGTGTGTATGTGTTTGCATATGTGTGTGTGTGTGTACGTGTGTGTGTGTGTTGGAAGGGGGTGGGGTGATGGGGGCGCGTCTCCCCTCCGCTGTTGCGACTCAAGCAGAGCAGCCAGTGGGTGTGCCATCAGCCAGTCACCACCTGCTGCCGCCCCCCCCCAAAGGGAGCTGCTACCCCCCCCCCCACTCCCCCACGGAGCCTGCCGATCAATAACCCAACCCCCCCCACCCCCCCAGCAGCCGCACCATCGCCGCCGCTGCAAGGCATTCTGGGACGGAGCGGGGAGGTTAATTTGGAGCTCAGCACTTTTTCTTCTCCTCTTCCCCTTCATTTGCTTTCCACCACCCCCCGCCCCCAACCCTCCGTAAGCGCGGATGGAGAGTAAATAGCCTACGTGAGGAAATGAGAAATGCAGATTTTGGGGATATATTTATTTATTTCCACCCCCCCCCCCACACCCCACCCTCCTCCACCCCGTCCTCTTCGCCACGATGACAGGCTTTCTTGGCCTTGATGGGTTTCAGATCTGGGCACACAATGAAGGCCTGTTCTTAATAGGGAAGGAAGGGAGAGCTGGGAGAGGCAGGCCAGCATATCAATCTAATCAAGCAGCCGCCGCTATGATCGCAGGACAGTTTGACAAAAGGGTAATGGAGGTGTCTGCAAACGGAGAGACCCGGGCAAATAAACACGATGAATGATTCAAGCCCGGCTTGTTTAGGAGCCTGGAAATTGAAAGGAATTCCTGAGGTCTCACACAATTAAATTTGTATGATGACTTGTGTGTTCTTTGTCAGATGCACTCTAGTATGAAGAAATTGGCTTGATAGGTGGCGGTTTTCTACTATTGACACCTGTGGACGTGCAATGTGGCACAAAATAGCTTTTGAAGGTTATAATCAGCGGCAAAGGAAATGGTGCATTTCAATTGGGCAAACAGAGGAGAGGATGTTTGAGGAGAATGTGTTTTCATTTCAACATCTTGAATTTTAACAAACAATTCCCTAACAATTTGTTTGAAATAATGACTCAGTGTCCATATTTATTAACCAAACACCTCATGGTCTGACTGTCTCTGTGTCTGTGTTTGCAAACGTTCACAGACTTAAACAAGAAAAAAAAACGTTTTAAATAATCACATAAATTTAACTTTGTTCATTGCCGATTTTGAACTCCAGGTTTTGTTTTGTATATTGTGCATATCAAAGACACAGTTGCTAATGAAAGGAAGAAGAACACAAGGTGATTTCAAACATGCATACAAATAGGCTCTCTTCTGTAGGCAACCAACAGCTTCAAGGCAAGGCAAACAAATGCTGTTTTTCATTCACCACTTTACCACCACTTTTTTCCAAATACTTTTTGTGACAATGACCCTCTTTGACTCCTCTAAGTATTGCAGAATTAAAGTCCCCAGACTTAGACTCAGTGCCCCTCAGCCACACTGAGCCATTGCTCCATGCAGATGCTAAGCTAGGCCTCAAGGCGAGACACAAACCGACAGACAGACAGACAGACTGTCAGAAAAACCCCTTCAGAATACTAAACAGAATGTGGAAAAAACGTCTAATCTCATTCAGTCTTGATGTTTTTCAGCTGGAAATTGCAAGGTGCCACCACACTAAAGCCATTTAGCGTGGGTGGCACAAAAGGAGAATTTACAGACACCTCCACCTCCCCCTGAGCACCGTGTGTGTGGAGCAGAAGAAGAAGAAGAAGAAGACAGGCCCCTTTTCCAGCCACACCGCCAGCCAGGGTGATGCACTGTACGGATATCTGGTTTACCGTGAGGTAAAAAATGAGCATGCACACACACACACACACACACACACATGCATCGTTACTAAAAAATCTGTTTCATATTTAGGTTTAATTTCAAAGCTTGTGGATAAAACGTCTCTATTAAGCTCTTAGTCAGAATCAATAACCAGTCATTTAATACCTACGCCCCGAATGCAGTATAATAACCACAAAAGAAGTGGACCGGGTAATTTAGGTAATTGTGCAAATAATCAGAATCACAGCCAATTCTTCTCACGTGGTTGGGGGACCACTGATCCGCGGTGCGTTGGGCTCGGCTGGGATGAGGGGGGGGTGGGGGCACACAGCGCTGTCGCGTGGAAAGACAAGACAGACACAGAGACCTCCGAAGGAGGAGAAGTCCTGAACTTGACAAGGTCACATCAGAGGTTTAGTGTATGTGTGTGTCTGTGTACGTGTGTACGACGGTATGTGTGTACACATGTTTGTGTGTGGGTGTGTGTGTGGGTGTGTTTGTGTGTGTGTGTGTGTGTGTGTGTGTGTGTGTGTGTGTGTTTGTGTGTGTGTGTGTGTGTGTGCGTGTATGTGTGTGTGTGTGTGTGTGTGTGTTTAGAGAGAGGTGGGGAGGCCGGGGAGGGGAGAGTGCAGGAGATGAAGGCACGCCACACTGTGTGTCAGCCGGACCACGGGGCCCAAGCTGTCACCCGCTGTCGGGAAGGCGAGACTCGTGTGACATTCATGTCCCCAGTAATTATCATGACTATGATGTGGGAACATTAATGATGTATGAGGGAGCAGCGGGGTAGACTGAGTAGGGTGGCGGTTATGTGTGTGTGTGTGTGTGTGTGTGTGTGTGTGTGTGTGTGTGTGTGTGGGTGTGTGTGTGTGTGTGTGTGTGCTGGGGATGGTGTGGAAGTTGAGATGGAGAGCACTCTCTCCTGTCTGTCACTCTCTCTGTCACTCTCTTTGCCTCTTTGTCTCTATATGTGTTAGGGGGAGGGGTCTGAGAAGCAGTGTCTTTCCTGTGTGTGTGTGTGTGTGTGTGCGTGTGTGTTTGTGTGTGTGTGTGTCTGTGTGTGTGTTTGTGTGTAAGTGTGATGTTGCCGGGTGGGGAGTGGCATGGGCAGAAGTAAGCATGGCATAGCAAGACCTCATTATGAAGCAACACCAGGAGTGAGTGAGTAAGAGAAAGAGAGAGAGAGAGAGCAAGGGAGAGAGAGAGAGAGAGAAAGATAGAGAGAGGGAGATTGAGCAAGAGAGAGAATGGAGAGAGAGAGAAAGAATGAGTGAGAGAAAGAGAAAAAGAAAGAGTGAGAGAGAGAGAGAGAGAAAGAGAGAAAGAAAGGTTGTTGGCAGATCCTCTCTGTTGGGGGTCTCCTGGCGCAGGCTCCAGGGGTCCACAGCTGTGCATCAGTGCAGTGTAGTTAAGGGTGCAGATTCAAACACCAGAGGGCAGAGGGGCATGCAAGGGGGACAGAGAGAGAGAGAGAGAGAGAGAGAGAGAGAGAGAGAGAGAGAGAGAGAGAGAGGGAAAGCAGAGAAAGACAGACAGAGAGAGAGAGCGAGAGGGAGCGAGTGAGATGAATAGAGAGAGAGAGAGAGAAAGCAGAGAAGGACAAGGAGAAAAACAGAGAGACAGAGGTAGACAAAGGGAGACACAAAAAGAGACACAAAAACACAGACGACTTACATCCTTATGTCCAGCCACAGCAGGTCGAAAGGCTGCAAAATATTGACCGCTCTCCTGCAGTTATCATGTCGACCATTTATTTAATGAAAACTAATTGCAATGAAGTCATTTGTGGGTTGAGGGTGGACGGAGAGAGAGAGAGAGAGGTAGAGAGAGAGAGAAAGAGAGACAGAGAGAGAGAGAGAGGAGAGAGGGGAGGGAGGGATGGAGCGAGGAGGGGAAGGGGGAGAAAACTTGACCCAACAGGGCTGGATTGCTGCCCCTTCACTAGAATAGACAAGTTGTCTGATTATCTCTAATTAAAAATGATTAAGCACCTACTTACCTTCATCAATTGCCATTGATTGAAAGGAATGCTGATGCAGTCGGTATGCTGGCTGGGCACAGGTCCAGGGCGCTTTCAAATTTCTCATTTCAAAACCTGAGTGGAGGCCCATTGAACGAATTCGAATCGTTAAACTCATTCACTCTGCTCCTTTAGGAGCCCTATGGATTGTTTGGCTTTCTGCACCGCTCACACACATAGCCGTGTGGCAAAGGCAGAGAAAACACGCCAAGCCCACCTAGTAATAAATGGGCAGTCTTTTATTTGTGTGTGTGACTGTTAGTGTGTGTGTGTGTGTGTGTGAGTGTGTGTGTGTGCGTGTGAGTGTGTGTGTTTGTGTGTGTGTGTGTGTGAGAGAGAGAGAGAGGAAGAAAGAGAGAGAGAGAGAGAGAGAGAGAAAGTGTGTGTGTGTGTGTCTATGTGTGTGTGTGTATGTCTGTGTGTGTTTTGCACATTTCAGTGCGTTGACAGAAGTAATTCATCATTTTGTTTGAGGATGCACATGCACGGATCATAACACGTCATCTGTTGATGGCAAAATGATGTTAAATTCCAAATTAAGTTTTAGTAAATTCAATCATCCCCAGACACTGGTGAGCATTGCTCAGATCTAATTGAGTCTTGCATGCAACCCTAAGTTATCAAATGAAACAAAGAACTGTTGATTTGGAAAATGCTGTGAAGTTTCACTGTGTTTTATGTGATTACGCTCCAGGACACATACGTTGGGGAATTTACTGTGGCTTTAAGCAGCAATATCTGACATAAAACAAGCATTTCATCATGGCAACCGGTTATGTAATTTAGCGAAATAAAATCTATTTGAGAAGATCACACATACATGACGGTGTTAATTGTATTCATCTTTGAATTCAGATGAATATTTGAGGGCATAAAGCTTTATGGGCTCACAAGAAACCGTGTCTCAAAGACAAAAATAAGCTTGGAGTTGTGGCTTGTTCAACTCTAACATTTCTGTAGGGAGAATGATTTCTTTTTTTAAGAGCTCATTTTGACCATAATTATGTTCTTATCTGACGAACTGGCATACCAATCACATATCAACCAGTCTATACAAGATGTATTCTTAATCAGGTGTCGTAACCATGGAAACTGCAAAACTGGAATTTCAACACTTCACTCTCAGGAGTGTGCCAAGGGGACTTAATGCCCACACGTCATCTAATCTACACAGCCAATGTTTGCCTCTCCAAGCACACACATGCACACATGCACACACACACACACACACACACACACACACACACACACACACACACACACACACACACACACACATGCACGCATAGCAACACCCACACACACGCCAACGCACACACACACACACACACACACACACACACACACACACACACACACATACGTACATGCAGACACACAAACACACACCCACACCCACAGTCTTGTGTCCTTCCATATCCTGACGGATGCCTGTATGTTTTTTTTCCGAGCTCCTCTCCCTCCATCTTTCCCCTCTGCTCTCTCTCTTTCACACATGGGTGCGCATGACTGTTAAAGAGGTGAGAGAGTGCAACATGTAGCATCACTGTTGGTCTTTTTTGGGCTTTGATTCCCTGGTGACTTGTCCTCAGTCTCACTCACCCCACCCCACCCCACCCCTCCCCTCCGCCTCTACTCCCACCCATCTCCATCTTAGCCCAGCCTCGACCCCACCGCACCTCACCCCACCCCACCCCACCCAACCCTGGCCCGACCCCAGCTACCCTCAGCTTCCGATGACAGCAGACTTCAGGATAGCCGTCTTGACTCCATGCACTTGTACTATGCTCAGAAGGGCACTGTGCTCTAAGGGCATGGAGGTTCAACAGTGAAGAGGGAAATTACGTTTATTATAACCTCCTAGGCTAATTATTGTTGGCCTGATATGTAATTCTGCTCTTAACATCCCCAGACTTTTTAATAACTTTAAGCTACTGAGGACCTGCATTAATTAGCCATCCATGTTGTTGTCAAGGACAAAAAAAAAATGATTCGATGGCTTTCTCCTTGAAGCATGTAAGCATAAGAGCACTCAGACCCTTCATGATCCCTGCAACACTCTATCTCCGTCAAAAGCGCAAGGTTTATTTTTAGCCTGTGATTAATATAAAATATGCACGGTCTTTTAGCAATGTTTGCACTGGAATCCCTTTGCGTGTTCAAGCGCTGTAGGTTTAACACGGCAGCGTTAAACCCGAGACGTAGTGAGACTTGCCTTCAAAAAAAAAAAAAAAAAAATGTTAACATAGACACAACCCCCACGGCCCCTAGAAGGTCACAGTTGATTCGGATTGGGGGAACTATCGATTCAGACGCAGAAAGGGGCTGTGAGCACAACCTTAGCAGCACTCAGCAGGCTAGACAGCAGAGCACTCAGTCAAAACAAACTGCATTCGAATCTCTGGTGGTCCACGCTGCACTCCGCCCTCTGATTAAACAAACCAAAAAAAAAAACCCACATTTACCATGAAACAACTGCTGAGGGCCATGGCAATGGTGTGTTTGCCTGTTTGTGAGGTACCCTGTGTGTCATGTTAATGCAGCTCTATCTGTTGAGTGCGCACACACACACACACACACACACACACTAGACTGTTGAGAGACAGACTGTTGAATGAAGCGAGCAAAATGCTGCGAGGACTGCCAGGGGTTAAACTTGTTTACAACCAAGAAAATGATGCACTAATGTTGTAATTAGGGGATTAGCTGGCTGTGGGTAATAGGGCAATGGAAATATCCTCAGCTAAACACCCCAATGTCAATTTCCTGTTGTCACTGATAGGCTAAACACATTTGGAGGTTCCATGCAATGAAGAAAAACAAATGGGTTGTGTAAATGTACCTTACAGGTAGTCTGTGTAAATGATGTACAACAGAAGGGGGCGAACTGATGGTAGGAATATACAGTAGGCCTACATACATGCACGCACACCTACACACTAGCTCATATTTTCATTGGCCATGATATATATATATATATATATATATATATATATATATATATATATATATATAGCACACTAACAAGGTCAACATCATCAACACATTTTTGCTTTTGTTTCTTTAAGGTCATAAATAAGGAGCTTTGGCTCTTCTCCCTGACTTAAAGCATGGGGAAGCTATGATTCTTGTAAGGTGTGCTATTGTATTTAAATCACACGATAGCATAGGCTATTGTATTTAGATCAGATGTGAAAAGTTAGAGGGAAAAAACAACACGGACTAAGTAGGCTATAGTTGTCTGGACACCTGCAGTTATTTTCCCCTAAGCTTCCTCCTCCGCTTGTTGGCCATGGTCTCTAGGATATGTGGGAGCAATCGGACGTCACGCATGCATCTGTCAACCTTTGTTCAGCCCTGTGTGCCTCCGCCATATTAATTATTTCCGGACAGCAATTAGCTCATTTAAATTGGCAGCCACCTGCCTGTGACTGCTGTCCTCCCAACCGTCAGCGCATTTCCCATCAGGCAGTGCGGTGGCGTTGATGGTACCACCAGTGCCAGTGTGTCGCCCACCTCCAACTCAGTGTCACACACTTCCCCCGAAATAAAATGTATTTTCTTTTTATTTTTGCGACCCATTATTTTTCTGCTGTCTTGGTGGAGGTTTCCTAACACAATGATGACTGCCCTGGTGAGGAGCAGCTCCCCAATCGCCTCGGTCATGTTTGTGTTTGTGTTTGTGTGTGTGCGTCAGTCTGTGTGTGTGTGCGTCAGTCTGTGTGTGTGTGTGTGTGTGTGTGTATGTGTGTTGTTTTGGGGCTGCAGTGGCCCTTAGCTTTGCCTAGCAATTGACAGCATCTCTTTTCACCCCTGGTGAACCGAAAAGGCCCAGGAGCCTCACTGATGTAGCTTTCCATCATACTTTCCCCCACTGCGCCGAGATGGAGAAAAGGGGAGGGGAGGGAGAAAAAAAAAGTCAGATTAATTAAATTGCTGGGAGACAAAGGCTCAGGACATCAAGGTCTGCTGTTAGCATTTTTCTAGCCCATTGATTCCTTGTAACAACTGCACATTATGGCCCCCCAAATCCCCATAAATCAATTCATACCCTATTGTCCTTTTCGCCGAGGTCTCCCCGAACGCCAGGCAAGGGACTAGCCTTGCTGCAAGTGTCTGCCTTTGCTGCAAAGGTGACAATAATCTTTTGTTTTTGCTTTTAAAAACCCAGCGCTGGACGCCACACTTCAGGACAGAGGAGGAGCACTACTGCTGCTGGTTGTATTGATAGCCTGGAGGGGCCGTGGGCTTTTCTCCACATGGCTGCATCAAGCTGGACAAACTGTGGACAGCACAGGCAATCCGTCCTGGGAGCAATATTTACTGCATAGGTCTAAAGCCCATACATGCGCATACAACCGTTGTAATACGATTACCTATAGCACATTGATTTAAACACTGCCTCTTACCAACACATGAGTATGTAATGTCTAGCTTGCATCAGTGTATATATTTATTAAACACTAATCAAAATCCTATGCAGCCTTGACATATGTAATGATAAAGATCATAATTTGTGTCAGAAATGTATATATCTTAAATGCTTGCAATCAATATACCAATATCTAAGACAATATATCTGTATTAACATATCCAAAATGTTCAACAGCGTTCAACATAAAGACTAAACATTACAGTCTTATACATATGACCATGGAATAGTTTATCTTTACTATTCTGACCTTTATTTTAACAGCATATTTTATAGTGTATGGACTTTCACTGTACATACCTAACACTAACCCTAGTCCCAACCCTTACCCTTACCTTAACCCTAAGGTACAGTGTAAGTACATAATAATACATGCAGTTACACACTTTGTTACACTGTACTTTACGGTGGACACACTCTCTAACAGGACTTGTAAAATAAAGTGCAACTCCTGACTCTTTGCATACCTTGACCCAGTTACCGTTCAGAGTCTTGCAGGCAACTGTGTTTGTCAAAAAGCTCTGAATGACACTCTTTTACACACACACACACACACACACACACACACACACACACACACACACACACACACACACACACACACACACACACACACACACATTGTTGTTGTGGTCAGATGTGCCAGTCACATTACCAGGGAAATGGCTCTGAAGTGTTTATGAGAACATTTTTTACCCCTTCAGCTATTTCATTTTTTATTTTATTTTTTTATTCCACTTTTACCCTTCATTTTCTATTTCATGCTGTGGCACTTGTGACAGTGCCTTCATTGCATTTTTTTTAAAAGGAGGGAATTACAACAGAGGATTTAGAGTCAGGAATTTCTTTCTACCTCAAAAAAAAAATCCTAAAGCCTTTCCAAGACACTAATTATTAGGAACTTGGCAATGGAAGTCCCCTTAAAAAAGAAGTTGATAATAATTAATTGAATCCTTTGGCAACCTGAAAGTGGCAATTGGTAGTCAAGGAGAAACACAACACCTTACTGACCACAATACCAATCAAAGACCAATCGAAGACAATGCAGTCACACGATTCCTCTTTTCCTTTAGTTGCTTAAATTAGGCCACACAAAATCCTGGTCTTTTCAGGTCCACAATCACTAAAGGCATTGGTTTGTTCTTGTTTAAAAGCATTGTCAGTGACAAACAGACAAGATACAGATCTATGGCAAGCACAGAGGTAAAAACAGACCCTTTCAGCCTTTCATCATTCTCCTTCCCTCTCATCTCCATCTGAATGATCTGATCGCCTGCAGTCCTCAAAGACTTACAACAGGGGATTTGTTCTTTCTTAAAAATAATTGTTAATGATACACAAATGGAAGGCAGATCTACGGCAAGCACAGAGGTACAAAAAACAAACCATCCAACCATCTATCCACCGTCTTCCGCTTCTCTCATCTCCCTCTGAATGATTTGATAGCAGGCACATGTAACATCTATGGCATTGAACATCCCTGACATTGAACACCCCTGACAAATGCCCCCTGCTTACCCGGAAAAGAAGCACTTAATCGACCACCAGTGCACCCCCCCCACCCCCCACCCCCACCCCGCTCACTCACTACCCTTGCCTCCCCTCTCCCTCTTCCTCTCTCTCTGTCTTTGCCACTCTTTATGGCATAAAAGCAGTGTAGTTATGTGTCTTTTGTTAACCTGGCCTCAGCAATGCTTCTCCAGTGTCTGTGTGTGTTAAGCTTGAGATGCTTTCCTGTCCAATAGAGTTTAAAGATTTTGTATGCAGGGAGTGTTTCGGACTAAGACGTCTCAAAGGTCATCAAGCAAAGCCTTATCTAACCGTGGGTTATATGAGGTCATCAGGAGAGCCAATCATTCTGCCCCAAATCAGTGGCAGAATTTTTCTTTCTTTATATATTTTTTAGTGGATGACTAGTTTGTTTTGAGAACACAAACAGACAAACCATTTTTTCTTGACTTCCCCCTTGTTTCTTGTCCTAAATATATCTTTGTTCTTATTTTTGATGTTGTGCTCACTGTTGTTTGTTTTTGCATGCATGTCCTGATGATGCATGAAAGTCTTTTTTTTCTCCTGCAGTAATTAGGCAAGTAAATGTGTCTGTCTGTCTTGTGTGGGCTCCTCTTTTACAGACAGAGTAAGATGTTAAAGTGAGCAGCCTCATCACTGAACTCCAACGTTGCTCGTGTGCTGCAAAAGAAAAAAGAAAAAAAAGAAAAGCGGACGAGGCAACCCAAAAGAACCGAGGTGCAATGCAGAGGGGAGGAGAAACCATCTGCTTGCTTTTACCTCCACTCTTCACCCCGGGCCACTTTATCGCAGATGAACAAAGCAAAAGAGAGAGAGACAGAGAGAGAGAGAGAGAGAGAGAGAGAGAGAGAGAGAGAGAGAGAGAGAGACAGAGAGACAGAGAGACAGAGAGACAGAGAGAGAGAGACAGAGAGAGAGAGGTAGAGGTAGTGGTAGAGAGTACAGAGTACAGGGGAGAGAATGGTAACACTTTTTATGAACCCAGTATTCATATGGCAGTATAAATACATTCATGAGGGGTTATAAGGCATTTATTAAGCTTTATAATGATTTACATAAGAATTCACAACTATTTATGCACACTTATGACTGCACTTGTAAAGCATAGCATGCTGTTATAAGCCTTTATAACTGTAAGTGTCACTGTTAGCATTATAAAGCTATTTTGACCTATATGTCTATTTGTCTATAATGATCATGATGAGGTGAAAAAGCTTTATAATGCACTTTGTCACTTAAAGTAACAAAGCATTATAATGTCTTATGAGTGTCATGAGTATGTAAAAATAGTTGTAAATACTCATTGTCAATCATTGTAAAGCTTAATACATGCATTATAAATGTGTTTATTTATTAAGTGTGTATATTGTGTTATGAAGACTGGGTTCATAGATAGTGTTACCGAGAGGGTCAGAGAGAAAAAAGGTGAGGAGCTGAAAGTGTGAGTTGTGGAAAAAGAGAGACAGAAAAAGGGGGCAAAGACAGGGTGAGAGAATAAAAGGGGCAGAAAGAGTAGTTTTGACATAAAGACACCTTGGGAGAGAGAAAGGGAGTTAGATTCAAAGTTAGAGAGACAGACAAAGGCAGTGTCAGCGAGAGAAAGAGCGTTCTAGAGAAACCCAGGGACCTATAGATAGAAAGATAGAGGGAGAGAAAGAGGGAGAGGAAGAGGGAGAGAGAGAGGAAGAGAGAGAGTTTGTGTGGGTGTGTTTGTGTGTGTGTGTGTGTGTGTGTGTGTGTGTCTGTGAGAGAGAGACTAGGTGTTTGTGGTTTTGCGTGGTATCAGTGGGTCTACTGGGAGTCCCCTTTAGCTGGAAGTGATGTGTTCACATGTGGCAGAGAAAGACAAAGATAGATAGATAGATGGATAGGTAGATAAATAAATACACAAATAAATAAATAAATAAATAAATAAATGAATAAGAAGCCGTCCAAGCCCTTGTCTCTGTGGTGCATTCCCTGCGACAAACACACACACAGTTTTGCCCACCGCTAACCTTGAGAAGCACCCCACCTTCCGCACTTTCCCTCCAATATAAACAATTACATGCTTCCTGTTCATACCCTGGCCCCTATGTGTTTGTGTACCCAGTGCTTATGAGAGGGGGTGGGGGGTGGAGGAAAAAAGCAATCACATCTTTGCTCCGTTACCATTTCCTTTTTTCTTTCGCGACCACATTTAGGCATTTACACCTGGCCGAGGTATTTCTAGTGGCTGGAGACGCGCGTGGATGGTTCCGGAAAGTGCGGGCGCCCAGCGATTATGCACCTTGCCACAGCGAGTGAGTGGGGGCCCAAGACCCCGGGACCCCCCCTGCGCTGTGGAGCCTGTGTCATGTAAAAGTAATTTCAGGGGAGGGCACAGTGGGGTGTCGAGCTAATTTAAACAGTGGAGGCTAGAAGGGGGGTGTGGGGGTGTGTGGGGGTGGTGGGCTGGTGAGGTGGGGTGGTGGTGGGGGGGGGGGGGGTACGATTGCGGAAGGCAGAGGCAAAGGACAGGAGGTTAACTGAGTAATATGCTCGCAATATCGAAACGCTCCCCTCGCCGTTATTGTTTGCTCTCTCTCTCTCCCCCTCCTCCCTTATTTTTCTTATCCGATGGACTCCCCCTCTCGACCTCCCAATGCAATTGTTCTGGAATGGGCCAATAGTTTTGGGGGGGGTGGGGCGGGGGGGTAAGGGATGGATGAGGTATCTTTGTTGATGTAGGTTGAGAATGATGTTTGCAGGTGTGTGTGTGTGTGGTGGGGGACAGGGAAGAGGGAATGAGGGTGGTCTTCTTTGATTATAGTAGGTTGATGATTGTGTGTATGTGTGTGTGTGTGTGTGTCTGAGTGTGTGTGTACGTGGTGGGAGATGGGGTGAGAGTGTGGTCTGTGTTGATGGTGGTAGGTTGAGAACTGTGCGTTCAGGTGTGTGCGTATGTGCATGCATGTGTGCATGTGTGTGTGTGTGTAGGAGAGGGACGGGGGAGAGAGGAAGGGGGTACGGGGGTGCGGGGGTGGCCACTGTCTGCAGTGGCGTGGAGCAGGAGCCAAGGGCATGGTTGCCGGGGGTGACGGGGATGGGGATGGTGACGGTGGGGTTGGGGGTGGGGGTGGGGTGTTGGCTCTGTCGGCAGTAATGCATTCAGGGCCAGTGGCAGGCAGAGTGGGAGCAGAAGTGGGAGCAGGGGCGCGAGCAGGGGCGCGAGCAGGAGCGGGGGCGGCGTGCCTTTCAGGTGATGGCGGAGGGGAACGCCGCGTCAGCAGATTGTAATCAAATCCAATCTGTTATTAAAAGATGATCTTGACACTTGACTCCCGTCAGAGGGAGGGAAACAAAGAAAAAAAAAAGTTGCTGTAATGCAATTGTGGGATGCAGAAGGGTAGAAGTGGGGGGTAGGTGTGTGTGCGTGTGCGTGTGTGTGTGTGTGTGAATGTCTGTGTGTGTGTGTGTGGGGCGGGGGGTTGTAGATGGAGGTTGGAGGGGTTGGGGGGGTTGGAGGGGCACTGGCTTGTGAGTCCATAGGGCCTCTATACAATTTATATTTTCCACACTCTCTTGACTTTTATGGATGACTTTCCAGGTTAAACTTTTTTGATCACTTTCAGGGCAGCTTTGGGCCACTTTTATACAACAAAAAACCTTCTATGTGCATAGGGGTATCGACAGCTCAAGTTCGGGGTGAATCATTTGATCTAAAACACCGATTTTTCTTCCCTTCCATTTCCCATAATAGAGATTTAGCAATTTTTTCTTTCCACTTCAGTTTTGGTTTAGTTTTCATTTTTTTCCTCGCAATATTCAAAGCTTTTCCTGGCCCCTGTCTCAGGGTTGCCCTCCCACTCTGGCACAAGGCATCCCAGTCTCTCCCAACCCCTTGAGAGAGGCTGACACCCTGATGGTGGTGAGCTGATTCACAGTGACACAGCACGAAGTGGCCTACTTCTGTCGCTGTCCCCTAAACCGGGGATGGCACGCAGCAAGCCCTTTGCTTCACCTCGTTCGCTGGAAAAGCCATCGAGGGGGACAAGCCAACACGTTTGACACCCTTTTGACTGCTCCCAGTCCTCCAGCTCCTGAACCGCAAAAAAGTTTTCTCATTAGGCATTCCAATCACTGACAGTTTGACAAAAATCACGGCCCTCACAAAACAAAACAGCTAAGCAGCTAACAAAAACACAGACAGACGCCTATTGTACTGCATGGATTGTGAAGCATATTGGGTTTTTATTTTCGCATTTTTTCACTCTTTTTCTATCCCTTTTTTTTGTAGCCTGCTTCATTTGTAGATGTCGTAAAAAAAAACTGAACGACCCCCCGTGCTCAAAGTCAAAGGGGTCAATCAACGGGGGGGGGCTTGTGAGGGGAGGAATGTGTGAGGCAGCCCTGCTTATGGGGCATCATACTGAATCATTGTCACACTCAAGCAGCCCAGATGTACTTATTCACCCATTCATTTCTTTTATTCATTCCGATCACAGTGTCACCTTAGCGGGGGGAAACTAAATTGGGAGGAAAATCAATATGATAAACTGCTACTTGTTTTGTCTCCAAATTGTTTCGGTTTGGAAATCGATATGTGAGCCAGGGTCATTCATCACAGCATGAAAGAAGGGGGGGGGGGGGTAGAGAGAGAGAGAGCCAGAAAGAAAGAGAGAGAGAAAGGCAGGGGTCCAGGTAAGATAATATTAAAGCTCTGTGTGCTCTTAAAGAAATAAAACACCCTTAAAAGGTGAAGGTACAGTCGTCAATGGAAAGCGAGAGTGGCAGAAAAAGAGCATAAAACAGAAGAAAGAAAGAAAAGAAGAAGAATTCAAGAGAGAGATAGAAGCATAAAACAGAAGAAAGAAAGAAAATAAGAAGAATTCGAGTGAGAGATAGAAAGAATGAGGAAAAAAAGGTAAAAAAGTAAAAGTAGAAAATAAGACGGGCAGTGACAGAGAAAAGAGGTAGAAATGAAAGGCAAGGGGAGAATATGGAGGGAGCGAGGGCAGAGACAGAGAGACAGAGAGAGACAGAGAGAGATGGAGATGAAGGGAGAGAGATGAGTGAAAGAGGGCCCTGCTGGAGAACAGAGAGAGAGAGAGAGAGAGAGAGAGAGAGAGATACAGAGCGTTTGGGAAACTGATGGATGGATGGCGGAGAGCAGGTTTATCAGGGGCTGACAGACACAATAAAAAATAACCTTCGCTGGCGCGGAGCTGTTCAAATTAATATGGAGCAGCCAGGCGTCGCCGGCACAGGGCCATTAGGTGGCCATTGACAGCGCCATTAGGACAATGGGGCCCCCGATGATGGTGGGGAGGAGTGTGTGTGTGTGTGTGTGTGTGTGTGTGTGTGTGTGTCGGGGTTACTGATGACGCGTCAAGGGAAAGGTGGCCCCACGAGCGTGTTTCCCGCTTGACCTCGGAAGAGCACTCCCTGCTGCTCGGTAAATGGCGGCCGAGACCTTCGCTCATCCCCGGCCTCCCGCGTCCCGCTCCAAAGAGACGCTGATGTTTAGCCGTGTGACACCCGTCAAGCGCTGCGAAACACACTCACCAACACACACACACACACACACACACACACACACACATACATATGCACCTACAGACACACACACACCACATACACACACACACACACACACACACACACACACACATACACACACACACACACACGCACACACACACACACACACACACACACACGACACCACACTAGCTCTGTCTTGTGTGATTGATGCTCCTGAAGTCACAACTTCCCCGAGACTCATTATGGTCCCATTTGTCAGGAGGGCATGTGGCGCCTGGTTTTATTTTGGGGCGCTGGCGGCCCGCCCCCGCCCCCGCCCCCCCCCCCACGCCCCCGCCGCGCACCTGTTCCTGTTCCTGTTCCGTGAGTCAGGGAAGCCGTGAGCCGCCGCCGCTAGCACGACTGGTGGCTAATTTTGCCACGCGCGCCACACCGTGCGCACACACAAACACATATGTACACACACACATATGCACCACAGTAGGACACATACACAGTAACATGCATGCCTTCACACACACACATATATAGCATACCCACATGCACACACACATACACCTGCATGCATACACACACAGACACAAACATGCATGCACCTGCACACACACACACACACACACACACACACACACACACACACACACACACACACACACACACACACAAACATGGTGAGCCTGAGTGCTTCCTGAGGTGAGGGTGCTTTCTGACCCTGGAGTTTGAGTCTGTGCCCTCATTACACAAACATCTTACCCCACCGCCTGTGCTGGCAGGATACCAAAGCTGACCAGAGACTTCACAAGTCTTCTTACACAACAGTATGGAACACACAACACAAACAGTAACACTTCATTTTACAGTTCCTTTTTAGTGTTTTTACATGTAACTACATGTAACATTATGTACTTAAACTGTACATACCTAACACTAACCTTAACCCTACCCCTGTGGTACAGTGTAAGTACATAATGTTGCATATTGTTACACACGTTGTTACACTGTACCTATTTGATGAAACAGGGACAGTAAAATAAGGTGTAACCCAATGAATTTTGCACCACTCCCAAGTAGCTTTAGTAGATGTAATTTATAAATGCAAAGCATTATAGGCTTCTTTGACTGTAACATTCAATGACTAAAATTTGAACCATGCAAAACAGTGACATTTCAAACGTTCCCTCTACCAGATGGGCCTACATCTCTTAGGAGTGTCACCTATTGTCATGTTCCAAAAAACAGACAATCCACATTGTTATTTCTAAGTTATGACTGGGTCTGTGGCTTCAGGCAGCGCGTTTTTTTCCTCCTCTATTTACAACGGTTGCTATAGCGATGTAGACACTCTCAAGTCTGACATTTGGTTGAGCGAGAGAGAGAGCTGGCAGCAGGAAAACATGGCTCATGCTCACAATTAAGAGTGCCCCAATTTAGCTACAGGGCAGTGATCGTGCAGCAAACAGGAGCAGGTCCAGGATCAGAATATTATGTCACATTATTTATGGATAGAGTTGATTAAGTAGTAGGGGGCTTTACTCATTGAAAGGATCTGGACACTGCATTTAAATTATGATTGATGGCACAGTGGAGAACATTTTTCCCAACAAGGACAAATATGGTACAAATGACAAAAACAACACCTCACATTCAAATAAGCAACACAACACAACACAACACAGCACAACACAACACAACACAACACAACAACACAACACAAGAACACAATACTGCATGTTCTGAGACTGCATGCATTTTCTCAGACTATTTTCAGACTAGAGTAGACAAACACAATTATCAAAGCAAACCTGTATATAAGATGTGTGATGTTTTTCTTTTTTTACTGTGTGCTGAGAACTAATTAGGACAGAATTATAAACAAGTCTCATCTGGAGGCATGACGTAAACAACTGGGTGGCTTTTTTGAAGAGACGATTGTGAACATGGCAACGCCATGCTCCCCGCTCACCCACTTCCTGTCTCAGCCATCCAGAGGGAGTCGTTACCGCAGCAACGGTCACAGGGATGCCCGGACACGAAGCCAGATGCGGCACTGAGGAGACTCACATGTCTTGCCATTATGGACACGCTCCAGTGTGTAGAGAGCTAAGGGTGGCACACACTGGAGCACACACACACACACACACACACACACACAGTGGAACACACACACACACACACACACAGGTGCACACGCACACACACAATCACTCACTCACACACACACACACACACACACACACACACACACACACACACACACACACTGTGGAGACTCACATCTTGCCATTATTGACATGCTCCAGTGTGCCACCCTCTCTCTACACACTGGAACGTGTCCATAATGGCAAGACGTGAGTCTCCACAGTGTGTGGGTGCCTTTGTGTGTGTGTATGTGTGTGTGTGTGTGTGGGTGTTTGTGTGTAGTGTGTCTGTGGTGTGTCTTTGTGGTGTGTGTGTGTGTGTGTGTCTGTGTATGCGTATGTGTCTGTGTGTGAACAGAAAATGTGTTTAACTGAAATGTTTGTGAGGGAGATGTGTGGTGGCAAATATTGACTCTGCTTGCTTGTGGATTGAGCGACGCATGCCTTGGCAAGAGAAGAAAATAAAATTCACAAATGAAGTTTAAAGTGTGCTGAAGGGTTTAAAGTGTTTGCAATATGTTGAGATATTACCAGATTTTGTTGTTTGCACACAGGTTTTTTGCAGTGCAAGTGTGTGGAGAATAAACATTTCAGGCTTTCAGACAATTCTGCAGAAAGAAGATTTAATTAAATCTGCCGCACAGCAAAAACTACTTTTTTACAACATTTAAAAAAAAAGATAACATTTTATGCCCCACAGGATTGGAAGCACCATGATATTAGTCTGAGTGCGTCCTTGACTGCTTTTTGGATGCGAAATTCAGAAGTGCCGTATCTGTTTTCCTCAGGTGTTGCTGGAAATGAACTCCTCACCTGGCTCTTACAAGAAACTAAGAGAGAGGATGAAATAAAAGGAAATTTCATCCACTGCCGGTGATGTCCTCATACACCTGTGCGTTTGCACTGAGCAGCAGACCTTGTATTTTGGTTAAACGCTTTAGCACAGGCAGGATGTTGCACATGGAGCCTCCGGGAGAAAAAAAACAAACATTTCGAGTGGGTCACACGAGGTTAGGTGTATTGTCAGGGTGGATTCTATGAAACGGTTTCATCTTTTCAGTCCAGGGATGCCCTGGTCGGCAGAGGAGAGTGGAGTAAACCTTCGAAATTACTTAAAGCGGTATTGTAAGTGACCGTGCCCGTGAACTTGACCTTCAAGTGAAAAAAGAAAGTTCAGAATGAATATGCAAGATGCTTTGCTCTAGCAGTTTTTAAAAAAAAGACCTGAGCTATTCTCAGAACATCTATCTCTAAATAGATGGTTGTAGAGTAAAATCATACATTTAATTGGATCATCACTGCTCTTGGAAAACATTCAAGACATTCAGAAGTGGTGCACCATCAGCCGAGAGAGATGCTTTCTCCAACACCCTTTTCTTAGCACTAGCACTTGCCACTCAAAATAGGAAGAAAAAAAGGAAAGGAAAAGGAAAGGCATAAAACCTGTGCCAGAGCATCCCATCACGCGCTTACAACATCTTTTATGGGGCCTAACCACATCTACTCACCTTGGAGTTAGTGCATCTCTCTGCCGTGTGAACAATGAGATGTCGTGATGGAGGTGAAACTTGTGAGGTGTGTGATGTCAGTA
>CM059288.1:12841943-12884443 GCA_030347295.1 Setipinna tenuifilis | reverse complement strand
GTGCTGGTGGTGGTGGTGTGTGTGTGTGTGTGTGTGTGTGTGTGTGTGTGTGTGTGTGTGTGTGTGTGTGTGTGTGTGTGTGTGTGTGTGAAGGGTGCTGTCACCTCCACTAACATTCACCTCATCAAAAACAGTCCCATGCCACCGGCTCCCCCCTACTACTGTATGTCACCTGTCAGGAAGTAGAGGGGAATTTAAAAAGAGAAAGGAGACAGCTCGAGAAAGAAAAGGAGAGGAAAAGGGGGTGATGAGAGGAGGAGGAGGAGGAGGAGGAGGAGGAGGAGGAGGAGTGGGTGGTGAGGTGATAGTTGGTCATAGGCCACGAAAGGTGACTTTGTGATGGCGACGAATCCCTGACAGTGCACGGCTTGTTAAAAAAAAATCGCTGTCTGTACATTGTCAGGTACACTTTTCCTCTCTTCCTCCGCACAACCTCACCTCCTCCTACCTCCTCCTCCTCCATGCGAGAAATCACAGAAGCAAAACAGGAAAAGGAGAGAAATCAGTCAAAAAACAAACAGCGATGTTCTGTTTATTCTTTCAGATCGTGTACTACACTGGTCTTCTGTCAAGCGCAGTATTTCTGGTGGGAGACCATATATTCCTTATTCTATACAGTGGTGGGACTTTGGGATTTGCAAAGTGGCTCGTTGCGTCTCTCTTTAATCCACTGAGCAATTAGAATTCATTAGAAGATGGTCCTCGCCCAAAAAGTGCTATATCTTTTTTTTCTTTTTCTCCTCTCCTGATTCACTAAAAGTTCAAACTGTCCCAAAAGAACCACTCCATTGCTTTGATGATCTGAAGTTTTCTGGTTGACATCCAATCGAAATATTAAGTAAAATGAGCTTCAGTGGAGAGTGGAGAAAATGGTCCTGATGATTGCATTACACAGGGTGAGGGAGGGTGTAGACTACCCGTAGGATGGTGATGGAAAGAAAGAATTGCCCAGCTCAACATCTCATTACATATTATGCACAAAATTTAATACATGCATCAGCTGAAATTGTTCTATCAATAAGCTTCCCCTCGTTTCCCATCCGACTTGACAAGCTCATGTTTTGACAGTTCTCTGACTCAGCTGGCATGATAAATTCATGTTGAATGATTTAGTTTGGCATCTGATTTTTACAGAATCATTCCAAACACACCCATCATCCCTTTTTTTTAAAAACAGAAATCAGTGTTTTTGGCTCATCCATTTTTAAAAACACAATCGTTGAAGTGTATCTCTCTAGAAAAGGGCATTCATAAACATCTCAGAGAATCAAACAGTAAACAATCCAAAACAAAAATATAATCAATCAAGACTGACTTCTAAACTGTCCGCACTACTTGGCTTTAAAAAATTAATGAAGCTACAGTGCACCAAAAGGAGAAAAAAACTAAAGGAGAGCATGGAAAGAGAGATAGAGATACAGTGAGACAGAGAGATAGAGAGACATGTGAGAGTGAGAGAGACATGTGTGAGAGATAAAGTGTGTGTGTGTATGTATGTGTGTGTGTGTGTGTGTGTGTGTGAGAGAGAGAGAGAGAGAGAGAGGGAGAAAATGAGAGAGAGGAGTGTTTCTGTTTCCCTGAGCTTTAATCAGGGGGGCTGTGATTCGACAGCCTGCTGAGATGAAAGCGATCGAATGGGGATATCAAACAAAGCTGTCCACCTGCCACCATCCCGGGGCCCCCGGCAGGCACACGCCACGCCACACCAAACACCAAACCAGGGCCGCGGGCTACACCCTAAATCCCCATCCCCATCCCCATCTCCTCCGCCCCTCCCACCCCATTTACATGCATGCACACACACACACACACACACACACACACACACACACACCATGGAGCCACTCGCCACACGCCTTTATCTGCGCCGACAGCACAGCCGGTCGAAGGCAGGCAGCACGTTCGGTGTGATTACATGACCTTGTTGTGCTCTAAAGCAAGCTAAGGTAATAACACTGGCTAATTGCTATTGCAGACACATACACACACACATACACACACACACACGTGTGCATGCACATGCACACACACACACATACACACACACACACACACACACACCTACACACACACACACACACACACACACACACACACACACACACACACACACACACACACAGCCTTATTTATTAAGCACCGCATGCGTTTGACTTGTGTTAGGCAGGTGGAGCTGGGCTGTCTTGCTCATTTATGCATTGATGATGCCAGTCTAAGTTCATGCTCCTTTTGATGGTCTGTTATTTTCACATGATCTGCCTCTAAAGCATAAAGACCACAGACTGCAGTAGGACAGTATGCCCTCGTCATACTCTAAGTCAGTTAAGGTAACAGACTGGGCTAATTAGTTGCGAGAGCACATGTAAACGCTTTCATTTATTGATCGGCACGCGTGTTAAACAGAGTGTGGATGGAGGGCGGCACTTGGCACACGTTTGCGCGATGCCGTCGGTTGTTTGTCTTAGGACGCTCTGCCCCTTTTTTTTTTCGATTGTTGATTTTTCCTCCCTTTTTTCCTCCCAATTGTCTCCTGCCAAGGGACGACAGATGGGAATCGGCCTTTTTGCATTTTACAATCTGGCGCATCGCAATGCGGAATATGGTCCCTGAAAAAAAACAAACAAGCAAACCAGAGAGGAGACAGTAGCTGAATTAATGACACTGATATCGCCCGAGCCGTGCCACTGCAAACTGACACCCATGTGTCACCAGATGTCTCATGCTCCTCTGGGTTATCTAGATCTTGGAACACAAACATACATTATGTCTGCCTGCACATATATTATGCATAGGCCTGCTGGAGGAGGTCTTGACTTTGCCACGTTTTTCATTGCGTATGGGGGCCTCAGAGAGGCTTCTAGGCGACTGGGCGTTCATAGTCTGTTTCTCTTAGCGCGGACGTCACAGAAGTGGCAACGTTCCAGGCTAAATAATGAAGCTCAAAACTCAACATTTTAAAGTTGCAATACCTCACACGTCCACATTGGGGGCTGGCTGCAGGAACGAACAACTCCGTATAGACTTCCATATTTAAAAAGTGGCAGTACATTTTCACAGCAAAAAATAAACGTATTTACAGCCCAGTTCAAAAAATGGTTTTCATGTGTTTCGGTAGTTTTCCGCTCCATGATGATGGCGGGTGAATTTTTTTTAGAATCCATTAATTAAATCTCTAGATAACTCACGCTAAAATTAACATTAATGAATTGGCAAAGATGGCTGTACCCAGGGCCTTTAATTTAAGCCTCATCTGGTCTGTGAGAAAGTCTATGCGTGACGTCACAGAGCTTTTTGTCCAGTTCTCGTCTCATATACAGTCTATGGTCACACACACACACACACACACACGCTGCCCATGGTGCGGTGGGACCTATCGCACGTCTCGGTCTGCAGACACTGCGGTCTGGTGTTGTCTGGCGTGCATCAACCACTGCGACGAGACGTGATCAGCCGACACATCAGCCTCCCACGCCAGGGCGAATTTTTTGAAAAAAAACCCCAAAAAAACATGCCACCGTTTCACCACCAAACACCCCTCGCCTACCCTGCTATGCACACACAGGCGTCAGAGCCTTCTGTGCCCTTGGTTTGTAGAATCTTCTTTAGAGGAAGATGGACAGACAGATAGGGAGAGACAGCGAGAGAGAGAGAGAGAGAAAGAGTGAGAGAGAGAGAGAGAGAGAGTGAGAGAGTGAGAGAGAGAGAGAGAGAGAAAGACAGACAAAAAAATGTGAGAAACAGCAGTGCCATAATGTCGACTACTTGCATGAGGTGGGCGGTGAGAATAAGATGTCTGTGAGCACCAGCACACTCTCTCCCTCACACACACACACACACACACACACACACACACACACACACACACACGCACACACACATCGACATTCATACACATACACTCCCTATCTCACACCACTGGCACTCCTCTCCCCCTTGTCTGACTCATATTGACATCTGCCATGGTGATGAACTTGATGCCTGCTGTTCAGATGGAGCAGAGAGAGAGAGCCATGGTGGGGAGCAACCAGCCCCTTATTGGAGCAGAGACTGAGAGCCTGCGTTTACTGCCAGGGTGGGACTTCTCAAGATGGAGAGAGACAGACAGCCAGATATAGAGAGTGAGAGGGAGAGAGACAGACAGACTCTATTGTGAGATCTTTCCTCATTGACTGAGTGTCGTGTTTTTCAGAATGAATGCATTGTCGCCGTGAGGTGTGTGTGTGTGTGCGTGTGTGTGTGTGTGTGTGTGCACATGGGTGTGTGTATGAGTATGCGTGCGTGCATGCATGCGTGAGTGCGTGCGTGCGTCTGTGTGTGTGTGTGTGTGTGTGTGTGTTAGCCCTCTCACTGTGACTGATGCAGACCGAAAGTGAGAATCAGTGAGCTTGGGGCTCTGGCGCGGTTTCAATTCTCCTTGCACCTTGCCTTTCCTCTGCTCTCCTCTCCTCTCCTCTCCTCTCCTCTCCTCTCCTCCCCTCTCCTCACTGCACCTTATGCCTCTGCTTTTGTTGCTATTTTAACGGCGTTCCCTAGCACACTGATCCATATCCAAGGCTTCCTATTTACACGCCTAAGCCTAATGTGCCTGGTGGGTTCTGCCTGACCTTTGAGAGAAAACAACGGTGGCAGAGGAATTAAAAGCGCTGGGCTCGGGAGTATTGCTGGACTACATTTGAGGACCACTGATCTGCATAATAGAATCACGAGATCGGTACATTCTCTGCCCAGTTATTTACAATGTATTCCATTGAGTGCACAGCTCCCCCTGAATAAAACATATTACGTCTTCATTTGCTTGCTCAGAGCCTATTCTCCCAAGATGGATGCGTGTGTGTCTGTGTGTGTGTGTGTGTGTGTGTGTGTGTGTGTGTGTGTGTGTGTGTGTGTGTGTGTGTGTGTGTGAACGCGAGCACACAGGCCCCTTGTTTTCTCCGGATTTGACTTGCTTAAATCTTTTATCTGGAGACTGGAGGCGGTTGGTTGGAATAAACAAGGAGGGGCTGACACCCCCAGGCTGCTCCGGAGGAGAAACTGAAGTGAACCCCCCCCACCCCAACCACCCCACCCCCACCACCCCCACCACCCCCATCACCCCCACCCTTACCCTCACCCATGCCCATCCTCACCCTCACCCATGCCCATCCTCACCCCTCTCTCCACCCCCAGGCTGCACTGGAGGAGAAACTGATGTGACCCCCCCACCCCCCACCCTCACCCATGCCCATCCTCACCCCTCTCTCCACTTCAGCAGGAGGCTGGGGGGGGGGGTCACAGTGGGGGGGCCACACACAGTCGATGGTGCTGTGCAACCCTGCTTGGCACCACTGCAACCAGCTCTGCCCACACTCTGACCTGACCTGCACAGCCCAAAGCCTGGAAGGCCTCAGAGCCGAGGGCGAGTGGGAGTGGTTGTTTATCCTCAGGCCGGGTTGTCTGTATGGTAATAGGGCATCTTGGAGCAAGCTTTTTCCCCTCACAGCATGATCCAGCCGACCGGTCGGTCCTAGCAGAAACAAAAGCATGCTCCTAAACGCGCTCTTACGACCACGAACCCCTTTCGGCTCGTCAGCCATGATGGGTCACATCATGAGCTAGGCAGTGGGCCTCCACTCTCCGCTCTCTTTCTCTCTCTCTCTCTCTCTTTCTCTCTCTCTCTCTCTCTTTCTCTCTCTCTCTTTCTCTTCAGCGCCACATTGTGCACATTTCCCCCTCGTCGGCGTCCAGCTGGGGAGAGGAGATGGGCCCGTATTACATTCCTCTTCAGAGCCTAATGAGGCCCGCGACGCCGCCTTGGCACGTCCACTTTTCGATGCCGCAATCAGACAAATCGCCCACAGCATCTCCCGCCGTCAAACAGATTTCCGTTTTGCCCACAGAACCATTATGCTCTCCGCGGAGGAGAGCACTTTTCATTTCCGCGGAGGCGCGGCACTTTTTTTTTTGTGTGCGTTGTTGTTCGTTTATACAAAATATTTAACCACACAATTCGCTTTTTACCTCCCCACTGCTCTACACCATTACTCTGTAGATACTCCGCCAGCAGATGGAAGAAATAAGACAGTGATGATGCACTTACCTCTGTCTTTCTCTCTCTCTCTCTGTCAAACCACGCCTGTCACTTTGCCTTACCTTACCTCGCTGGCACACACAACCAACCACACGTGGCGGTTCGGTCGCCCCTGTTTTTTTTTGTTTGTTTTAGTTTGAAATTCTGATTGACTTTTTTTTTAGCATGCTGCATTATTTTTTACTACAGACTCCATCACATCACACTGTTTGGTGCTTTCCTGCGGAGTACGGTAATTTCATTCAGGGCTTTGTGCTCAGAATACAAATGTGCTCCAACACCAACATGGGCATCAACATGTGCTGAAAAGCTCTTTCAAAAATGAAGGAGACATCCTGGGTTACTTTAATCTGTTGATGCACCCCCCCCCCCCCCCCACCCCCCCCACCCCCCCCCCCGTCTGTCGAACAGAACAGTAGGCAATTACTCTTCAAAAAATATAACTTTTCATTCCATGCCCGCCTCACCCCACCCCACCCCCAAAAATAGAAACTTTTGCATGTGAAAAAGCTCCTTGGAATATTACACAACGATTCAATTAGTTTGTTTAGTGTTCGTCCGCAAATACAATATTTTCCGTTTAATACAAATTGCTTTATTTTCCCTCACTGACTGTTGATGGACACTGTGTTTCCCCCCCTGTCTGGCCTTTCTGATATAGCCTCCTCAGATGTGAACTTGCCATGCCTTTGTTTATTCCGGCTGCCGTTTTCCCATGGCCGTTTCCATTATAATTGTGGCAGTAGTGCATGACAAACATCCATGAAAATGAGATATTAGTTTTGCTTGGCTTCCCAGGTTTATAAATATTGAGTGGCTCTGTATAGATAAAATAGGCTGTGTTTGCAGTGCCGAGGAGGAAAAACACAATATATACGGAATACCGGGAAAGCTGAGTACGGAAGCTGAGGAACTCTGCTGCATACTGATACCCCTGCTTGCTGCCTGCTGATTCCTCTAAATGGCTTAAGATTATTATATATCATATAAAATGTAATACATGTGATATATATTTTATATATTTTTAACTGAAAATATGCTACAAGATTACACTGACATCACTCACTGGAAACACACTCTCTTTTTACACACATACGCACACACACACACACATTATTATTATTTCTTTCTCTCTCTCTCTCTCTCTCTCTCTCTCTCTCTTTCTCTCTCTCTCTCTCTCCATGTGTGTGTGTGTGTGTGTGTGTGGATATGTGTGTGTGGATATGTGTGTGTGTACAGGGAGGGCTGTCAGTGTATGCTTGTGTAATGCTTGAAGTGAAAAAAAAAAACCACTGAAACAACGAGCCTCTCTTTCTCTTTTCGCTTCCTCACCCTTGCTCTCGCTGTGAGTGTCTCTGTGAATGGCTTTTGATGGTTTTTCAGCAGACTCTAACACTCTACTCTCATTTAACAGAGTGTCCTTGGAGAGAGAGACGGAGAGAGAGAGAGAGCATAAGAGGTGTGCGTGTGTGTGCGTGTGTGTGTGCGTGTGTGTGTGTGTGTGTGTGTGTTTGTGTGTGTGTGAGTGTGCGTTTGGCTATTGTCTCCTTTAGAGGGAGTAGTTCTCCTAAAACAACTTATTTGGACACTTTTTGCCAAAATAGCTTCTCCCGTTGAGTGTGTCTGTGTCTGAGTGTGTATTTGTGTGTCTGTGTGTGTGTCCGAGTCTATGTGTGTACCAGTGGAGATTTCTCTAAGACTGCAAGGGAAGCTCAGCTTCCCCTAAAATGTACAAAAAATCTAATGGTCAAATGTTTACAAAATGCCTTAAAACGTGTTAATTTCAAACACCAGTTTGTTAATAATAGACCCATTATCACAAATCAACTGAGTTGGTGTTGTTAACTTAGCATTCCACTTTGTTCTCATGGCCTATGGCCAACGCATTTCCTCATAGACGTCCAGCGTCCATGCACTTCAATGGGCCAGCACGGACCCCTCATTTTCTATGCATGGAAACTGGATGGTCATTGGAGAAATGCCTTTTTTTTCTCCCGCCCCCGGACGCTGAGCGTCTCTGGGGGTGAATGGAATGGTGGGCGGAGTTTTTCTGGTGTGGACTTCAAGCAGTCCCCGCGTTGATTGGTGAACCTCTGAATCCAGTTTTGATTGGCTGGCGTTTTTGATACATAGACTGTCACTTGGCTGCTGGAGCTCAGTCCCATCGCGGATGTTGCATGCGAAGTCGTAAGTCAAGCAGTGACCAATTTCTTAGCATTTCCTCAGCGAAAATACTTTTCTTATGTAACCCACCCTTGTTTTTATGTATCCAACCGTTTGTAGGCTATATTTGTATTGTTCTTTTTTTTTCTTTTGGCAGAGAAGATATAGTCTGGTTTCCTTTTTTGTTGTTGTTGTTTACGACAGCTGCATTTCAGATACGGTATCTTTGACAGGAGTATAAATAGTGGGGTTAGAACGTCAGGTAACCAGAACAACAGAGACAACACAGCGAGCAGCCAATTACTCGATGTGCAGCGTTTCTTCTGTCAACCAACTTTATATATGTATATATATATTATTTTGTGTTTTGCCCATTCACCCCACTGCCAGGTATGTCTTCAAACTTTTCTACTTCTGTCCTTCGACTTTCCACTTTGATCTTTCTCCTTAAATTAATGTTTGGTTTTTCATGTTATCGGCTAAGCTAACTGGCTAAGCCAACCTTAGTGTATAGATGTAATTTTTAAACCAGAACAACAGAGACAACACAGCGAGCAGCCAATTACTCGATGTGCAGCGTTTCTTCTGTCAACCAACTTTATATATGTATATATATATTGTTTTGTGTTTTGCCCATTCACCCCACTGCCAGTCAACGGACGTTAATGCCCTGCTGACTGTGCGCGAGCCACTGGACCAACCAACGACATAAACCGCCGCTTCCGAATTTTGCCACTCCGGCCGCTGGAGTACCGAGCTACTGGCTGTGGAGCACCGGATAGCTCAGAGTCGACGTGCCGAGTGAGAGGTTGCGGAGCACCGGATAGCGCCGTTGTTGTTGTGCCTAGCTACTGCCTGTGGGTCACCGGATAGTCCTGAATCGCTGACTGGACCAAGAGGAGAAGGAGTTGCTCTCGCCTTGAACTCTTTGTTGAATAGTTGTTCCTTGTTCATTTTAATATTAGTAATTGTTTTTATGTTTAGTATTATTTCTATGGGGAATTTGATTTAATATTTGGGCCCAATATTTTATTTTCTGTTGTTAGATGTTTAATTCATAGTGTAAATAACTTAATACATGTATATTTATTTCTCTCTCTCTCTCTCTCTCTCTCTCTCTCTCTCTAAATACTTAAATACAAATACAATTTTATAGTGAAGCTGGTCGTACTCTTGTCCATTATTATTACTAAGTCTTAAGTAACCCTGACTAAAATTCTTCCTCTGTGGTGTTTTAGTTAAGTGCAGCACATTAAGAGGTTACAAAAACTGGCACCCGAACAGGGACTTGAGTACACTTGACTTCACTGTATAAATTGTTTTTCTCTTTTCCCTTTTCTCTTTCTTCCCAGATTTTTCTTTTTCTTCTCATACCTGCCTTAGCTATTCTTTTCATATAATAATAATATAATCATTGGAGCAGTATGGAGTTTTGCTCGCAGTATGGCTATGACCCTTTGCGGACTGTGATACTTCAGGGAGTTAGAGAACATATTACTCTTGAGGAAGTTGCAAACACATTTAAATTTCTAGATGATGTAGAAAAGATTCATTATATTAACAATGCCTCTATTCTCTGTCAGTTTAGTGGTGACATCACTCGAATGCTGCTGGAGAAGGAACACGTAGCTGAAGATGGTTCTTGCTGGAAAGTGGTCCAAGTAAACCAATACCAAACAGAACCGGTAGGTGGGAGTCAACCTGGTCAGGAATTAGTGCCCCTTATACACGCGCTTAGTGATATCACTGTCAATTTTAGAGAGCAAATCGCCCAATTAGCTGATGCATATGGTGTGAATTCTGTAGTGTTGGAACAGAGCGTGGTAGGTCAAATAAAAGACGTTTGTAATGTAGGTCCTGTAACATCCACCCCTGCCGTTTGTGGCAACATAAAGCCTTTCAGTTTACCCCCACAGTTTAATTCTACTAATGAACATGTAACAAAGTCCCCTGGGGTTGCCCTAGGAGCTGATTCCTCGTTGACCATACCCATACCTGCTGAGGCTCAACGTGTTATTGTTGAACATATTGTGAAAAGTGATACACCCACGTATGCTCCTAAAGCACGTGAGTTGAAGCCATTTTCCGGGAATGTTCCGAAGCCAAATAATGAGGTAGAATACAATTTATGGCGGCTTCGTGTCAAACAGTTGTTGAGTGATGCAAGTATCCCTGAAGGCCAGCAGCGACGGATTTTGTTAGACAGTTTGTTTCCGCCCGCGTTAACTGTTGCACTTAGGATCGGTCCAAATAAAACTCCAGCTGTTTATGTCGAGGAGCTGGACAATGCGTATGGTAGTGTAACAAGTGGTGAAGAGCTTTACATACAGTTCATCGAAACCCACCAAAATAGTGGGGAAAAAGCTTCTGACTATTTACGTAGGCTCCAGAGTTTACTTCATGAGGCTACTGAAAGGAATGCGCTGATGGAACAGAATGCGGACTCTCAATTACTGAAGCAATTTTTACGGGGTTGTTGGGACGATCGCTTGATAGACACTTTACGCTTGAAAGATAGTGGTTTTGATTACAAACCACCCTCATTCTCTAGCCTTCTACTAAAAGTCAGGACGTATGAGGATGAAACTGTGTTAAAGGAGTCTAGAAAGAAAAGACATTTGGGTAACAGTGTGGCCAGGGTGCATACTAAGACACAGTTGGCAGTAGAGTCGGACACAGTTGACAGTTTTGGTGTTTTTGATGTGCCTGTTCAGGATCGGCTTGAAGCAAAAATTAGGCACTTAGAGGCAGAATTACAGCGTGTGTCTGTGGCAAGCACTAACCGGCAAAATCCTAGAAGAGAGAGGTTCAGGCAGAATTCAAGGCCTGAGGGCCAAAGCGGTGCTGTTAACTCTTCTGTTGCATCTGTTTCAAGGAGCACTAATGTTACGAGGTTTTGCTATAATTGCGGGGAGGAATCACACATACTTTCCACTTGTTCTAAACCGACAAATGCTGCCTTGGTGCAACAGAAACTTTGTGAACGACACAGTGGCCAGAAGCAACCTGCCTTACAGTCAGACCCTTTAAACTTATAAACGCCCCCGTTATGGGACGAACGGGGGGCGAGATTCATTCCAGTCCCACTTCCTCTCAGTTTTTTAGTCAGTACCACTCTAGTAGAGAATGTGTTGCAGAGATTCCTGACGGTTTAATTGGCGACTCTTGTAATGGAGTAGCTTGGTTGGATGGCGTTCAATGTCAATGTTTAATGGACACAGGATCACAAGTAAGCATTTTATCACATTCGTTCTATTCTACACATCTTTCACACAGAGAATTACTTCCGCTTGACAACTTACTTCATATTGAAGGTGCTGCAGGCCAGAGGGTTCCTTACCTAGGATATATTGAAGTTGAAGTTCAGTTTCCCCAGAATGCTTGTGGAACCGGCCGGCGTTTCAGTACATTGATGTTAGTGAGTCCTGACCAGCCTCACAATAAGAAAATTCCTCTCTTGGTAGGAACTAATATTCTGCGTCAGTTGGTACTTGATTGTAAGAATAAAGGGGGGGCAACATTTTTAACTACCTTGCCGATTCACTCGAGCTGGGCACTGATTTATTCAGAGTACTGTAACAAAACTAAGCCAGAAATAGAAGCCAATACCACGCGTGTGACTTTTAGTGGTAAAGTATCAGTATGTTTGAAACCTGGTGAACTAAGTGTGTTAACGGGTATATGTCGCATGAGGTCAGGTGGTGGTGGTTCTCACGTTCTTTTGAGTGGTGTGGAGGAAGCCCCTGCTCCAGGTGGATTAGTGGTGTATAACCAGTTAGTGGAGGTGAGGGATTTATTTCAAAATGCTGTCAAGGTCACTGTTAAAAATGTATCTCAGCATGAGATCACTCTGCCTCCTAAGTGTGTTATAGCTGAATGCTCATTGGTTGACTGGGCGGTACCAATCTCATCTTCTTCATGTACTGATTCATTACACAAGGCTCAGTCTTTCTCGATATCACCTACAGATAACAGCAATACAGCTCAAGAATCGTTTGAACTTGACTTTGGAGATAGCCCTATAGAACCAGAATTTAAGAGTTACATAACGAAAAGAATAGTCAAGGAAGCTTCCAGTGCATTTTCTAAGCACGACCTTGATATTGGAAATGTCCCCGGTGTCACTCATCAAATTGAGTTAGAGCCCCATGTTCCTTTTAAGGAGAGGACAAGACGAGTTTCCCCAGCAGATTTTAATGATCTCAAGAAACACTTGTGTGAGTTAATAGCAGCAGGAGTTATAGAAGAATCAAATAGCCCTTATGCTTCTCCAGTGGTTTTAGTTAGGAAAAAGAATGGTGATCTCCGAATGGTGGTTGACTACCGTAAACTTAACAGCCTTACAAGAAAGGATGCATATCCCTTGCCACGCATTGAAGAAACATTTGCTCTTCTGTCTGGGTCGAAGTGGTTCAGTGTCCTTGATTTAAAGAGTGGTTATTATCAGCTGGATGTTGAGCCCTCTGACCGGTATAAGACCGCTTTCACTACGCCATTTGGTAATTGGCAGTTCAGGAAACTTCCGCAGGGTCTTACTAACGCACCTGCATCTTTTCAGAGGACCATGGAAAGAGTTATGGAAGGGATAAACCTTCAAGAGGTCATAGCATTTCTGGATGATCTCATTATATTTTCTCCAACCTTGGAAGAACATGAAGAGAGACTCATGAAAGTCCTCCAGCGTATCTCTGAGTTTGGTCTGAAGCTGTCCCCTTCTAAATGTAAATTCTTTCAGTCTTCTGTAAGATACTTAGGTCATGTGATTTCTGCACAAGGTATTCAGCCAGATCCAGACAAAATCTCTGCCATTAGTCAGTGGCCCCGTCCTCAAACTGTTCGTGAACTCAGGTCTTTCTTAGGTTTTGCGGGTTATTATAGGCGTTTCGTTCAAGACTTCTCACGTGTTGTTAGGCCTCTAAATGACTTGCTGAAGGGAGATTTTTCTTGCAGAAGAAAACGCTCGAAGCACGGTCCTCGTTCTACGTCACCACTGCTGGGTGACAAGTGGTCTGATCAGTGTCAAAGGGCTTTTGAGCTCATAATAGAGAAACTTACGTCTGCCCCTATTTTAGGTTTTGCTGATTGGAAGCTTCCGTACGTGCTCCACACTGACGCCAGTACAATGGGATTGGGTGCAGTATTGTATCAGGTGCAGGATGGTCAAACGCGCGTTGTTGCCTATGCAAGTCGTGGACTCTCTAAGAGTGAGCAAAATTATCCTGCACATAAGTTAGAATTTCTTGCCCTTAAATGGGCCATCACTGAGAAATTTCATGATTATTTGTATGGTGCAAATTTCAAAGTATTGACCGATAATAACCCATTAACATATGTGTTGACAAGTGCTAAATTGGATGCCACCAGCCACAGGTGGCTGGCTTCGTTATCCATGTACAATTTTGATGTTCATTATAAGTCAGGTTTGCGCAACACAGATGCAGATGGCCTGTCACGTCGGCCACACAGTGCCTGTATTGTTGATGAGGAGTCTCAGGAGCAGGATAGGAAAATATCTATGATGTTGGAACGAACTACATTGGCTCCAGAAGAATTTGCGTTCTTTGGCGGCCATGCAATGAGTGCTCTGTGCATGCGTCATGGTATTCACGTCTTTGCTGTGTCTGAGGAAGAGGAGAGTAGCACCCCCTTGCTTGTAGAGGATTTTATACCAGCAGTAGAGACTCTTCTCTGTAGTGACAATGCTGTTCCCGCAGAGTTAGAGTGCCCTGAGCAATGGCCAGGTTTGCCAGCGCTCCCTGGTTTATCAGTGGATGATTGGCAGAGGCTGCAGAGTGAGGATGAGTGTTTGAGGCGTGTCATACATATTTTGGTTGGTGATATTCAGGATGTAGATAGGACAAAAGAACCCCGCGACGTTGTTTTGCTACTGCGTGAGAGAACCAAGCTTTGTTTCATAGATGGTATTCTGTATCGTAAAGTCAGCGGTTGTCAAGGTGATGTGTTTTACCAGCTTGTGATTCCCCAGAGCCAGAGAGAGCAGGCCTTTCATGGAGTACATGATGAAGTAGGTCACATGGGCATGGAGAGAACGTTAGAATTGGCCAGAGCTAGGTTTTATTGGCCTAAAATGATGCAGTATATTGAAGCAAAGTGTAGATCGTGTGAGAGGTGCTTGAGGCGAAAGAGCAGGGCACAAAGAGCAGCTGAACTGGTCAACATAAAGGTGAGTGGGCCTTTGGAGCTGGTGTGTATGGATTTTCTATCACTGGAGCCTGACTCAAGAGACACAAGAAACATACTAGTCATAACTGATCATTTCACTAAGTACGCACAAGCATACCCGACCAGAGATCAAACCGCGAAAACGGTTGCCATGGTTTTATGGGAGAATTTCATAAGCCATTATGGGTTCCCTCGCAGGTTACACAGTGATCAGGGGGCTAGTTTTGAAGCGGATGTTGTAGCAGAGTTGTGTAGGTTTTCGGGTATAGAGAAGTCACGTACCACCCCGTACCATCCCAGGGGGAATCCGGTAGAGAGGTTTAATCGGACATTGCTTGACCTTTTGGGGACATTGGAGGACAAAAAGAAAGAGGAATGGAGAAAGTACGTTAAACCGCTTGTACACGCTTATAATTGCACTAAGAATGATACTACTGGGGAGTCTCCTTTTCTTCTTATGTTTGGTCGTCAGCCACGACTCCCAATTGATCTTTGTTTTGGTATTAGTCCTCGTGGCCATGATCCAAAAACTCATTGTCACTATGTGCGAGACCTTAAAAGTAGGCTCAAACATGCCTATAACCTGGCTTCCAGGAATGCAGAGAAGCGACAGCTCCTGAACAAAAGACGCTGGGATGCTAAAGTTACCGCCTTGCCTTTGGAGGTTGGGGATCGTGTTCTTGTGCGAAATCTAAGTCTTAGGAAGAAGCACAAAATTTCTGATCGTTGGGAATCAGACGTGCACATTGTAGTCAAACACCCAGATGTAAATATTCCAGTTTATGTTGTCGCACCTGAGGATGGTAATGGCCGAGAGAGGGTCCTGCATCGGGACATGTTACTGCCTTGTGGATGTTTGCCTTTAAACTCTGAGAGTTTGAATGAGGTGACGACGGAGCAAATACCATTTTCTCCTGCTGTGGACATGGTCATAGAGGATGAGGTCATAGTGGACAATTCCCGGGGGGCTGATATTGATGGAGATGAAGCTCAGAATATACTTTTAGAGTCTTCAGGTTCTGAATTATCTCAGTCACAAGAGTGTGAAACCCCTCTTAAAACATTTTTAAATCCTGACGCACCCGTGTTTTCATCTGGGCTGTGTAGTGATGATTGTGAGCCTCTGTTTAGTCCCGTTCTACCCCAGGGTAGGCCACAGAGAAAACGAGCCCCTCCAGCATATCTAAGTGACTACCAGGTTGACTCCCACGTGGGGTGCAAACAACATTCGGTCGGCACAAAATCGCTTTCTGTTTTACACGATTTTCTGGTGTCTCTACAGAGCCAAATCTCTGCGCTACTGCAGTCACTCTGCGAATAGGAATGACGAGGACGTCATATTTTTAAGTGGGGGGAGGATGTAACCCACCCTTGTTTTTATGTATCCAACCGTTTGTAGGCTATATTTGTATTGTTCTTTTTTTTTCTTTTGGCAGAGAAGATATAGTCTGGTTTCCTTTTTTGTTGTTGTTGTTTACGACAGCTGCATTTCAGATACGGTATCTTTGACAGGAGTATAAATAGTGGGGTTAGAACGTCAGGTAACCAGAACAACAGAGACAACACAGCGAGCAGCCAATTACTCGATGTGCAGCGTTTCTTCTGTCAACCAACTTTATATATGTATATATATATTGTTTTGTGTTTTGCCCATTCACCCCACTGCCAGGTATGTCTTCAAACTTTTCTACTTCTGTCCTTCGACTTTCCACTTTGATCTTTCTCCTTAAATTAATGTTTGGTTTTTCATGTTATCGGCTAAGCTAACTGGCTAAGCCAACCTTAGTGTATAGATGTAATTTTTAAACCAGAACAACAGAGACAACACAGCGAGCAGCCAATTACTCGATGTGCAGCGTTTCTTCTGTCAACCAACTTTATATATGTATATATATATTGTTTTGTGTTTTGCCCATTCACCCCACTGCCAGTCAACGGACGTTAATGCCCTGCTGACTGTGCGCGAGCCACTGGACCAACCAACGACATAAACCGCCGCTTCCGAATTTTGCCACTCCGGCCGCTGGAGTACCGAGCTACTGGCTGTGGAGCACCGGATAGCTCAGAGTCGACGTGCCGAGTGAGAGGTTGCGGAGCACCGGATAGCGCCGTTGTTGTTGTGCCTAGCTACTGCCTGTGGGTCACCGGATAGTCCTGAATCGCTGACTGGACCAAGAGGAGAAGGAGTTGCTCTCGCCTTGAACTCTTTGTTGAATAGTTGTTCCTTGTTCATTTTAATATTAGTAATTGTTTTTATGTTTAGTATTATTTCTATGGGGAATTTGATTTAATATTTGGGCCCAATATTTTATTTTCTGTTGTTAGATGTTTAATTCATAGTGTAAATAACTTAATACATGTATATTTATTTCTCTCTCTCTCTCTCTCTCTCTCTCTCTCTCTCTCTCTCTAAATACTTAAATACAAATACAATTTTATAGTGAAGCTGGTCGTACTCTTGTCCATTATTATTACTAAGTCTTAAGTAACCCTGACTAAAATTCTTCCTCTGTGGTGTTTTAGTTAAGTGCAGCACATTAAGAGGTTACACTTACACTGTATATAAATCACACTCACACATATTTCCGCTTTGGTTTATTACAATTTTCTTGTTCGTATTTAATTTCGTTTCGTTAGAATTCGTTTCGTTAGGTTGGTGCTAGTGCTACTTAAGTTCAGCTCTCCTGAACTAGCCCGCTAGCGCACCTACACTAGCCCGCTCACGGATGTGTCTGCTCACGGATGTGTCTGGTCAAAACTTGGCTTTGAGGATTTGTCCAACTTTGACCGAGCATATAAACGGCACGAAAAGAGCAACGAACATGTCAATGCCTGTGCGAGATTAAGTTGCCTCGGCAGAGTTAGAGTTGAACACGCACTTGACGAAGGTGCTCGCATTCAAGTAGCAAAGCACAACGCAAATGTAAAACAAAACCGAGCCTTCTTAAATCGCCTCATTGACGTAACGTCATTGCTTGCCAGGCAGGAGCTGTCATTTAGGGGGCACGATGAAAGTAGCCTAAGTGATAGGGTCACAGACCATTTTCTAGAGAAGGAACGAAGGGTAGAATTTACATATAAGTAAATGGACAAATTTTATGATTAAGTTGGCAGTGAGCTTCCCCTCTTTGGAATACCAGCATCCGCCACTGGTGTGTACGCATCCATGTTTGTGTCCATGATTATACGCCCATACAGTGCATTCATAGACAGAAAAAAGGACTCATCCACACATGACTATGGGCATCCATGCACCCTGCCATGCAGCTTGGACCACCTAGACAATGAGGCCAATGAAGGATGCAATGAAGGATGCAATGACGGAAGCATCTGATGAACGACCCATCCAGACATTCTGCTTCCGCATGGACACATTTGCCTCTTTTTCTCCATCGCACCCCCAGGGGACATCATCACTGTGGAATGAGATAAATAGAGAGAAAGAGAGACATAGAGATAAAGAGAGAGAGAGAGAGAGAGAGAGAGAGAGAGAGAGAGAGAGACGGACAGACTGAATGAGACAGAGAGAAGGAGAAAGATACAGAGAGACAGATACAGAGAGAGACAGATACAGAGACAAATAGAAAGAGATAGAGACAGACATGGGCAGAGATACAGAGAGAGAGAGAGAGAGAGAGAGAGAGAGACATAGACAAAGAGACAAAGAAACAGAGAAAGGGAGACAGAGAGAGGGAGACAAAGACACAGAAACAGAAAGAAAGAGAGAGAGAGAGAGAGAGAGAGGGAGTCTGTGTTCTTGGGAGCAGGCTGGCTGGTAATCACAGAATGGTGACTAATCAGGTGGAACGGCGCTCCTTAATTAGCTGAGTAAAGCGACTCAAGTGCACGGGGTCTGGGGAGCCCAGAGGTCACACGCGCCATAGCTCTCCCCTCGGTAGCAGATTTGAAAGCCTACTCCCCAAACACACTCACTCACCCACCCACCCAACACACAATAGCCTTCCCCATCCTATTCTCTCTCTTGTCAACACCCCCCCCCCTTCCACTCCTACCCCCACCCTTTCATACACACATACACTCCCAGACACACGCTCTCAGACACAGACACACACAATACACACACTCTTTGACGCGTGCGCACGCACACACACACACACACACACACACACACACACACACTCAGACACACACACTCAGACACACATGCCCCCTGACACACTCCTCACTCCTCTCTCCCATGTGGGCTACTGTGGCCCACACTTCACAGGCTGAGAGAACAGAGAGAAGCACAGGGCAAGGAGCTCTCAACACACCCTCACATGTTAAGCACATGGGAGAGAGAATGTCTGTGTGTGTGTGTCTGTGTGTAGTGTGTGTGCATGTGTGTGTGTGTGTGTGTGTGTGTGTGTGTGTGCGTGCAGGTGAATGAGTGTGTGTGTGTGTGTGTGTGTGTGTGTCTGTGTGTGTGTGTTCCTGTCTGTGTGTGTGTGCCTGTCTGTCTTTGTGTTCCTTTTTTTGTCACTATCTGTGTGTGTGTGAGTGTGTGTGTGGGTGCATGCGCTTATGTGTGCAGATTAGTGTATGAGTAGTGCAAGGAATAAGAGGAGAGTGGCAGAGATGAAGAGGGGAGTAGAGAAAGAGACAGACGGAAGGAAAGAAGTTCAGTTTCGAGGCCTTCGGCTGCCTTGAGCAGACGAGCGGTTGGTTTTCTCCTCACGAATGCAAATTGAAATTAAACAGAGTTGGGCGATCCATTCTAATCAACCCTGCCAGCGCACTTTAGGAAATTATCAGCAGACAACAGAAGAAGCTATTGAAATGATGACAACAACAACAAAACGCAACGCCCGCTTGTCTTTTTCAGGCAGGTGTGGAGGTCAGTGATCCATAGGAACTATCGGCACATGGACACATGGACAATCAGGCTAGTAGTGTCTGAATTGGTATTCTCACACCATTACTGTAATGTCTCTACCTGATCTGCAATAGCGAGAGCGGATTGAGTATTTTTTTTTTGGTTCCATAATAATTTGTTGGCATTGATCCACATGCAGCTACCTGTTCCGGTGTAGTTGGCTGTTCAATGAGGCTGGCTGGCAAAAACAATAAATCAGTGTTGTTTAAAAGGTGTTCGGCTCACAAGGCAAGCACTCGATATTATCAAAACAAAGTCAGGTTATAAAAACGATGTCATGTTTGTGTGATTGATTGAATCTAAAGACCATCTGGATAAATAGTCCTCACTTATGTTGGTGACTGGTGGAGATGATGTACACTAGACCTGTGTGTTTGGCCCATGCCTGTCACTTCCTGCAATGTCCAAGGTCTCCACTAAATTGCTGACCACTTTTCCCCCCCAGCAAAGACTGTTGTCATTGTCACACGGCTGCCTCCTGTTCTTGTATTCCTGTAATAGTCAAGGCAAAAAAAAAAAGTGTTGTGCTTCGAAAATGCTGACGGAGGCTGCCTCTAATCTTATATGTCAGTCACAGACCTCCTCCTACTCATCATAGTGTGAGAATTAATGGCTAATCTTACACTTTTCATGTCAACTTCTATAAGTTCATGTCAAGACTTCCTGGAGATTTCACGCCTTCTGATGACTTGCAGTTTTGTCATGGCTCAGGGACACTTTCCCTAATGTCAAGGTACGGTCTCCATGAGCCAGGTGTGCATGTGTCTGTTTTTCGTTGTCTTTTTTCATGCAATTTGTTTTTTAAAGGTTATGATTTGGTGGATGGGGCTGTACATGAAGCCATGACGGAGGCAGGATTGGTGGAGCGAGAGAGAGAGAGAGAGAGAGAGAGAGAGATACCGTATGCAGCATACACAACAAGCCAATGGCCCACTCCTTTTTTCCCAAGCCCGATGTTCAAAAAAACAAGTCTCAGGCAATCTGCGCACGTCTCATAACATCAACTTGCGTTGATGAATATATCGGTCCAGGCGAACAAAACAACCCCCCCCCAGCCCGGTTGGAGTGGAGGAGGAGGGGTCAGAAAGAGAACAGTCTTGGCGTTTTTAATAGCCCCTTTACAGGTGCCAATAACGGTTCTGATTATTATTAATGATTTTCCCCCCTTGCTATTGATTGCACTGCTGTCTTGTTATTGCTGCTCAGAATTCAGAGCGAGTCGTGAAGCACTCCGCTCCGCGCGCATGAAGACATGAATCCATAAATAGAGCCATGAGGACTGAGTTTCTGACAGTAGAACTCCATGTTCGGAGAGGATTTGAAGCTCGGGATTTAGCGGCACTGAGCAGGACTGTGTGTGTGTGTGGGGAAAAAGTATAACACTAACACTCTCCCGGTGACGTCCTTGTGAGCCGTAAGTTTGACCTGTGGACCAGGATCGTTACTAGGAAGCTTTACTGGGGCACTGTCCCTCCGGCTTAACCTCGCCCGCCCATCCAACACGCACAACACAATGCTGAGAATATGAGGGAGGAAGATTTTTTGAGATTTAGGATAATGTTTCCTTGTGTTTTGATCTATGAATTCACTTCCCACACTCAGTCAGTTTTAGTCAAAATGATAAACTTGTAGCTCTGGACACCTTTATCTAGACAGTGCTACCAAGTAGACAATTTTATGAGGAATGTTGCTTAAATTGGTGAAAACAGATTGGCACTGTCATTTAACCTGTGCAGACTTGATTCTGTTAATGCTAGCCAGTATTAACTATTGCAATGTGGGCTCTCTACTGAATGAGGTAACCGGACGGACAAACGGTTAGTGAAACGAAAAGACCATCCTGACCCCCCCCCCCCCCCAAAAAAAAAAAACTATTGCTGGCATTTAGGGTTTAATGAATAGTAATGCTGAATGTATAAACATATGAGCGACCAGAGTCTCATTTCAGCTCTCACACATAACGAACCCTGATTAGCTGGCTAATTATCACAGACTAGCACATACAAACATAATCTTACCTCTCTCAGCCTTCTCTTCTGTCACTGTTTCCCTGTGCCTGTCTCTGCTTCGTGAGAGGAATTTCCTAATATACATTTAGAGAAGTAATTCAATACTCTTTTAGTCCATGTAGTATAATGGGTTCATTAAATTGCGGTATACTTTTGTTGCAGAAACTGTGCACTACCTTATCTCATCTCTCCAGTATAGTGTGCTAAACTGGATGCACATGTGAGAATGTCCCAAACAAATCTGAAATTATTTGATGATAGAAGTTAAAAAATAAACCCTTTTCCTACATCCTACTGTTAATCTTAATTAATCTGCCAAAGAAGCTAGTTTGTTACTTAAATCTTAGGCCTAGTGATGCCCACGCTATGGACTGTAGAGTTCATTTTCTTGACAGTATATGAAGAATAATAAGATCGATAACAACATAAGTTCTGGAGCCAAAGCTTTACCAATGTTGAGTTCATGTGTTAGACAATGTCCAAGGGTATATATTAGCTGTAGTTAGACCTGTGGACTGTAAACCTGCAGTGCACTAAAGAGGCCATATATTATCCTGACATTGTAATCCAGCATTCACATAGAATTTTGAATCATGGCTTATCCAGTGTTTGAGTACATGAGCATAAGGGTTCAAGGATTTATAGGAGTTGTTTCCAACACTGTCCAAGGATTTACATGATCTATAGGTCAACCTACAGACTGTAAATCTCAGTAACAACATGCAGTGTATTGTCCTCCTGACAGTAGGATATAATCCAGCTTTCGTAGAAGATTTGGAACCAAGGGCATAGCAACATCGAGTGCGTGCACAGAAGAGGTTTAATGCCGTCCAGGATTTTATGTGTTAGTTTGACCTGCAGAGCGTAGTGTAGTAACGACACGCAGTGTATCATTATGAGGTGAGGCACAGGTCCCTTTGAAAAGAGCGACGAGGTGAACGAGGCTGACTGCGCTCACACACAGACGTGTCACCTCCAAGAAGTCTGATCTAGTTAAGTGCTGGATCTCATTAGCAGCTCCCTGTGATCCTCTGACTCTAAGATGTTCTCTCGATTCCTTCCAGGAGATTAAAGAAAAAGACTTCCTTCCTTTCTGACTTGTTCTTTCCCCCCTGCTCTACCTCTCGCTGAGTTTGGACTACAATGAGCCGACTTAATTTGATTGTGTCAAGAATTCGCAGCGAGCATCAATTATGGATGTTCTTTTCTTTGTCAAATGACAATGAATTATTTGTGCGACCTGAATTATGTTGCGTAATACATCTGCATGTTCATTAAATATGAGAAGGGTTGTCAGCAGGCCCTGTTGACAGGTTGGTCGGCAGGAAAAGCACACCAGGAAGTGGAGGGGACGAAAAAAGCACAGTGCTAACAACCACGTCTGAGGCAGTAGGTGACAGTGGGTGACGATGAATGAGATGTGGCGAAACCTCAGGCTCGTTCTTTGCCCCCACCCCCTCCACTCCCTGCCAATCTGGAGCAAAAGGTCATCTGTCATCAAGACTGGTGCTGGCCCAGATACACACAGCCTGGGCAACATTCACACTCCACACATGCCTCTGAGGACGACAGAAGTCACCATTTCTCCTCACATACACACATACAGGCGCACCCACAGACACACACACACACACACACACACACACACACACACACAGGCGCACCCACAGACACACACACACACACACACACACACACGCTCCACCCTCCGCTCCTTCTTCCATTCCCTCTTGTTTTCTGTCGCCATTTTGCCGGAGATTTGGCTGCCAAAGTGATATTTCGGTGCCTGCTATGTGACATTTCGGCTGGGTTGAGACGCGGGCGTCGGAGACAGCCTCTGCCAAGAAAAGGAAGAAGAGAAAAAGAGGGGAGGGAGGGATTGAAGGGAAGAAGGAAGGAAGGGAGGAAGGAAGGAGGGAGAGGACAGACTGTCAGACACCTCTGTCATCACAGCACACAGCACAGTTCCTGCGGTGTCAATGGTGGCAGCGACGGCGACGGTCACTAAGAGGAAGACTCTGCTCCGCGGTGGCAACCAGGCATTGTGACACACTGACGGTAAAGTGAAAAGGGAAATGGGGGGCAGCGGACCTTCCGTCCACCACACTGACCACACATTATTAAACTGGGACAAAAAAACATACTGAACTGAAAAAAAAAAAACTCATTCGGAGAAAATTCTATTTTCTATTCTGTGCTGCATTGGGCAGGTGTAGTTATGTCAATCACATCCTCCATTTGTGACAGTTCTGTCTTTCTCTCTCTCTCTCTCTCTCTCTCTTTCTCTCTCTCTCTCTCTCACACACACACACACACACACACTCTCTCTCTCTCTTTCTGTGTGTATATGTGTGTGTCCATTTATGTTTGAAGAGGAATTGTGAGGGATAGTGTGGACAGGCTGGAGGGAGGTAATAACTGTATGATGGATATTTTATACCTGTCAGGGTGTACATTAGTACATCTTCAACACATTCACGCTCCCAACCCACCCTACCACACGTGCACATACACACACACACACACACACACACACACACACACACACACACACACACACACACACACACACACACACACCTTTTTCCATCATACCCTCACACTTCCTGATGTTGGTGTGTGTGCTGTGATTGGCACATTCAGGCTCCTCCTGTCTCACCCCATCAATATTTAAAGCAAAGATGACATAAATCACGAAAATGTCTCTTAGCAAATAAATGAATAAAATAAAAGTCAAATAAAGTACTGCACAACAGTTCAAGTGGTTAGAGGGGGGAAAAAAGCATTGAAGTTTAATTTTCCAGCATGGCGGCAGTTCTTGAGTGCTTGAGTTTTCTTTTTTTTTTCTCTCCCTGTCTTTTTTCCGGCATGTTGCTGTCTGTGTTGCATTCAAAACCAGAAGTGCATGAAAAGTGCCAAAACGGAAGAGTGTGTGGGGGAAAAAAAGCATCATTTCTCCATCCTCTGCTTTGTGAAAAGGAAGAGCAGACGGAGCTCAGCATAGAAATCGCACGTCCGCTGCTTGAGTGGGCACTAAGAAGGGGTGGAGGAGGAGAACGACAAGAATGGAGGAGGAAGAGGAGGAAGAAATGATGGAGGAAGAGAAGAAGGAGGAGGAGACAGCCCTAGGGGAGTGAAGAAAGAGAAAGAGAGTGAGCGGGGTGGCAGGGGATTGGGGGATGAAGGGAGGTGGGGGATGGGGGATGAGGGGAGGAGCTCGGTGCACTAATGCGACACAGATCACCCACACGTCTCCCCACCGTCACCGTCCTCACCCGGTGATTAGTGCCTGAGAATAGTCGGGTAAAAGCGACCATTATCACACTTGTCATCTCCCTCGCTTCCTCAGCCCAAGTCCTCTGACACACTCATATTGTCCTGCATCTTACAGACGTATTGGCAGCATGGAGGACTTCACTTCCCATTTTGAATGTGCAGACATCCTAATGGGGCCCTTCTCGCCGATGAAAGTAAACGTTGACACATTATTATTTATCATATAGCGTAAAACACATTTGCTCATAAATGTGACATGAGGGATGTTCCATAGAGGTAAGAACTCAGAACACTTTTCCCAAGAATCATAGACACTGAAAACATCAACAGTCAGAACTGGCACCCACTTTCAAATATGGCAGGCAGTGAACAACAGTCAAGCACCCAGTGATGAACATGTATCACACAACTTTGTTACATGTTTTTTTTTTTTTGGTTGTTTTTTAGAACTTCCTCAGTGTTCCAGAAGCCCACAAGAGAGCAGCAAAATGTTGTCTGCTGCTTCAGGGCAATAAATCCTCCCTTAAAAAGAGTTCCAGAATGACAAGACAGTTCCTGCTCCAGGCTAAATACACCCCCATGAATGGAACAGGTTCGCCAGGGGAGGCAGAAAGTTCTCTGAGTTTATTTGAAATAATTTCTCAATTTTATGCCGTACTGTATTAATAATGTTCTCTGTCCTAACATGATAAACTCCCATCATTGCCTATTGTCCATGCCTGTTATTTCACTCTATGTGTGAGTGTGAGTGAGTGTGTGTGTGTGTGTGTGTATGTGTATGTGTGTTGATTGAATTTGAATTGTTGTGGCTGGCTGTTGACATGAATATAAGTTTGTAGTGTCTCTCTTGTGTCTCCTTGCGTGTGTGTCTCTGTGTATATGTGTATGTAGGTGTGTGCCTATGTCCATGTGTATGTGCATTTATGTGTATGTCTGTGTCTGTGTATATACGTGTATATGTGTGTACCTTACAGTACGTACGTGCATGTGCATGTGCATTTGTGTGTGTGTGTGTGTGTGTGTCAATATTTCATGAACGTAGAATCTCCGCGTTGACCTGTGCCCAGCAGGGGCCCAGAGGTCAGTGTGTACCGCTGCTCTTTCCGCATCAGCGCTTTTGCCAGAGGAGGCCCCCGTGACCCGGACCCCCAGAGCCCAGGAGCCCAGCAGCCCAGGAGTCCTCACCAGCCCCGCCACAGGGACACACACCAGGGCCGGCAGGTGTGCTGCGTCAGGCTTAGAGTGCATCACTCTGGGAGACCAAGGTCAGGACGCATAGTGTCTATAAATGTTTCTCTTGTGTATGTATGTGTGTGTGTGTGTGTGTGTGTGTGTGTGTGTGTGTGTGTGTGTGTGTGTGTGTGTGTGTGTGCATGTATGGATCTTTGTGTGTGTGTGTGTGTGTGTTTGTGTGTCTATGTGTGTGCACACATGTATAGATCTTTGTGTGTTTGTGCTCCGATGTATGCTTCTTTGTGTGTGTGTTTGTGTGTGTGTGCTCACATAGATGTATCTTTCTATGCAGCTTTTTGTGCGGTGTACTTGTATTTGCATGTATGCATATGTGTGTGTGTGTGCGCACGTGTATAAGTTTCAGTGTCGCTGTCTCTCTTTCTCTTTCTCTTTCTCTCTCTTCTTTGTGTGTGTGTGTGTGTGTGTGTGTGTGCATGGCTATATTTACATCTGTCCCTGTGAGTGCGTGTGTAGGTGAGTGTCATCTACATCTGTGCTTGGGTGTGTGTGTGTGTGTGTGAGTGTGAGCACTCACCACTGACCCAGTCCAGTCAAAGGAGAAGGGTAGAGGGGAAAAACACCTGTTCAGGCCCACTGACTGATCTCAGAGGGCGAAGGGTGACACACACACACACACACACACACACACACACACACACACACACACACACACACACACACACACCTCTGCTTCTCAGGGAGTCACCATCAGAATTTAAATCAATTTTTTTTTCTATTCAGAGCGCAGGTGCCAATCAAACTGACAAAAGAGATAATCAGATCGGTACTTAAGACTGGGGAAAAAAGGCACGCAAGGTCATCCAAATAGCACTCTCCTCTCAACCCACTAAAAACCATTGAAACTCATCTAAGCCCATTGAAAATTCAGATAATTTACTGTTTTTTTTTTTTCGAAAAATACTTTTATGCGAGGGTATCAAAAATGGAAATGAGCACCATTACTGGGGTGAATTTGGTGGTGTAAGTGTTTTCGGCCAGTTACACACCTTGCCACGTTCCGTGCCAGTAGGCTAAAAGGCTTTCATCGCGGTTGGTTTGAGAGGCCACGTATAAAAACGTGCTTGTAAATCTTCATGCCACGCACACACCTCTTCTTCATTAGAATATGTTTGTCCTTTCAGAGCTGACCTCATTTTAAGGCTTAATTAAATGCTGCCGACTAACATCGCCTTTAATGACTTGCCTGTATGAGATTGCTTTGTGTGTTTGCAGGAGCGTGTGCGTACGTGTTTGCGTGTGTGTGTGTGTGTGTGTGTGTGTGAGAGAGAGAGAGAGAGAGAGAGAGAGAGAGAGAGAGTGTGTGTGTGTGTGTGTGTGTGTGTGTGAATGAAAGTAGGGGAAAAAGCCTGAAAGTGAATACGCTTCCCCCCAACACACACACACACACACACACACACACACACACACACACACACACACACACACACACACACACACACATAATCTCTTTATTTCATTAACCCCTATATCTGTAATTGAGTTTTAGATGAGTTAAGCTTTTTTTGACCACAGACAAGAAATCTTGAAAATAAAAATGCACCTGCAAAAAGCCTTGCATGGGAACTGAAATGGCAAGCAATCAGAGTAGTATCTAATGAGATTTTTTAACCCTCTGATTCAATACTGATTCTCTCTCTCTCTCTCTCTCTCTCACACACACATACACACACACACACACACACTCACAAAGCGGAGGGCACACATTATGTTAGATAGGAAAGAGAGGTGAAAAAAAAATCTTCAAAACCCTTTGGTATAAAGGCACCCCTGAAATAGCTTTCTGCACTAGTTGGTCACGCAAAGACAGAGATGCATTAATATCGGTATTCCATCTTGTATATTCACTCCCTCTGGAAAGACATGAGCTGGCACCTTTAATCCATCAACTTGAAGAGGTACTCCTTTGAACATTCAAAGCAGGAGGTACTTTGGCAAAGGGGATGATCAATTACACAGTCTCCTCAGCTTTCCGTCGTTGTGTGCAAATGCCGCTCTGACGGAGCCAGTATTTACTGTTGGCTCACCGGGGGGATGTGTTTTCAGTCCCTCAGTACTTCCTTTTGCAATGGTTCCAGACTTCCTGTAAAAATTACACATAATTACTTAAGGCAGCGATGCGTTTTCAGTCATACAACCTCATTTAAAAGGGCATTTTTAAAAAAATATTATTTTAAGCCTGTTCCTGGAAGTAATTTCCTGCACAGTGCTGTGCTGTGCTGTGCATTATCCACTTCTTTCAGCATCCATGGTTGACCATTACTCATGTTTGCCAACATGGATTCCCAACAACATCAAGAACCCACCCCCCCGCCTCCCTCCCCCTCTATGTAATGACCTATGGTTATTGGCTTGGGTGGCGCGCGTCTACAACTACAAAACATGGCCGCTCACTTACACCTCCTTCTCCCCACCATTAGGAGGTGGTCGAGTGGAAGCGCTGGTGTTAATTTCGGTGTCTCCCGACATGGCTGGCTGCAGAAGGGGGGATTGTCTCTCCCTGTCCTAGATAAAAGGCAGAGTTGCCTTCAGAGGGCCGAGTCTAATAACTCAGACAGATAGTGCTGCTAGATTCCTATCGGCGAGTGCTCTGTCTCTGCCCGAGCAGCGGAGACCAGGTGCCTCTCTCTGAGACTTCACAGTGTTTCCTCACCGCCATGTAAATAACATTTATCACTAAGCAAAACAGGTAGGGGGAGAGAGACAAAGGGAGAGAGAGACTGTGAGCGCATGTTTGCATTTGCTCGATGGAGAGAGAGAGAGAGAAAGGGGGAGTGCGAGTGGGAGGATGAATGAGAGAATGACAAAGAATTGTGTGTGTGCACATGTATGTTTGTGTTTTTGCAGGTGTGTATTTGTGTGTGTGTGTGTGTGTGTGTGTGTGAGTGAGAGAGAGAGAGAGAGAGAGAGAGAGAGAGAGAGAGAGAGAGAGACAAAGAAGTGAGAGAAAAAGAAACCCGACAGAACGGGGGGTAGAGAAAGAGAGAGTAGAGTGTGCATGGGTATGTGTTTCTGTATTAGTGAGGGGAATAATGACACAAAAGAAAAGTGAAAGAGACATATGAAAATCAACACCTCTCTGTGCTTGGCAAAGATGTATAAATGAGCAATGCTTGTGTCTGTGAGGTGCCAAGAGCTGTATCACACCCTTAACATAGTGAACATCACAAATTACACCGGAGCATCAACACCTGAGCATAGCTTTAGTTAACACCGCGCTCAGATGTGCATTCAGATCTATGTTTGTATAATTTGCCTAACCAAAAATACAACCTGTGAAGAGGAGAGTTTGGTATGATTCTTTGGGTAATAACAATGTACTCATGCATTTACTCGGTTGAAGAGGTAATGAACTGCTGCAAGAATAAATTGGAGATAACTTGAAGAACTCCATATGTGAAGAGGTCAAATTTGAAGTAAGTGATTAGCAAAAGTTCCCCACTTACTGTACAGCAAGTCTAACGGTGTGTGGATGTTTACAAGTGCTACAATTATATGGTTCCTGAAGCAACTCTAGGCTGGCAGATGGAGCTGAAGTTGCCTGCAACGTATTTACATAACATCAAGTATGATGGACAGCAATCTAATTTTCCTCAGGATGGTTGGCCCTGTGCTATAAGTCTAACAGTGTTCAGCCATATCTTGATTATGTTACATAGGAAAAATAACACGACGGTTATTTTGTACATGATTACTTTTTAATTGCTAAGGCATCTATAATGTGTGGAAAAATGGCTTGTTTGAAAGCATGCCAAAGTCATCAAATATAAAAATAGGTCTTGGTGAAACATTTCACATCTGACAGAAATTGATGTACAGGGCTGACAGGCCTTATATTCTGTATTAGAGGATAGCCAAATAACATGTTGAGCTGTCAATCCTCTTGGGTAATTTAGTAAAATGTAAAGAAAACACATAGAACACCGTATGGAATACTGTATGTGCACAGCTGTGGACATTGATAATTCACAAGCATTTATATTTATTTATAACATTTATATGTATTATTTATGTTGCAGCATGTACAGACCTCAGCAAATAGCTGTCAATCAAGAACATGAAACAAAAAGACTGAGCATGTTTGTTTTCTGCCTGCACATCAAGAGGAGAAAACCTGGTTTCATGCTGGCCCTTACAATCCCTTGAAAGGGTGAAGAAATGTAAACACTGCAGAAATCAGGTTTTCTGACAAATGATGAACAAGGCCTTGCAGTTATGTTAGCTACCAATTAAAAAAAGAAAAGAAAAGATCAATGGAACTCTGGAATCTTGGCTGTTTGCATTTCTACTGTGGTCTCTTCATAGAAGACACTGGAGAGCCACCTGGCATTTCATCAACCGATAATTCACAAGGTAAAAAATCTGACTTTTGAGAAAGTGCACACCTGAAGAAACATAATCCGATAATCACCATAATCAACATAAAAATCAAATCAAACAATCCGCCTATTTTACATCAAATCACATCATTTTGTATTATCGAAGCATTTAAAAAAAACAAAACACAAAAACACAAAAAATAGTATTAGATAAAAATAGTAAACAACTCTTGCATGGGCATGACAGTTACTGTAAAGCCTGTTAGTTCTCTGCCGAGAGTTTTGCCTCCGTTTTGCCTCCAGTTTGGCTCCGGTTTGCCTCCGCTCTGGCACACTTCCTGTCACTTCCTGTTCCTGCTCCACAGCGTGGCGTGCTGCTGGGGGCACATCTGGACAGGGCCTGACATCTGATAGCCACCAGTCGCCAAATGTTGTATGACAAAAGGTCGGACTCACTGGATGTGTGTGTGTGTGTGTGTGTGTGTGTGCGTGTGTGTGTGTGTGTGTGTGTGTGTGTGTGTGTGTGTGTGTGTGTGTGTGTGTGTGTGTGTTTGCCAAATGTTGTATGACAAAAGGGTGCAACTAACTGGATGTGTGTGTGTGTGTGTGTGTGTGTGTGTGTGTGTGTGTGTGTGTGTGTGTGTGTGAGCAACAGATCTTCTAGGGCGTGGTGTGTGTAAGTCACCCAAGGGGTTCAGTGCCATCGCCGAGAGCTGAGTTATTCCATTACTCGGTTTTGATTTATTTTCAAGCCTACAGGCAATTTTTGTGCACTCATTTGGAAGAACGATACCTACAGTATCTATAATGTCACTTCATTTACCTTTTGTCATTTGTGTTTCAATCTATTAGAAAATAAACAAAAAAAAAAAAAAAGAGTCAGGCAGTATGGAAACAAACACTAAACACATTGCCTCATTTTACCAGGTACACTGGCAGGGGTGGGGGGTGGGGGGGGATAAAACAAAACAAACAAACAAAGCTCTGACTCAGAAAATACGGAAGCAGTGAACCATATTCTCTCACATCTGTCTACCCCTTATGTCTCAGCATGTTGGACGCAGCTCCAAAAGTTGTGACATAATCACATCCTCTGTCCCCTTTGCAGCACCCCCCACCCCAACACACACACACACACACACACACACACACACACACACACACCCAACACCTTTCACTCACAGACTGCAACACCCTGCAGGGCAAAGAGAGAGAGAGAGAGAGACACGGAAGCGCATTTTAGCAACACCGGTCATAAAATTTGCCATGTCCTCCAACCAAAAAAAAAAAAAAAAATGGTCGCATTGAGTCGCTGCGAGTTATGCATCACCCAGGTGCCTTTGGGAAGCACATTATTCAACAGTGCCCAGACACCAGGATCTACAGTAGGCGGAGGCTTGCGCTGATACATATGTAACACTCAAGTCTGTAGTCTGCAGCCTCCTGTGAGCTCGTGTCTGATTGGAGATGACGAGTCTACATGACAGAGTATGTGTGTGTGTGTGTGTGTGTGTGTGTGTGTGTGTGTGTGTGTGGAAGGGTGGTGGTGGTGGTGTTGGTGGTAGGGGGTTTGGGGGGCTTGGGCGTAGCTAGTTCCTGCCATTGGGTTCCTGAGTGAACTGAAAAATTCATAGTATGTTACAGACTACAGTAGACTGACACATGCACATGCTACATTCCAGAACAGGCTAACACAAAGACATGTGTTTCAGAAAGGACTGACACATTGAGATATGTATATACGTACAGTACATATATTCCTGACTGACACATCAGGTGTCTGAAACTTGATACGACTATATTTACCTCTGCATTCAAAAAGCATATGCCTTGTTACAGCATAACCATAAGCAAACAAGACCATGATGACGAACAAAGGATATATATAAGTGTTGGTGCTTACAGTACATAAAACTAGGATTAAGAATAGAGTTGAACCAAATCACATTATATAAGGACAGAAGATCAAAACACTACCGCATGGTTTGACTACTGTCTTACATAGAAGGTGACATAAGTAAGTTGAAGAGAAAGTAAGAGTAAAGGAAGAGCTATGAGGGAGAAAGTGTCAAGAAATTAAAAAGCATTTACATAAGCACGGCAGGAGGAAAATTAATTTGGAACACATGGCTTATGAATGAACATCAGTTCACAAAGTCAAATTGCTCCTTTGAGCATAACATAATGCATCAATGAGAGATGACATGAATGATTGTTTAGTTTTTAAAAAAAATCTAGATACGATTCTTATGGTCTAATAAAACAGTAATATTCCTTTTGGATCATTGATGATAATGTTAGAATGACTGGGGGGTTCACGATTTCAGCACTAACCCAGATGCTGACAAGCTTATTATCTTTATCGTGACATACAGTAGCATATTGTGTGATGTGAGGTGAGTAAAATCTCAAAACTTTAGAAGAAAAAATGTTTTGGCACACAATTAAACCTTCGTTTCGAAGGCATAGCGACTTTGGCAGGTGATGCCGGCTGGCCTGATTAACCTGTAAATTGATACGAAACCTCAAGATGTCCTTCTTGGCACCGCAATTAATGTAATCTACCGCTTAATTAACCATTTAATATATCAAATTGGATGTAGTGGCGGTTTAATATGGCGCTGATTATGCAAATTACACAGGCAGCCCCTTACTGATGGTTTGTCTCCCCTGCTCGCTCTCTCGTCAAAACCCACATCCACATGGGAAGTCACGGCTACCGCAAATATTTTTCTTCTCCCCCAACCCCCAGTACTGATGAGCTATTTCTCGAAAGATGATCGCCCCGGTATTATTTCCACCCGAAACGCTTCTTCACATTTGCGTCAAATCTAGTGGCTACTGAGATGCGACACGTGTGGTCATAACCAATAACCTCACTGAGCGTACGATGCAACGGCGGTCGGACAGACCTTGTAACATATAATTAACATATAATTAACCATCAAAGGTCATAGAGAGGCTTGACTCAAGAGAAGCATTGACATTATTAACATTAAATGTTCCTGTAAAAAAAACAATGTAAATGCCAGAGTGTTATTGCTGTAGGATGACAAGTAGAATTAAGATAAAACGCTGGACAAAGGTTATTGCATGGGGGATGGTGAACATGGCTTAACTACTTATAGTGATGTATGTTTTGTAAGTACCTTACCTCAGTTTGAGCACTCTGCATTGTGACGACAAGTCCTGTATCTGTGTCAGTCTGTCTGTCTCTTTCCCTCTCTCTCTCCCTCTCTCTCTCTCTCTCTCTCTTTCTCTCTTTCTCTCTCTCTCTTTCTCTCTTTATTTTTCTCTCTCTATTACTCTGTGCATGTGTGTGTGCATGTGTGTGTATGTGTGGTGTGTAGGTGTACTGCTGCCCTGGGAACCATGAGTCCATGAGTGTCTGGAAATAGTATTGTTATAAGGCTTTTTATGATATTACTTTCCTTGAGCATCCTCTCTTGTAACACTTTTACCACTCACACGTACATACAAACCCTGGACATGCTCTTATTTACACAGACATACAAAAGACAGACAGAGACACACATCCACACACACTGTCTCTCTATCACAGACACATGCACACGCACTCACACACAGACACATACACAGACACAGACACAGACACAGATATAGACACACACACACACACACACACACACACACACACACACACACACACACACACACACACTCGTACTGACATGCGTGTTCGGCCGCGATGACGGAGCGCCTGTCGTTAGCATGAGGAGACCTGCGGGTGCCTTCTCCGTGGCGCCGTGACGAATGGCTCCGGCTCGCCAAACTAGGCCACCGTCCCCGTCCCCGTCCTCGTCCCCCCCCCCCCCATTTATTAGGGCTCCTGATGGAGACGCGTGGGCCCCGCTCGGAGGTTGAGGTTGTTTCGCAGAGGGCGGCCCCCTTTCCCTCTCTCTCTCTCTCTCTCTCTCTCTCTGTCTGTAAGCACGGCGGAAAGGAAAGGAAAGGAAAGGCAAGTCTCGCTTTCCTTTTTTTTTTCAGCTGACAAGATTGGGGCAGCTGTGGCTGGCCGGCGCTGGCGTTTCCGTGGAGGCGAGCAAGACCGTGAGGAGTGGCACCAGCGGCCCCACAGGACGTCAGGGCGGCACAGTCGAGTCGAGCCCAAGTCACACACGCATGAACCTTTAATGCAGTCCCTCCGCGTCTGGAGTGTGTGTGTGTGTGTGTGTGTGTGTGTGTGTGTGTGTGTGTGTGTGTGTGTCAGAGCACCGACTGCACAGCACTTTGATGGGAGCCTGTGAAGCACACAACTTGATCTGAGCAGACAGATATGCTGGAGTGCCACTACTACTACAGAGGGCACAGTATGCCCCACAACACCCTTAATGCCATCACACACACGCGACCTGGGCCACTCACGATACGATTGACTGAGTGTGGGGCTTTTTTTATCCGCGTTTGCCAACACCGAGGGGGATTAGTTTATAAACAGCGCTGACTCCATTTTGAGAGTTGAGACAGCTTAAACTTTGCACCGCCGAAGCCGAACAGCTGAGTGACAGCATGGGAAATGGCGTGACAGAAGATGCATCTCTTAGAGCAGTGGTAGCGGTACACGCAGACGAGCTCAGCTCACTAGCTAGCAAAGACCCACCACAGCTCTTGTCTTGTTCGCGGGAGCGGAGGCACCATGTGTGAGGAGCAAGGCAAAGGGGGCCTGGTTATCTGACTCCCCCATTCCCATCCTGACAGAGGGAACTGGGGCAAGACCTGTCAGTCTGCAGTGTCACTAGCTACACTGTTCTGCTAATGTTCCTAGCTGTCTGTCTTACAGTGTCAACATGTCACAGATGGAGGCTGGGAGTTTTCTTTTTCTTTTTCTTTTTCTGTTGCACCCTTCACCTGCGCACCAGCTCCCATTCCCTAACAACCATTCCCTCCCTCCCTCCCTCCTCCGCCCCGTCACCCCACCACCCTGTACCACCCGCCCTCCTCCCCTCCATCATGAAAAAGGAAGAACAGCAGAGACCATCATGTGGTGAAGGCACTCAGCTAGAAAAGAAAAGAAAGGAAAGCAAAAAAAAAACAGGAAGGAAGGAAAAAAAATGGAAGTCTATTTTTTTCAAGTTGAGACAGCATGGTATCTGCAGAGAGCCTTAATATTTTATCAGGTTGCATTTTTAATGCATGTATCCAGAAATCTGAGTATTCTTGCCAGTAGAACAATAAAGGGCAGTCATTTGTGATTACACAGACGGCACTGAGACGCTGAGGAGAAAAGAGCTGAAAAGTTTTGGTGTGGAGATTACATTAGGGTTGAACGAGCCGAAACCTTCTCACCGAGCCAGACAGAATCTGTCTTGGTGTATGGCAGCTGGTGCATCAAGCAGCAGTGGTAGTGGTAGCGGTGGTGGTGTTTAAGGGCCAGAAATCTTCTCACTTCGTCTTCTTCCCCCAACCAGGGCAGAGGGGGTGGGGGTGTGATGTTAGGATGATTCTAAGGACCCAGCATTGACAGGGGGCCCTTCGAGGACACTACTGATATTAGTGTACATAAGTCCATTATCGGGCCGGGTGTTGAGAGACATTTTGATGTGAAATCAGTTTAAAAATAAAATTTTTTACAAGGATAACTTTTTTCCACATGGTAAAACCTCATTTTAAGTGGAACAGCAACAGAAATGGCTGATAATAGGCACTATGGCGATAATAGGATCACTTCAGCTATTATTCATAGTAAGGGAGCCTAAAATTGTATTCTTTCATAGGGCCCAAAATTTCTTGCGGCGCCACTAACGTCAGGCGTCACTTTTCTGAATCAGACGCTGTAAATTTTCTTTGTGCATCCGTCGCAAAGATAGCTGGGGCATCAGGGATGGTGTTGGCTGTGGTTGAACGAGAATAACACACCCGTTTGAACAATGACAAATGCAATCATATCATTTCGTACCAGTGCAAATCAAGCCTGGTGAATAATTTGTGCTGTACAGTACAGTACAGTGCAGTGTACAGATTGTGCTTACGGGCCTTCACAATCACATCACAATGAGACGTGTATTTATGTTCACTTTCACGCACCCACAGCGATGTCTACCGGGGTTTGCTTGGCATGCATCTTTTTGCCTCGGGGTGTTTGTTTGTTTTAATTCAACAATGGTACAGTAACCGCTGGAGAGCCAATGGCGGGTATCGCCGGGGTATGTGCAGTTTGCAGTGTGTGTGTGCAGTGTGTGTGTGTGTGTGTGTGTGTGTGTGTGTGATGAATAGAAGTGCTGACAGATATTTATTAGCGGGGCTCTTAGATGGAATCCTGAGTGCTCGGCTTGACAAAAACAATTGCCGTCACTGGCGCGAAACCATCGTCGTCGTCACCGTGCCAAACCACTTGCTATGCGTACGTCGCTTCGCTGTACCTCTGGCAGCCAGCGCACTGTACCAACGTCATCATCACCCCCACCCCCCACAAACTCATCACCCCACCCCCTCCACCTGCTACCCAGGGCTGGCAGAGATGTCTCCAGTGCAATGAAAACCCCACTCAAGCTCTGACACTGTGATAGTTGATGTGATGGAGTGCCATCACTAGGGTTGAGGATGTGCTCTGACTGCCATTCCAACAAGCCTGGCTCTTTGGCATTTGCAGTCAGAGTACATGTTAGGTACCCCGGAGACCTGAGTTTGAAGCCAGCCGGGAGGGGTGACTTCTCTCCCCTTTGTCACAATTGGTGTCAGATGTGGGATGGCTTTGCCGCGAGGCCATCGTAAGATTTCTCTCCCTTTTCGCTACAGCTAAGCTGAGAAGGAAGTGTGTTCACACAGCTGTGTAAGATGCCAGGTGTTAGCTCTCCTAAATTTGGTATACAGTGCAATGCCTGAACCATTTTGTTTTTGTTTGCCATTTTGTTCCCAAACTACTTCTGCTACATTTCATGTTACAAAGGAAACTCTTTGGGAACATCTATGATGCTTATAATTGACCTCTCTTGAAACATTTATCTTTTTAAAGGTACATCTCAAACTCTCTGTGTATCTTAAGTTACTATAAAATTGCTAGAAAAAACACAATGCCAGTTATACCACCTGATGCCTTCATTTTAGCTGCTGAGTCATTATGCTGGGGTTGTTGGGAGAGATCCAGTGATCTCAAGCAGTCAACTATTTAGTGCAAGTTGAATAATTACAATGTGTGTTACAATTTTAAATATAGTCAGCCTAATTGAGCAAGACATAGACAACAGTACTCACCTTTATGCTTTGGGCCATGACACCTTGGCATCAAAACCAGGCTTAGATTGACCAACAGACCAGATATCTGGATTGTATTATGCGTACGTGGGCAGGCTAGGATACATGAAGGCTTCACTGAATTGAAGAGGTTGTCTGTTTAAATGTCCTCTACTAATTCAAGTAATTAAAATGAAAAGGTCAGCCTGAGGGTGATGATGACTGGGCTCTTTGGGGGAATTGCAAACATGATGTTTTATCGCACTGGCCATCTAAGACAACCTATCAACTGTTTCTCATTAAGGGCTGTGTTGCTTACTCCCACGAGGACACCAGGAAATGAACTAATAAAACTACTGTCGTAAAGAACCAAATAACCAGTATACCTAACTTATTAAATTATTGTTATATGACTTAGACATTACATGTTACCATGTAGTTCATAATAAATACATCCTATGTTGTCTTTGTTATGTCTGTTTTTATGTGTTTTAACTAGATATATAGAGAGTAAAATGTCATTCAGGCATGTTACAACATTTATTATCAGTGGAGGTACATTATAATGTACAAAAACAAACCAAGCAGCAGCTTTTCTGATTTACTATGTTTGATAATAATCGATTACTGAGTAAATTATTAATGCATGTCTGAACCCCCAGAAATGACCCTGAAATAGCCAGTGATAGTCAAGTGATTTTTTGTAAGGGTGGCTCTGTCTTAAAATTTTATTTGCAATAATACTGTCAGGTAACTCTAGTAAAGCTCTGGCTGGCTTTGACTAAATGTTTTAGTTCCCAATCAGCACACAGGGAAAGGTGTATGTTGGTCGGTGGGAAGGCTGATGGAGCTATGGCATTGAACCGACACAAGTTTGAGTATGTACGCAGCATTCAGTAAGTGACTGATGGAAGGCAGGCCCAACGGTTTTCAAATTCACACAAAGTCTCCACCCACCAGGAAGTAAATGTTTCTCTCTGAATGAAAGAAACTTTCTTTGATGAATGGGAATAAATTCCTGCCGAGTGAACTAAATGCTTTTTATGCATGCTTTGATGCTAATTTTTTTTTACCAATTTTACTGCATGTCCTACCCTATCAAGTATGTATGTGCATGTGACAATAAACCATCCTTGTATCCTTGTATCGTTTTATCTTTGTCTATGGGGAGAAGTCTAGCTCAGTCAGGCTAGCTATGGCCTCCCTATAATTCCATGTTGGCACTACTGCTAGGAAGGAGACATCAGCAAGGACTAACCCATAGCTGATGCTAATTACATATATCCAGTAAGGCCGAGCCACAACACCTTCTTCGCCTCCTAGCCAGCAAAACAGTCAATTGACAGCTACACATCAGATCAAGTTCACTTCAGGTCAGTGACCTCACACATAGACACACACACACACACACACGCACACACACACACACGCATACAGTCACACAGTCAGACATGCACGCGCGCACACACACACACACACACACACACACACACACACACACACACAAATGCACAAGCCACGCAAGCAGAGTCACTGAAGCAACAGTAGCTATTTCTAGCAAACTTTGAATATTCTCCTCATGCGATTGGACCTCTGATGAAGTCCCTAAGACTAAAATGGGACACACATCTATTATCCAAAGCACTGAAATTCACAAGGTCCCAGACTTGTGCAAAATATTCTGATAACCCCATGAATTACCCATTTAACTGTTTTTCCATCTGTAGGAAAATCCCTTACTTTGTTAGCCATTTTTCCCATTGTTGAATAATATATCAAAAATAAGATTACAACAAAGGAACGTTTTCATATTTTTTTTGTGTGAATAAATTACATTTTGAAGTGAAGCAAAAGAAGAGACAAGATCACCACTCGATCAATCATTTTGTGGCCACACATAGGACCTTGGTACCGCTGCAATTTAGTTTTGAACACAAACTTCTCTTTCCTGTGTCTCACCGCCATCAACCATGAAGAGTGAAATTAATGCCGAATATCTGTGAATAATTTCATAGCCATTGTCAGATAAAACCCTCTTCTTTTCTGCCTCAAATGCTTTTTAGATTAGATTTACCCAAGGCCTGCCCAAGAATAGGTCTTTGCCGTTCAAGGCAATGCATCATGTTTGTCCCTCCGTGCAAAAACCTTTCACACTGCCTCAGGAAGAGACACTTTTTTTTTTTTCTTCTGTGGTGATGAAAAGTCCCAATCAACCGTCTGGTACTTTAAACTCACAGGGCAGTAATAGGCGATCCAAGTTAAATTTATGCTCCTCATAACAGCAAATCGCATGACCCTTAGCCCTTACAGCATTCCTCAGTGGGAGAGTCGGTCTCTCGCGATGGACAAAATCTGTTCACATTGAAATAAAAGAACAGTTATACATTAAAAATAGTCGAGTCAAACCTTCAACATGTTGAACACTTTCCAGAATTATTATTATTATTTGTTGAAATGAACACACACGTTTACTTCTCAAGACTGAACAAACTTTGGATTATGGGCCTCACATGAAGAGCAGTCTTGTTTTGCTTTTTTGGTGTAGACGGATGTGTTGGTCTTGGCTGATTTTAGCCCAATCTGAGTCCCAGTCTGCTTTCATGTGAGCTGTTTATGCCATGTCAAACTGCAAAATGTTCTTTCATAATGGGCCAGTTTGGTTTCAGTGCAGCGAGGCACGAGGGAAAGAGGAAAAAATGAAAATGAAAATATCTGTGCGGCTACACAAGCCAGTGAAATCATGTCCTCATTACCCTGATGAAGGAAGACATGTTGGTGATCACGCCAGAGCAGTTATGAGCTCCTTATGTTGTTAATGTTAGATGAAGACATTACCCATTTCCATTCAGCCCTACCATGTCCATCCTTTCTGGACTGAATTAACACGTGTGTGTGTGTGTGTGTGTGTGTGTGTGTGTGTGTGTGTGTGTGTATGTATGTGTGTGTGTGTGTGTGTGTGTGTGTGTGTGTGTGTGCATGTGTGTGTGTGTGTGTGTGTGTGTGGTGTTGTGTGTGTATCTGAGCTGGAAAGCCTTTGTAACCAAGTGACAGGAAGAACAAGATCAGATTGTTTATTACATTGTGTACATAAGCTCCCAAGCCCAAAGTCTGAGAAGAGATCAGCTTCCTGAGATCAACTGTCCCCATGTATCTAAATGGGCCACAAAAAATACAGCCAGTAATATGTAATAATGGTAGCATGGCTGCTATTCTACTACTCATATTCCCTGCCTAATTAAATTGCCTCCCCAACCCAGCTAAGGTAGAGATATGTGCAATATAGTCTCTTTAAAATACTGGAAGAACATTTTCCAGACTTTATTGTAGAGCCCCAGTGGAAAGTCTAATTTTTGTTAATTTGAGGAAGTAAAGGATGTCTGATAATCAGTATGTATGAGAAGGAAGAGTTCTTAATTTCCTTTTAGTCTACATACTGTAAGTCTCCTCTCCATTAAGGTAATGGAAGCTATGATATCATTTTTACAATTGGACAGGGATGGTGCTATGGAGGCAATTTCAAATAATGCTCTCCCTAGTAATATATAGTTTCCAAAATGGTCTGTCCAATAGTTAGGCCTACACAAAGATTAGCAAAGTCACAATATATAAAACAGGTCACTTGTGTTTAGTTATGTCCATTACACCCTGGAGATACAGTACACCTTTATAATTCTAACCTTAGTGGTGGGATGTATAGTTTTACACAGGATAAGATTATCCCATGCACCCATATCTCAAAAGTTGTACAAAATATTGTCGTAGTCTAAAACATCAGAATGGAGGATCTCGGTGAATCTTGTTATGAAATGGAACCTTTCAATGTATTGAGGGCTGTCATAAAACTATCACCAAGCACCTCACAAGAAGTAGATGAGCAAGCTCACTGAATGTTGCATGTGCAAAGCTAAAGTATGAAGTTGGAGGTATCTTTTTAAAATGTCTTTCTTGAGAAGTTAAAACTTCAGCTGCCATAAGTATCCAAATAGCATCAGGAATATGGATCTTGAAATATGTTATTGCTTTGATTGGACTAAATGGAAATCGAAGAAAGAGATGATTGGTGGCTTGCAAAAAGCATAGCTTGAAGCACGGATGGTAAATAACTAGTTTTAAAAAGTGCTTAAATTGGACCCGAGTAACAGAAAGGCTTTAGCCATTTAATTCCTCAGGCAGAGGCAGCAGGCGGAAGTGGAAGCCAAACAAGCTGAGTGTACTGAGGCCTTCAGAGCCACAGTTTAGTGGAGTACGCCTCTGTGATAAGCCATGTGGGTGGGGATCAAAAGTGGCATGCTGGAGCCAGTCCTTTAAAGTCTATATTGGCTGCCAAGTAATAATTCATACTGCGCCAAGCCAGCACCCCCAAGTAGCTGCGGCCTTAGATATAGTTTAACACAGCCTGGGGACCTCCTTACTTTGCGAACTCCCAGGGTAGGCAGTTTAACCAAAGTTAAAAGTCATCCTGAGTTCAGGTGAGGGAAGAAGAGATTCCTGAGTTTTAGTTAAGTCCACAGTATAACTCATAACCGGACCAAATAATTAAAGCAGGGGTCCTCATCCTGTTTTTAGGAGCAAGGTGGATGATCAAGTTATTGAATTAAGATATATGGGTAACGTGTAGGCCTATGTTAATTTGTATATGCATGGAAAATGGTTGTTTCAGCTTTCCACTTTTGTGTAGTATATTTTCCCCCTTTGCTTTCTAAAGAAAATGTTTCAGGTGAAATCCTTTGGCGGACCCCTGGGGACCCTGGTAAAGGGTGGCCAGGACGGCGCAAACGGATGGAGGGATTTGAACCATAAGCGTACACGACAGGTGGACCTTTGCTCTCCTGGGGTATACCTGTGATGTACGTAAGGCTGGGACTGAAATCCTACCACAAAGAGTTTGATGGAGATTATGACGAAGAAGACCTAAAGGTCAACACTGTCTCTTAAGAAGGATAGAAATATTCAGACTGGATGAATTTGTCCTACCTGAAGCTCATGGAGAAGGAGAAATTTGGAGGTCCTGAAGAATATTTGATGAAAAGTAAAATAATATAATCCTGAGGTTTAATTGTGATCTTTAATCATGCTGAGTATAGGATTTAATAATTTCAGGTCATTTTAAGATTATTTCATTTTGTCAAGATACCTTTTTATTTTAATATAATAAGGCCGCAATT
>CM059288.1:12813081-12841843 GCA_030347295.1 Setipinna tenuifilis | reverse complement strand
GGCTCTGCACACCAGCGCACTTCGAATTCGACAATTCCATTTGCCCCCTGAATACCAGATGCTCAGCGAACATTTCAAAGAGCGCCACCGACAAAAATAGATCCCCAAACGTAACTGACACGTCATCAGCAGAAAAGTTCAACACTGGTGTGCAGGGTTGTACTGAAAACAGTTTTAAAGTAATAGAATGTCGAAACCGCAGTGCGCCACACCCTGTCGAAGCCAGTGTACGAAGGCCTTTACACACTCAGGGGTGCTGTGGTGACATCAGCTACCATTCAGCTAGCCTGGCATGGCATCTGACTCTGTGTGTGTATCCAAGCACAGGCAACAGGCATGCACTCTTTGCACTGCCATAGGTCAATAAGTAAAGTGAGTAGAGAACAATACATCCCAACAACTCTAGCAACAGTGTCGGAGCTTTTGGCTCTCTTTTAGCCTCTCATTCATCAATGCTGTGGGGTGATGATGCACGGAAATGTCACCATGTTCTTTGACACATAGCAATGCCTCTCCTCCTCTAAAGAGGGTGGAGAAGTTAGTTATTGATAATGTTCAATTTAATTTGGCTAAAAGGGGTGAGCAATTACAATTTGGATTATCTGCTCAGTAAAGTGAATGGTGTATTCTAAAGGCCAGATTTTCTCACGTTCTTTGAATTAAACAAATGCATGTCATCTAATTCAAAATAAATATAAAAAGCTCCAAAAATATGTACAGTATGCCTTTTCTTTTTCTAACATACACACACACACACACACACACACACACACACACACACACACACACACACACACACACACACACACAACACACACACACACACACACACACACAGATAAACGAAAAAAGTAAACCCTCGCACACAGCATTTCATGTTTGTCTACTTAAGCCCTCTAATGCAAAGAACACAACAAACCTCCAAATATGAAAACACAAAGAAAGGGAACAAATGTTAATATTTAACGAGGAAGAGTGTCATGCATTTAATTCTCATAAATAGTGCACCATCGACGTGATCCAGTTTACAAACGAATCTAATTAACATTTATCCTTGATGAGCCATTTGGGTGTTCAAAGGAATACTAATGTGTTAGCCAAGCAGTGAAGAGACAACACGCTTGATTGAAGACCAATTTGTGATGACAAAAACGAGATGCAGTCTCTGGTCATCTTGTTTCTCCCATATCTCTAGTAATAAGAGTGTCTCAATCTCTCTCTCTCTCACTCTCACTCTCTCTCTATCATTCCCTCTCTTCCTCCCTCGTGTCCTCTATCTTTCTTTTTCTCTGTCGTCTTCATTCCTTTATGTATCCCCATATCTCTTTTCTTCTGCCCCTGTCTTTGACTATGTCTCCCTATCGCTCTCGTACACTCTGTGGCTCTCTATTCTTCTTCCTGTCCGCCCGCCCCTATTCTCCCTTGTTCAGTTCTCCTCTGTTCATTTCACCCCTCTTTCTCTCTCTCACACACACGCTCTCTCTCTCTCTCTCTCTCTCTCTCTCTCTCTCTCTCTCTCTCTCTCTATCTCTCTCTCTCTCTCTCTCTCTCATTAAGAGAGAGCAGGGGTCTGTACAAATGGTGCAAAATGAAATGGATATGCTTTAAGTCACATTAATGGGTTCATGAGGTTTCACGAACACAGCTAATTAAGGTCAGGGGAGTTGCCGTCATTGTCAGACAGAGAGCTGTGTGTACGTTTTTATCAAGGGCATTTTCCCTCATCCAGTTTGACAGCGGCGCTGGCTGCGGACAATTCTTCTCCTTTCCCCACTTAATTCTTATGAGGGATACCCTTGTCTCCCCGGCAAGTAGTTCAGAGTCATCTTGGGTGATCAGAAGCACCGCAGGCTATTCCGCTTTGTTTTATATTCCAGGATTTATAATATGTGCGAAAAATATATATTGCATGAATTATGTATTAAAAATGTCCTTCACATGGGTTTTTTACCATTTGAAATAGAGAGCTAAGGCGCAAGGAAATTGCTTTAATGTTGCCGCTTGTTATGGGCCTAGGAGCCTTTCTTTATCATGGGGCCATGAACTTCCATTTGTGGTTAAAGCAACAGCACCCCCTCAATACCATGAGGCCTGGAACTAGAAAAAATGGAATATAAAGAATGTCCCTTTACACAGTAAAAAAAATGTCATTATGAATCAGAAGTGACTCATCATCTACCATCATCAGCCTGTACATTCTATTAACTATCTTACAAAAATGTGTGTATTATTAGTCTTTGTATTCATTGATTGGCTGGCTGTATTTATTAATTGAGGCCTTTGTAGTTATTAACTAGACCTGATTAAAGGTTAAAGAGGAGCAGTCAGAACAACAGACTTCAGTGTGTGACCTTCCACTGACCCGATAACCTTTATGTTGATGCCATTTTGTCTGCCCAGATGACTTACACAGACATGTACGCATATTAGCATTTTGAGTGCTGTACTTTTTTTTAATTACCATGCATTTACATTATGCAACTTAGCATGTGTGAGCACTCAGGATGTCACACTCTTGTAACATTAATTATTAAATAGAAATAGAAATGTACAGCTCCCCAGTTTGCTAAAGCAGGAACATTGTTCGGTTATGGTATTTGTTTCACCTGCACAAGTTAACTAAGTGGTTGAGTTCTTTGTCTGCCAAAGCGCAAACCTGCAAACTCACAGCACCTTGGATTACACTTGGGGAAAGAAGCTAAAGCCCAATTTGTCTGTTAAAGGTAGGGTACATGTTTTTCTAAAGCACTTTTTTATTATATTGCTTAAAATCCCCTTCACACCACGATGGCAACCAGTTAATTAAAAATAAAACATGTTAGTCACCTGCGGGATAGACAGGACTGAAAACACGTACACCATCCAATCTTTTTAAGCAACCCGTTGAAAAAGATTCAATAGTGATATATCTATGAAATTCAACTGTCATTTGTCCCTCCCCAGTGCACAAATCTGGAGGTGTGACTTTTGGGGGAAAGTCTAAAGAAAGGGGTTTGGACTTTTGAATTGTGTACTTTTAAAATGTACTGTAGCTTGTTCTAACTGTTTTTTTCAGGATCTCCTACCCTACCCTTTAGGGGTGTTGGGAAGGAGGTCTACCCACTGCACAGCACTGCCTGCTGTTACATAGTTTAGCAAAGTGTTGGAACTCGGACTGTCATAAATTGATTGTATTGTATTGTAACTGTAACTGTAACTGATTTATATAGATAATAAAGTTTTGTAGTCTCAAGTCATTTTTCAACACATGGAAGTATGGGACTTGTATATGAACAAAAATGTTTCTTTCTCCCAGACGTAGCATAGCATTGCTGTCTAGCGGTAGCATCCATTCCAGTCAACCCAGGTGTGATTTAGCATCTGCTAAATTGTAAATGCTCTCCGTAAAGGTTTTTTTTTTTTTTTTTTACTAAAGCTGTCTATACCCTGTACAGCAGTTAGCTTTGTGATTACAATAGCACTCCTGATGTCTCAGTATAGCCCCCCTGTTGTCTCCATCTTGAACCAGTCTGTCTGATGAGTGGATATCAGGAGGTACAAACCTTCATCAAACAGTCTACATTAAACCTGTCATCATCCATGTACATTATTTAGTTTTTATGTATTACAATTAGTGTAATTACTGTTGATGATGCTGAGGTGACTGATGTGTAAGTCTAATAACAGTCTTTCCAGAAAAAGACACTAGTGTTTCCACACGTTTACTTTGTTATATGATTTTAGTGCATTAATCTGAAACAAATTATCTCCAGGATCAGGTCTTTCCTTCAGTTATGTGTTCTTTTATTCCTGGTATGATTTCACAGCGTAATCCCTATAAAATGTCATGGTACTCTCGAACATTGTCATATAGGCCTGTAAAAAATAACACCCATTGATTCGCTCTTTAGTGGCATTTTTTATTATTGAGTGGGCCAATTCTATTTCATTTTCCATTACAGAAGCGAAGCAGCCTCAGTGATGTTTCAGCTGTTTCAAATTAATCAAGAAGATATACAATTTGTCTACATATAATCTGAACTCTTTACAGGGCTGTTGTTCAATTACAATTGCAAAATGCAATTATATACACATAATATTCCTAAATGAATAGTCATAGTGAACAAATTCACGGCATAGTACCTCATCTTGTATTTTTAAGCAGTTAATTAGAAGTTCTACAACACTGAACTCCTATGGGCATATGCAACAGATGCCATACCAGCATTAGAATTAGGCAGCATTATAATAACTGCATTAGGTATGCTACTGTGCACCAAACGATTCAGCCCGTTTTTGCTGCCAAATAATACACTTGCAAGTGAACAAAGGGCAGGGCACACTAACAGCCTAGTACAAAATAGTGCTGGGAGACTACTACCATGGCAACATGCTCTTGGTAAAGGCCCTCTCGATGCGGTGTCGGCCTAGACATTCTTAACCTTGTGGATGCCACACAATGGCAGCACAGGCGCCTCAAGGGCCTTCTCATTTGGTTGCATGAATAAAAACTAAGGTGCGTGCAGAAGAGGCCACATGTGTACCATCACTCAAGCTTCTCTTACTGTAAAGCAAAAAAACAAGGTAAGGTGCATGCGGGTGAGGACTGGTCCACAGAGACTACACAGACAATTGGTTTTCACGATGTCTCTCTCTCTCTTTCTTTCTCCTTCTCTCTCTCTCTTTCTTTCTCCTTCTCTCTCTCTCTTTCTTTCTCCTTCTCTCTCTCTCTTTCTCTCTCTCTAAATCTCTGTCTCTTCCTCTCTCTCTCTCTCTCTCTCTCTCTTTTCTTCTCTCTCTCTCCTTCTCTCTCTCTCTCTCTCCGAACTTAATTCATTGATTCCGCGCCATTGATTCCACGGAGTCCACTCCAGCGACCTTGTGAGTTGGTTAACCATTGAATGAGAGGTAACGTGCAGGACGGCTCTCCACGGGATCCAGGAGAGAGGGGGGAGAGAGGGTGCCGCAACGCACCCACCTGCCTGCCCAAATGAGCTTTGGTGAGAGCGAGCTGACTGAATATGTGTGGGGAACTGGGAGCGGGCTTGGTAATGAGTTCAACCAATGATGCAGAGCTCATTTAGCGAAACTCCTTTTAAATGCTAAGCCGTTTAGGTGACTAATTGTTTGCACTAACAAACATTAGGTCGACATCTATAATTTCTGACTGATTCTCTTTTTTTTCCTTGCCGTTGTTGTTATTTGCTATGGGAAGGATAAATAACCCAGTTTTCAGATGTATGAAATTACTGTGAGGGAGCAGTGCAATTTGGACTCATTTCAATGTTGCAGTCATTTGATATATGCTCTAAATTTGTTTCACAGGAAATATTTGTGTACGGCACACAGCAAACAATTGAACGAATGCACAAGCTGCGGAGTAGAGAGAGAGGGAGTAAGAGAGAGGGAGAGAGAGCGAGAGAGTGTGTGTGTGAGTGTGTGTGTGTGTCAGAGATAGAGGCAGATAGAAAGAGAGAACAAGACAGAGAGAGAGAGAGAGAGAGAGAGAGAGAGAGAGAATGGGAGAAAGAGAGAAGGAGATATATGTATAGAGAGAAGCATAGCCCCAGCCTATTGGATGAGAGTTACTTTGAGGCCTTATCTGTCCTTGGTCTCGACACTAAGAACCAGCCCTCAGTTGGAGATTATCAGTTGGGTGCGTAGTGGCAGGGATAACTTTAATTGACCCGTGTGGCGAGCAGCCCAGTGTGGCGCTAAGGTTTGCTCTCCTTATTACCATTCTGTGCTCCAACATTCCAAATTTACTTTTTTTCAGATTACCTCATAGATAGGCTTTCTCCAGACCCATGCCATGTGCTGAATGAATTACAACATTACACGCAGACACACAGACACACAGACACACAGACACACACACACACACACACACACACACACACACACACACACACACACACACACACACACACACACACATTTTCTCTCTCACACTCACTTTCTCTCTCTCTCTCTTTCTCTCTCTCTATCTTTCTTTCCCTATCTGTTTATCTTTTTAGCATTTTTTACCTCAGAAGATCCCAGGGAAAATGTTTTATAATTGGGTTGACTGTGTCAGCCACAGCCACCCAGATGAGCTTGTTCACTGAATAGTATATTTCTCCTTGAGGCATTAAAAATGAAATTATGTATGCTAACAATTGGCAGTAAACAAGAAGAAAAACAACAGAAAACAAGGGTCCCCCTGTAACAGGCATCTTAAAGATTTTTCTTTTCTGAAATCAAACTTATGCCAGTAATTGCAGTCTGATTATTGCTATTATCTGCTTAGCATCATATGCCCTTTAAAGTCCTACATCGATTAGGATCTAAAGAGCACAGTTTTGCACCAAGGGAGTCGTCAATCCTACAGTAATCACACTATTATCTTTTAACACTTGTCAGAGGGCACTGCAAGACAAAAAAGTTCATTAATTTCCCATTGCTGTTACTGCTTTGATTCATCATGGTAATATATTTTTACAGCAACACATTCAGAAATGCAAATCCCAATAAAGTCACAACAACATTAATGTGCAAACATACTTTAGGTTGTGACAGATTCCAGAAAGTCAGCCATTCCATTCCAGAGCCCCAGCATAACAAGAAATATATCTTCCTACTCTAAAGCCCAACAGAAGGAGAAAACAGTAAACGGTTGTTGCAGTCTGGTTTCATTTTTTTCCTTCCAGGTTTAACTTTCAGACCTTGACTTCACTGGAAATCAAAGTCAAACACTGTGTAGGTGGTAGAATTTGGAAGCTTGCAAAACTTACAACCCGCTGACATAGTAACTAATTATTCGATATTAGCATGAGAATCACATCAGCCCTAATGTCACCTGCACGGGAAGGCAAAGCCTGCATGGGCGGGATGTGATTGTGCAGGCCTTTGGTCAACATCTGTTGTTTTTAGCACAAATAATCTGCTCAAATCATTTGAATGTTTAAACCTTGCTACAGCATTTAGTTGGTTCATTTTTCTTTCATTTAATAATTTGTTGGCTGCCAGAATAAATATTCGTGTTTATTTTTTTTTTCCTGCAGCACCACTGCACCAGGTGACACAACTACATTTGATCTGTAAAAAAAAAAAAAAAAAACAGAAGAAAAATAGTGTCAGAAGTGTAGCGAGACTGTCCATACCTCCACTGTCCCAAGATGCAAAGCTTTTCTTTAGAGTTGGATTGCAGCCACAAGGTTTATCCAAAGATGTTTAAGGCCCAGGAGTGATGAATTACTATTTGATATGAATGACTAGGTACCCCTACACTGTCATGTTTTATCTTAACAGACATATTCACAAAGACATCCAGTGAGAGTGTTGTTTTTTTTGTCCATGTCCTGTCATTTTTTTGTGTTTTACACTGAAAACATGAAAAAATAATACTATATTTTTTTAGGTGTAAACCAAATGTGTTTTGTCTGCTGCTAAGGTGTTTTGAGCATATGTCTCCGGTGGTAATGTGGACGAACAAAAAAAAAAACCTGTTTATGCTGTCAAGTCAAGGAAAACAAAACACACAGACACACACACCTACACACACACACACACACACACACACACACACACACACACACACACACACACACACACATCAATGCGGTATCAATGTCGCAATAATGATCGTCCGCCTTATTTCCCTCTAATGGGCTTTTCCTCGCACAAAAAAATCCTCATGCTCGACATCAACAGCAATGACCGTGAGATGCTCGACAAAGAAAAGGAAAACAAGCCTGTCTCAGAACCCTCCCTGTCAGCGCTGAAAGGTATCCTACCAGGGGGTCTTCTAATTAATCTACTGCCCAAACGTGTGTCTGGGAGAAGGGAGCGCATCTGCTATGCAAAGCCGAGAGAAATCCTCCAGCTGCCCATTATGGCTAAGACTTTTCATCTCATTCACACATCAACGGGAAGGTTTTTTTTTTTTGTCTCGGTGGGAGAAATGCCTTATTTTTCATAATCCCCCCCCCCTCTCTCTTTCTCCCTCTCCCTCTCTCTCACTTTCTTTCTCTCTCTATCTCTCTCTCTCTCTCTCTCTCTTTCTCTCTGTCTCTCTCTTTCTTATCCATATTTCATGAAGAACACTATAGGTATGAAAGCATCTGGGACTAATCCGCTACAGGATATTTAGTCCCAGATTAAAAACGCTCGCTTCACTGGGTCATAATTCTGTTCCCATTGATTGGTTGGGTCCAAAATGCAAGTCAAGGATGTACTTTTCATTTCTGCCACCTATAGTTCTGAAATTTCATTAATAATGGTGTCTCTGTAGTACAGTATATCCATTTTATATGAAAAAGTGGGAAGAGGTGGAGAGAAAGACAGAGGGATTGGAGGAGATGATGGGATTGAGAGAGAGAGAGAAAGAGAGAGAGAGCGAGAGAGAAAGAGAGGTAAGGGGAGAAGTGAAAAAAAAAGGTTGGGTGGTAAAAAGCAAACACAACTCAGATCTCCTGTCAGGGTGTCTGACTTTATGGTCATGAAGTTATTATTGATAGCATTTCCCAACTATATTTATAACCGCCATCAAAAAAAAAGAAAAAGAAAAAGAAAAAAAAGGAAGACAGAGAAGGGTGGGAGACGGACGGACGGCAGGCAGGCAGAAAGGCAGGCAGGGAGCTAGCAGGCAGGCCGATCTGCATGTAAAGGTGTGGTGCCCAGAAGAGGCAGATAAATCATTCACCTTATCAAATCCCCACTCAGCTGTCCTCCGCCGCACCTGCCTGCCACGGGGCTCACTCTCCCCAAATCCTTGCGCCTGTCAATTACAGATGGCGGCTCGCCACAGGTAGGATGTCTGCGCTAGAGCAGAGCCAGACGGATCTCGCCGGACCCTGACGCAGCCGGAGCAGAACGGGGCTGAAGAACAAGCCCTCCATCTTATGTCAGAGGTCAGTTGGAGCGGGAGCGCTGATTCCCCCCCCCTGCGCCCAGTAAGGAAAAAACGCTGTTCTGGACATATGGATTGCCGTAAATTGTGGGACATCACTGGTATATACAGCCGGCAGACCCTATGACCTCGCTGCAAGCTGGTGTTGGGGTCAAGGAGGTGCTGGGGCCATGGGTGCCTCATATGGGCCAAAGGAAAGTCGGCGTCTGCACCTTAGATCTATAATGTCTATCTATATATGGTTCACCTGGTGCGTAAACCCCAGAGCATGAAAATAGAAAGAAGAAAAAAGAGAAGGCGCACTCGGAGGCGGATACTTATACTAATTGTATTGAAAGCCAAAAATGTACAGCAAGTTCTAGGACAAAGCTGGACAACAAACGTTTTGTGCTTCGCCCAAACTCAATGTCTGCAGTTTGCCAGCTTCCTCATGTGGGCCACATAAAGTACAGACTTAAACATGTTATGTATGTCCACCCAACTGTGAGAAGTACAAGTGGTGCCTGCACCTATGTATTAGTCCGGTGTTTTGGCCAGTGTGTAACTCCAAAAAACACAGTACGAACTCAAATAGAGTAAGACATCCCACACAGAAGCCAAATAGTTTCAGAAACCTGTATTTGATTTAGATGGCGAAACAAAATTGACCATAGAAAAAAAAATCAATGTTTCAGGTCTAGCCCATCATCACTGTTTCCAGTTTGAAAAACCTGGCCAATTTTGTTACAAATAAAATGAAATACACATTTCTGAAACTATTTGATTTCTGTGTGTGATTTCTACCTTCCTTGAGTTTGCCTACTGAACTGTGCCATTAGTTACTTTGCCATTAACCAAACCAAATTGGACCAACCAATGCAAGGCAAGTGTGAAACACTCTTTGTCTTCTCTTAAAAAAAGCTTTATTTCATAAGGCTAGTTCATACTTGAACAAGATGACAACCGGACCAATCAGAGAGTTGAAATTGATCTGAAATTAAATGAAATGATCTTAGAATAAAATAAATTATTAAAAAATGGTCGACTAATAAATGTAAGGAGACTATTGAGCCGGTAATGACCTCTAACCATGATTGTTGGCAGGAGTGAAACAGCACATATGAGGAACAGGAAGCATGATGGAGTTCTAGACTGAAACACGTCTAGCTGTTTGTAGTACGTTAGATTATGAAACTTAGGCAGGCATAAACATTTAAGATGCTATGGTTTTGCATGACTTTGTCTTAGTAATGCACCAGTCACCGTATTAGTCTACTTTCTTGGCTTCTTATGTTGATGGTTTTGCGTGGGTGTTTTTTGTAAGCTAGCTACAGACCTAAGCCTGATGCACTCAGCAGTGCGGTATCCATTATATTGCATATGCTGTTTCATTCTGCTCTATTACCCAGACAGTTCTGACAGGTGAAACTGTCTTGGCTCTCCAACACAAACACACTGATGCCTCTTATTTTAATGCTTTACCTTTTCTAACTTTTCAACATTATCAACCTTGCCATAGGGACCATGTGAGATAACTGGCACCGAATCAGTAATTAAAGTTGAAATGATTGCATATCAAATGATTTTAAGTGAGGGATAACTTGAGCAGAGGCCTTTGGCTTTTTTTGTGACAGACTTCACCCTTTTAGTGCAAGCTGTTCTGCTACTGAAATAATTCCCTGTTCAAGGTTTAAATGATGAAAGCTGGAGTATTTGGTCAAAACAGTCAGATTAACTGCAGTGGCACAAAGTATGGTGTGTTCTTTCTTGGATTTGTGGTAGATCCTCTACTAAGAATGTTATGTTTGTACCTGTGGTCATTGGTTAGCTGCTCTATGTAATGCAAAAATGTTACCTTCTACTACAAACAAACAGGAATAAATACTAAATTTAGAACAAGTCTTTGGTATTACAGTAACCAACACAGTTACGTGCAACTGTGCCTGGGAAAGGCTTTGTAGAAGTACCTAGCAAACATGTACTTATTTAAATGATTATCTGGGTTTGTTATGTATCTTCCCGATGGAGTGGGATGTATATTACAACATTTGTTCAGGGACAACCAGTAGGGAAAGAGGTGTCAGTGGAAGTGAGAATAATTACCATGTGTGGTGTGCTTAAAGCATTCAAAATGAACACACATCTCCCTGAGGTAGAAGTATAGTTTGAGGAGAGGTGAAAGAGAGGAGAGAGCGCATTGCTCTCAGGATGCAGATAGGGCTCATTAATATAGCCCTTTAAAAACGTTGTGTCCTGAAACTCCCCTAAACTTCTCCGAAATGTCACCGAAAGTTGTCTCTAGATCGCTCTGTGTTCTTTTTCTGGCTCTGCAGGACTTCTGTAGTAACACATTAATAATTCAGAGTATGACTGTAACAGCTGAGAGATTATGGGAGTCTGCAGCAAAAAAAAAAACATCTGTGAGAAACCAAAATATTTTCTGGTGCATAAAACAGCACATAGGGGTCCCGTACCCCTCAAAGCATGTAAACATGTATGACCACAAGCACACACTTGCTTTTAACCCCCAGCATTGTCGGAGTACAGTTGTCTAAGCCCCGGTTGCTTAATGTCAGCGGGCGAGAGTTTCATGTCTGTAACAGAAAACAACCCAAAACACTTGCCGCGAAGATTACGCCATTCGCCAGGAGTCTGGCCGGCAAACAAAAGACCAGATGGTTGGCTACAATCGAAGGAAGGAGATAATGACAGTTCCGCAAAGCAGGATTCTGTGTTTTTTTTGTTTTTTGTTGTTTTTGTTTTTTGGGATAGGGTCTTTCGTTAAGCTCCCTGCTCTTACTTCCCTTGGCATGACTGACGAACTGAAGAAGGGGCCACTTGTAGACAGAATGTGTGTGTGTGTGTGTGTGTGTGTGTGTGTGTGTGTGTGTGTGTGTGTGTGTGTGTGTGTGAGAGAGAGAGAGAGAGAGAGAGAGAGAGAGAGAGAGAGAGTGGAGTGTGTGTCTGTGTGAGAGAGAGAGAGAGAAAGAGTGAGTGAGTATGTGTGTGTGCGTGTAAGTGTGTGCAGCTAGTATCCATCTCTGTCTCAGCTCAGTAATCATTAACTGTCAGCAAGTAAGTAGTTTTCGGGATACAAACACTTAAAACAGAGAACGGGGGAAGAGTTTGTTTCCTGAAACAACTACATTGGGGGTGGGGGTGGGGAGAGGGTAGTTGGACACTTCAGGGACCTTTTTTGCTTACATAGTGAGAGTTGTACTTAAACAAGGCTGTGGAATTACAGGCTTTAGAGTGTATGGCTGTACTGCTTGTTACAGAAACTTTAGGGCAGGATGGTGCCAGAAGGATGGCAATGTTATTGCAAACATCTTCACTATCACAAACTGAAGCTTGTAAAGGTTCTGGGGTGTCCTTTGTGACTCTGTGAGCTACCAGACATTTTAAAACAGGCCCCAAAAATACAATCAAATATTTATATTATCCTTTTTTGGGAGATTTCTGCCTACAATAGATATCGCACTTAACCACCTAGGATACACACACAATATAAAGGGTTTTTTTTGGCAAAAATTAGGAATTTGGGTGATAAAGTAGTAATGTTGTAGTAAAGTGTTTTGGGAACACTTTACTTTAAAAGCTCCCTTTGCAGTGCATCTAAATGTAACAATATTTTTTAGATTTGTATATATAATTTTATATTTATTACATTGCCACGCTGTACATACCCAACACTAACCCTATTCCTAACCCTTACCCTAACCCTAAGGTACAGAGTAAGTATAAACAATATTACACAGTGTTAGAAACTTTCTTACACTGTATTTCGTGATGTAGCTACACCGTAACAAGGAGTGTAAAACAAAGTGTAACTGTATTTTTTTTTGTTGCAGTAGCAGAACAGTGAACCATTCTGTGGGCCATGTAGTGTGTGCTAAGAGGCTAGAGCATTGTACACATCACAATGCAGCGCTCGCTCCTCTCCGAGTCCTCTGGGTTCTAATCTTACACACCACACAGGAGCCAAGAGGGACAAGGCTTCCCCTGAGCTCGAGCCTAGTATTATAGTTTGGAGGCAGGCTAGCCCTGTTTCTCTCATTCTTCTGGGCACTCTTGTTGATTCCCGGGGGGGCAACCACTTTTAATGAGCCCCCCAGTGATGATCATGTTAGACGTGGTGGGGAACTGCTTGACAGGATGCCCACTTTTTTTTTTCTTTTTTTTTTTTCGGAGAAACCAACCCCTTTACCTGTGCATCCGCAATTCCCGTGATGGTCGTCCTTCATGCAGTTCTGTTTCACTGAAAAATGTGTTGCACTCACCATCCCCTTCTCTTTCTCGTCTTCCCACCTCTTTCTCTCTCTCTCTCTCTCTCTCTCTCTCTCTCTCTCTCTCTCTCTCTATCTTTCTCTCTCTCTCCCTCTCTCTCTTTTCCTGCCTCTCGCCTGATGTGAGAGGGTGGAATCTCATCTAAGTTTGAAAAAAAAGAGCATCTTGTGGAAGGGGTGGTATTCCCACATGAGAGCGGCGCTTGCCCCGGAATTCAGATTTGTGTAGTCTCGCTCTGAAATGCAACACCATCAAAGGGCAAAATGAGATCATTTGCCAGATGGGGAGCGAATATTATACTCCAAAGTCTTAGTGCATCTCAGAACTGTTTACTGGTTGGTGTGACAGTGGTGCTTTGTTTCTCAATGCACCCTCTACTATAACCCTCATATTTACTAAAACCATTGTAGAAGGAATGTATTTCATAACTTACATTTGTTTTTGCGACTTGATTTTATAAATTAATAACTCAAAAATTCCATTGTAACAACATCTATTTCTTGCTCTCTTGGATCTTCTGCTACTTTTGATGGAATAGTGTAAGTATTTTTCAACTTTTAAGCAATGTTTGCAAATGCTACCAAATCTGTTATTACCATATTATAATGCATTGTAACTACACATTTATAAGGAGAAGAATGTAGTGAGCAAGAATGCAATTATATTGCTGAGATATTTGAGCACTGCATTGCTTGTGACTTTAGCCATGTAACTCCAGATCGGTAACACTGTAATTTAAGGTCCCTGTTACAGTGTATCTACATCATGAAGTACAGTGTAACAAAGTTTGTAACAATATTTAACATTATGTACTTACACTGTACCTTAGGGTGAGGGTAAGGGTTAGTATTAGGGTTAATGTTTGGTATGAACATGTAAGTTCATAATATTACATGTTGTTACATTTAGATACACTGTAAAAAGAACCATAATATAAGATGTTACTCTCCTGATCTCTGCAAGACTAGAACACATTCATTCATACATCCCCCCATGCTCTACATCCCTCAGGTTCCTTGTTTTCCATTCACACAAACGACATTTAGGAAGTTTCTATCCAAGCCTCATTGGGATGCAATGTGTGTTCTGCATGTAGCTCTGGAACAGCTGTCTATTCTTCCCACAAACTCCGAGGCGGAGGGCGTGCTCGTGCTCGCTCGTGTCTGTTTATATGAACGCTGTTTATTACGGCTTAATTGTGGTGCGGAGAGCCAGCTCTCCCACCCATCCATTCCCATTCACTACCCGCTAATTGCACGCATGCGCTAGGGGGCAGATAGTTGTACTGCATGTTGTGGGCTGTGTGATAAACTACTATCTCTAGGCACAAGTAAGGATGAGAGCGACTCAAAGACACTAGCATTAAATATAAAGATATTCTTTTATGCTGTTATGATCCCGAGCTCTCTCTGGGCCGGTGGGGATGCTGCCTGTGGGCTAAAGAATGCCAAGCACCAGACGCTGACAAAAGAATGAAAAGGAAAAAAATAAAACACATGTTGGAGGCATCTGACACCGACCTCTCTGTAGACCAGGAGAGTTTTGGTGGAGTAATCAGAGTAATTGGCTGTAATGAAGCAGAGTCCAAACACATCCATCTGCACCCAAAACAAACAGAACGGATCCGGAGTAATGAAGTGCCCACAGGAAATGGGGAGGGCTGGAGGGGGTGGGGGGGGGTGGGGGTGGGGGTAGATGCGGTGGGGGGTGGTTGTGGGGTGGCCATGCTGACAGCCAATTGGAGCTGAATGCCTAATGCTATCCGTCATTCAGAAAGCTACTGCAGGCCCCAAATGGCATGTGTGTCCGTATGTTTTGTGTGTGTTAATGCGTGTGTGTGTGTGTGTGTGTGTGTGTGTGTGTGTGTGTGTGTGTGTGTGTGTGTGTGTGTCCGTATGTTAATGTGTTTGTTTGTATGGGAGTATCTGTCTGGATGTGCATGGATGTTTGTGCCTCAAGTGTGTGGGTGTATGTGCCTCTGTGTTTATGAATGTGTGTGTCTTTTTTACCAAACTTAAATGTACTTGTTTTTGTGTGTGCACCTATGTGCTTTGTGTGTGTTCATGTGCGTGCATTTGGTTTGTTTTTGTTTATATGTACAGTATGTGTTTGTTTGTTTGTGTGTGTGAGAGAGAGAGAGAGAGTGAGAGAGAGACAGAACGAGAGAGTATGTGTTTATGTCTGTGTATCTGTGTGTTTCATGTGTATGTAGATGCATGCATTTGCATGTTTATGTGTTTGTGTTTATGTGTCTCTGTGTCTACATGTGTGTGTGTGTGTGTGTGTGTGTGTGTGTGTGTGTGTGTGTGTGTGTCTATGTGTGTGTGTGTGTGTGTGTGTGCGTGTGTGTGTGTCTATGTGTGTGTGTGTGTGTGTGTGTGTGTGTGTGTTTGTGTGTGTCTATGTGTGTGTGTCTATGTGTGCGCACCCGTGTTTGCATTTTGCACATGAGCAGCAGTTTGTGCCTCAGCAGGGGGGCGTGCACAGTGGTGGGGCGGTAGCAGAGGCAGCGGAGAGACGGAGCACAAAAGTGGCTCTGGAGGGAGGCTCTGCTGGGACCCACTCCACCAGATTGTAGCGCCGACGGGTAGAGGGACGACGAGCACATCCTTCACAAGCTGTTTCTTAGCTTCCATCGCCTCCGTGCTCCTCCACAGGCCTCTGGGATTGTTTGTTTTTGCCTCCGCGTTGTTTACTCTGCCCTCCCACCTAGTTTTTTTTTTCATTATTACTTTCCCCTCCCTCCATTTTTATAAATGTATTCAGTTACAATTTGTTTTACTGTCCCTGTTACAATCAATTAGGTACAGTGTAAGAAAGTTTGTAACAGTATGTAACATTATGTTGCACAATGGGGCAGCTGTAACCTAATGGTAAGGGAGGTGGTCATCGGATGGGAGGGTCGCAGGTTTAAATCCTGTTCCAGTAGGAAGAATGTGGGTGGGGGAGTAAGTGATAACTAGTGCTCTCCTGCACCCTCATCCATGGCTTGAGGGTCCTTTGAGCAAGACATGTAACCCCACATTGGTCCTAAATAACTGTAAGTCACTCTGGATAAGAGCACACTTACACTGTACCTTAGGGTTAGGGTCAATGTTAGGCATGTACAGTGTAAGTACATAATATTACATGTAAATATGCTAAAAAAAAGGAATCATAAAATAAAGTGTTACAATTTCTTCCCCATGAAAATTGACGTTTTGCAATTTTTTGAGCAAACAAAAACAATGCCTGGAAGCTTCAAGTTGTCCCCAAACTATTTCCACTACATTTCACACCATTGATACAGTTAAACGGAAACCTTGTGGGAACAACTATGACGCTAATAATCAAACAATGAAGCGGTCTACTGATGTGGCCTGGTGGTGGTTTTTTTTTCTTTTCTGCAGTGCTAACAGTTCTGAAGTGCTGTCATGGCTCTCCTCATCAGAAATGAAGAGTCTGGGTTGTAATGCGAACATATCTTTTCTGAGAGGAGCCGCACGGCAAATCCCTGCACAGATCTTAACGGCCTTAATTTTTGCCATGATTTCATTTCTTCTGCCACACTTGAAGGCACTTAAAGATAACATTCTGGAGCCTTTGAGATCACATTTGCCTCCCTCGCACGTTCTCACACATGCCGTCTTTCTCTCTTTTCTCTCCTCTCTCTCTCTCACTCTCTCTCTCCCTCATGCTCCCTCGCTGTATTACCTTGTCTTGGTTTCATGCTGGATAATAAGCCAAGGTCACATGAAAAGGATCTCTCTCGTCAGTGGAGTGAGGTTATCATTATGGAGGCTAAATGAGCGGAGCTAGTTGTGAGGAGCTGCTGCTTTCCCCACTCTCTCTCTCTCTCTCTCTGCCATGTTTGTTGTTCAAAGCCGAGTCTCTCTCCACTGCACAGCACAGTTTGTGTAGCTTTCTTCTTTAGCCTCATCAGCAAATATGAGCAAATCAGTCCCACTGGGTGTGAAGTAGGCCAAAGAAGTTAGTTAATGTTGATTTCTGTTTTTTTTTTCATCCTCACACTTACAGAAATATGAAGGCTTGTTCAGCTCGAGGTTTTCATCTAGCCTATCGACTGTGTGCAACAGATGAGGATTTTTTTATTCTTTTTTTATCACTTGATCTATTTTTTACTATGACAGCCCATACAGATCCAGACGAGTGGGAACAAAGGTTGTAACTGTTGTTGTTCATATGAAAGGGTCACAAGGTGAACTCCATGATAACAGTAATCTCAGTCTAGTGTGCTCTTCTGTGTTTTCCTCACGTTCAATTTTTAGTACAATGTTCTAATATTATTTATTGGATTTGCAACCATGTAGTATTTGTTTTTTTTTTTTTTATAATAAGGTCGCTCACCATTATCAGCGCACAGTAATACAACAGCCCAGACATAACAGTTTTTCTCAGCCACATGGGTGCGTTTATCAGATTTAAATTAATTTTTGTTTGCACAACCTGTTTGCTCTGCCTCCACATCATCTAGTCACTTATGCATATCCTCAAAGAGCATTTTTCTCATTCTTTTAAACATTTTGTTATCACATCTGAATAGTCACACAAAAGGTTGTCTGATGTAAAATCGACTGATTAATTTCACCTCCCAAAGCAGCTAATCACTTATGCATTGTCTAAGTCAGCGCATGGCATGCATACAGGTTAACGAGTTATTACAGTGTGTCAACCACAGGTGTCCCAGTCGCACGGTGTACATTATTGACATTGTAATATTTGCCAAATATATTATGTAATATAATATTTGTCTTGATTGTACATACATGTATGATTAATGAGGAGGATTAAAAAAACAAAAATCCATTCAGAGGCATACAATGAGTGCCAAAGCTTTTAAACCACTAAGCCAGCATATATTTGGTAACATTTGCTAGCATTGGCAAAAAGCAGTACTGTGAATGTGTTAAAAAAAACAAATGAGAATGTGTGTGGTCATATGCATGTGTGTGGTCCACCCATTTACAAAACTAGCTGATTCTCATTGGCTTAGAGTTTTCATTCTCCATCATGGTTACTCTGCACTTCCTTCAAAGTTCTGCTCTGAATGGAGACAAATGTATAATGACAATAAATCTATACAATGGTGGCAGTGACATATTCATTGACAAGGCTGTTTACTTTTGAGACACAAACAACAATTCTCGCAATTATTAACAATTTTAATTACGTTATGTGTTCTTGCAGGTAATCTATAGCGTGGTGTTATGTGTGATGTTCTGAGAGAATCATTATTCTTTAAAAAAAAAAAAACGTAAGGATCTATTTGGGAAATGTACCACAGCAACTGAGAAAAATGATAATAATGTAATCCTTACACCAACTTTTCACACACTCTGACTTTTACCATTACCGCCACCTCACCTTATTTGAATCTGTCTTTTTTCATAGTCTCCGCAGTGTCAGCACATAGTTTGTGGACACACATAAACCGGCTTTAAAAACAAAGTGGATTTAAGGTTATACAGTACTCAGGCTGAATTGAGATTGTTTATTGTATTAGAGTGCCACAGCATCTGTGATATTACCTCATCACTACCCTTAAATGACCAATGCAAAGTAAACAAGCTTTATACTGCCACGCTGTTTTTCTTCAAGTCAAAAGGGTCTCATTCATTGCCTGTTACAATGCACTATAATGGAGTGGCCAGGCCCAATGGAATACCTACTGAAAGTACAGGCAGCGAGTTCAGGCGGACAGCATGCATAGCAATTATAGGAAAATAGCTGTGTGACCTCTGTGTATGTAATGGGTATTTGTCTTTATCTGCAGACAGAGTGCATCAAGGTTATAAGAATAATACAAGGTACTTGTTTGTTATTGGAGTGTATTTCATCAAGGAGGCCACTGTGTTATGCGTTACAGGCTGTGGAGAACAAAAGCACTCGGAGCAGAGCTTATGCAAAACGCTTCGACAAAGAAGCCCTCCGGGCTATAGGAATAAAATAGGATATAGTGCTTCATCTGTGTAGGGGATTTTAAATCACGAATAAAAGATGGTTTTTTTTTTCTAGAACAGTAGTCATGATGACTTTAGTGCATATCCTCTTCCCTGCCCTTGAGTGAAATAAGGGGGAAGAGAGAGAGAAAGAGAAAGAGAGAGAGAGAGAGAGTAAGTAAGAGAAAACAAATAGGTTGTGGCTCTGAAGATGTTTGAAGACGCACTCTACAGCTGTACTGGGCTGCAGGGGCCATCTTGATGTTGTTAGTCAGCGACCTCCCTCCAGTGACCTAAAAAAATAGATAAATAAATAAAATAGGTAACAGAATATAAAAAAATATGTCATCTTGTTTTTCTTTAATCAGCATCAGCATCTTTTGTTCCCATAGCCCTCACAAAACCTGACAAAATGATAGATTTTTCATTCCACTTTGCCGTTATTACTTTGAACAGTTGTCAAGCAGGAGCACTCAGAGGCATGATAAAAGAGTTAATTTTTGGCGGCGCGTAACTTTGCGATTGGTGCAGCTTAACGGTAACGCCGTGATTTACGGCGACGTGCGTTAATGACAGCGACAGAAATGGTACACAGATGGCCTGTAAATGAGATGCTAAGTGGCCCATATTGGTTATAATAGAGTGAGAGCTGTCTTTAGCCACTGAGCCATTCATTTAAGACCCGTTTGTACTCGAGCTAGCTGTCTCAGGTGTTGGTTCGCTGACAGTTGCTGTTGGGTCGAAATGAATCAGGGCATTATTACTTGTGTTTTTTCTTCTCCTTCTCTCTTTCTTCTTTTTCTTTGTCTGTGCAACGTTTCACTGTTACACTGTCGTCTTTGTTTTCAACCCGCAACGGCCGTGGTGTGACAAATGCTTTGTGGTGCAGTTATTTTTAAACGACCGCCAAAGATCTTATAATCGTCTGTCAGTGCCAGTGAGTTCTTGTTGTTGCTGTTGTTGTTGTTGTGGCCATCCTGTGTGGTGTGGCGTTGTGTAAGGTTTTGTCTTGTCGTGCTGCATCAAAGAGCTCGTGCCCCGCAGGATGGAGGGGTATTACCAGTGACAGCAGTTCCTCGGGGCTCTTGTCCTCACTGTAGAAAAGTGACTGCATGTGGTTTCAGTGCATAAACAAACCTTATCTGTGTGTTCCTTGTGTGTGTGTATGTGTGTGTGTGTGTGTGTGTGTGTGTGTGTGTGTGTTTGTGTGTGTATGTGTGTATGTGTGTTTGTGTTTGTGTGTGTGCACACATTGTGTTTGTGTGAGGAAGAATGAGAAAGTGCATGTGTATGTGTAATGGCTTGGTATCAAGACGCCATTAAGTTGATGCACTGGCTGCTTTTTTTCCCCCTGCTCTTCAGGCTCCCTGCCAGATTATTCACTGACACAGTGGCAGTATTGATTTCATTTTGCTAGACTTCCAAATGGGTAAATCAACTGAGGAATTTGAGATCACCACAAATCTGAAGACACATACAGTGGCTTATCAATACATATCAATCTTTAAAGCTATACGGTGTCAGGTCAACGAAGGCTCACTGGGCCCAATTTGTTTTGCTGCGACTCTTCCTTAATACTATAAAGGGCTACAAAGGGAGAAAAATGAACTCCGTCAGGAAGCTGTATAAGATTTCTCTGACACACTCAACCTTGCTCTTGTGTAAGTGTATCTTTGTTTCCTGCTGACATGCGATCCCCCTGAATCTATTTGGGATGGCACATCTTGCCGGGCTCCAAACAGGCTCTCTTCCAAGCGCACCATTCATCAATCTTGACTGTGGGCAGGGCGCAACACCAGTGATCCTGCTCTACTGGTTGGGGTGGGGGGATGAGTGGGTGTTGGAGAGGGTGTTGGTGGTGGTGGTGGTGGTGGTGGGGGATTCGGTCATTCAACACCGTGGTCCAAGCATGATCAAATGCTTCCTGAAAATGGGACAGATCTTATCACCTCTAAGGACGGTTGGTTGTGGGTTTGTGGCTAGCGCCAGGGTGAAAACAAAAAATATGGATGTCCTAATTGGCAACAATAGAAGCTCTTACACCAAGAGCTTCTTACCTGGCTTAATCTTATTTTTAGTTTTCCTCCTTGCAGAGTGTCTCTCTTTTTCTCTCCCTCTTTCTCCTTTTTCTCTGTCTCACTCTTCGTCTCTGGCTTTATCTCCCCATCTTGCTTTCTCTTTCTTCTGTCTCCCTCTCTCCCTCTCTCTCTCTCTCTCTTTCTCCTCTCATTCCTTCTCTCATGCCCTTATTTTTTGTTTGTGAACAGTGATGGTAGGAATAGCGTGGTTTTGCTGATGGAGGGCTTCTGGAGATGAAAGATGAAAGGATTGCTGTGAGGACCACTGTAATGGCTCTTTGAACTATTTTTTGCTGTCTTGTTTTCCGTGATTGTTGCGAGAGTACAACTTCTCAAAGACATCTCGGTGAATAGAGTTCTCAGAATTGCTGGTTACACAGTTTCTGCCATCTGCTGTGAGTGCTCAATATGGCAAACCAGTGCATTTGTCACACAGTTTGGCATAATACACACACGCGCACACACACACACGCACACACACACACACACACACACACAATTTCAATATCACTATGGTGACAGCATAAACACTGACCCAATTCTACATTTTAAAAAAAGGTCACACTGAGTATATGCATACAGTTCTATTTCCTGGATATTGCGAGTTGCTGTGAATAAAATTCCTCCTCCTCATTATAATAATAATAATAATAATAATAATAATAATTAGTTGTAGTAGTAGCACTAATAGTCACTGGTAGAGTGAGGTTTTGTTTTTATTTGGGAGCCGTTTTTTTAATGATGTCATCATAAAGAAGACTGAAAGAACCAAATGTTTACACCACATGCCCTAATTTAATTAGTCTGGTAAACCAGCCCTTTGTACTTCATTTCATACAGAAGGTCTGGCTGTGGTATGATTGACATGGTTGTCTCAGGCAGCATCTTGCCTGACCAATCAGCGAACAAAGGGAGTCATGACCAGAAGTAGAGATTGGTCGTTTTAATCTTTAGCAGAGTCTGCACCTCCAAATGAAGAAATTGTTTGCTGATTGGTCAGGGAAGATGCTGCCTGAGACAACCATGTCATCCATTCGGGATCTGCAAATCCTTTGTCCACCAAATCACTTTAGCCTGCAATTAGATCTAAATATAGGCCAGGAGTTGAAGGGTGATTCATATTATGACTAATTATTTAAAACTACTTACAATACATTAATGTAAATTTACACAGCTAGATCACATATAGCTACCTAGATTCACCAATTTCACTGCATGTCCTACTCTACAGAGTATATCTATGCATGTGACAATAAACCATCCTTGTATCCTTGTACATATTCATTCCTGAATATCGCCAAACTGCAACCATCCCTGCCTGAGCTGAAATCTCTTCTGTAACTTACGTTTGATGGTTTCAGTACCTTTCTGATTAGATGCATTTGGTCTGTCATCGACTCTTTTGAGTGGCTGTCTTTTTGCACTGTTCTGTATTTGGTGTGTGGTGGTGTGATCATATGACTGTTGATATTTAAGAGTTTTCTTTGCAGGGCAATGGGTTTCAGCAATAACACAATGCGTTTTTCTTTCACTTCTGTTTTTTTATATATAAAAATAGGTTATAAATATGTCAGATTGGCACAGAATGATATCCTCTCGTAATATTTTCTAAAAGGGGGATTGTTTTACAGTGTGACCGTGACATATTATTGAGGAGGTTTGCTTGCTTTAATGCACTTGTTGTGACTATCTCAAGTGACACAATACTTTAATAGTAATTGTAAAAATGTCTGATGTTAGGATGGGTCACATGCCAGGGAAAGCACTGACTTTCAGGTGGAGCTTCACTTATATCACCACCTGAGGCCAATAGGCCCATAGAACCTACTGTATATAGTGCTGCCTATATAATCGCCATCCTGTGTGTTTGCTGCATCTGTGTATATAAGGAAAACTGTGTTTTTTTGCATTTTGTTTGTATTATTGGCTTTGGGCTTTTTTTCGTCAACATCACAAACAAACACTTGACTGATATTGCTGATAATTTTTTCACTACATTTCTTGACTTATTCTTTGATTTCTGTGATGAATTGTATTTTACCAAGTTGTAGTCCCACTTTTTTAACCTCAATGATGAAGTGGACACAGACACTCCTTGAAAAGATCAAAGGAAGTGTTCTTGAGAGGTTCCAATGAAAGAGGCAGTTCTTGGAAAGTCTTTGAAAGCTCCGAGAACAAAAAAAAGTAGTTTTTCCTGGCCCTTTACACCTGCTAAATTCCTCCTAATTTCTCATCCAATTTCTCAGTCCAAGCGGTGTGTATCACATCACAAGGTCAAAGCTCCTTGGACTTGTGCCACCATTTTATTGGGCCTCGGCTTGTCTTTATCCATTTTTCCACAGTCACACTGACCATTTTATGATTAATGATGGCATATGCATATGCATCTTACTTGCTGTAGTTTAGCGAGAATCCCAAATAATATATTCTAAATGTGTGAGCGCTCTGTGTGCCACAGCTGGGTAATACTCTCTCCCACGCCTGTCAAGCTAGCATCTGAAGATCCGATGCCATCAGGCTGTGAGTGCAACCAAGCTATCAGGTAAGAGACCACTCTCAGAGCTTCAAGCTACAATGCACACCTGTCCACATGTTAGGTCCCTCTTTTCCGTGTACTTACATGGACGTGACTACTGTATGGATATTAGGATTAGTGGATAGATTTCTTTCTATTATACCGGCTTTGTTTGCGCACAGGGGTGGCCCTTAAGTATGAATAAGCTAGACAATGCTGCTAATGAATTACTAAATTATGCTCCTTAACCCTGTACTGTTACAGCAAGAAAAGAAATATTAACAAGAATAAAAATCACAGCCATTGTTAAACACAGTGGGGGAATAATGTTCCCACATGTTCAAGGCCCTTTACACCCCTGATGCTAGTAGTAGTAGTACGTAGTAGTGACTGAATAATTTTCTTGCCTACAACACTGTATGCTACTACTACCCCACATTGTTTCAACTCATGTTTTTTTAATTCCCAAGTAGAGTAACTGGGGGTAAACAGCTACTCTTTAACTAGCGAGACTCTGTTAATAATTTGTGTCCCACCAGAGAAAGCTGGGACTGTGCAAATAATTTGTGGTCCTCCAGTGACTCAGTGGGGAAGGCCACCAGCCCTTTCAGTCCCCGGCAATTCAAGTTAGTGTTTTCACAGCACTGAAAGGAGTGCATAGTCCCTTTACTGGCCTGACTAAAGGGATTTACAAGTGTTATAATGACTACATGGCAAGTCCCACCCCCCCCCCCACACATACACACAGACACACACACACCTCCTCCCCTCAATATGCTCCCATGATGAAACTTTGTGATGTTAGTTACTTCACTCCGAAGAGCCTCTTTGCTGCAAGCTACATGCTGTGATGTAGAAGCTGCTTCATAGATTCTGCTTTCATGCTCTAAGAGACACTGAGAGATGAGCCCCTTAGTAGCTTTGCTGTGATCACAGCAATCTGGCGTGAGGTAAAAATAAATGACCCCAACTGTCCTCTTTTTCTGCACAACAGGTTCTTCGGGGGGCCGTGGCCAAAAAGAAACACCCAATCGTGACTTCATAACGGCACTCTTTTGTGTCTTTTTTCCCCGGTCTGACAGACTCTAAATGTCACTGGGGACACAAAGTGACAAAATAATGATGGCCTTTTTTCAAAAAGCGAGCGATTTCCACGAATTGAACGAGGAGGATGTGTGGAGGGAACAATATCTGCACTTGTCTCCAGATTGGGTTTTCTGTCGATACCCATCTGACACGTCTGAGGAAATGTGGTCAGATAAATGGACAGGACAGTGAAAAAATAGAAATAAAAAGGAAAAAAAGAAGATGAAAAAATGGAGGCTGTTCAGACTGGTAGACAAGCTAAAGATTTAGTTTGGTTCCAGATAAGTGTGGTCCAATTTATTTTCTCTTTTAGGTTTTGAATACTTAGTCAGAAATAGACGTTTTATTCAATATCTCGGGCATACCAGCAAAGATGTGGTGCCTAGTCTGTGAGTTACCTTGGTACTACTCTCCAGTCAGGAAAATACAGGACTACTTTCCTCATACCGAACAGCACTTACATATCCTTAGTATGTTCATGATTAACACTATATATATAGCTGTTACTGTACTGTATTATATAACTGTATTTTACCTATATTTATGTACAAAAAATATCTAAGGTACTGCAATGCTCCCAAATGTACTGTGCCAATTTTTTAATGGCTAAACATAGTAGATGACGAAGACTACTAGGTGCTGTGATAATTACCAGAACTTCTCTTTGTTTATCTAACGAGGGGCTTTCCTTTTATGTCATCACAAATTATGCAGTCTTTGCTGTCCATGTTGTTTTTAGGAAATGATACAACTTTTTCCTTATTCTACAAAGCATGGGGAACATAAAGAAAAGTGCTCCACTAAGTAACTGGCTCCAGTCATCAGTCTTCGGCCTCTGTTGGAGAGTCCACTCACTGGAAGACTCATTGGGTACAAGTGCAGGGCATAATGCCAATTACACAGATTCCGCTCAATCAACCACAGCCGCCTGTTGTGGCTCTGGGTTTAGGGTCGTTATTTTGGTCCGGACCACTTTTCTTCTCCACTTCTGTCTGGCTTCCTTCCTCCCTCCCTCCCTCCCTCCCCCCCTCCCTTCCTCTCCACGCTCCATCCCTGCCTGCCTCTCCACCAAAAAGCAGGATGAAATGGCTGACTAAGATCTCTCGCTCTGTATCTCTGAAAGTCAGTGGAGGAATGTGACACAAAAGTGTAGTCATAAAACTTTCAACATCATTCAAGGTCTTCACTTCCCGTACACAATAAGGCATTCAGAAAACAAAAGACCTCTGCACAATGACGCGTTGTATGTCAGGAAGCTGATAAAAACAAAGAACTGGAACACAAAAGTGGGAAAAGCTTATTTTGAAAAAGTGACACTTTTTTGCTGTTGGTGAACAAAATTAAAAAAATTGTTCCATGTGGATAATGTTATCAAGGTTTCCATGGTATTATGTTAGCAAAAGATTGATAGATTAAAGGACAGATAGGCAGATAGACATATGGATGGACAGTTTGACAGTTTGAGAAACAGACGGGCAGACTGATTGGCAAAAAGGTTTCTAGGCAAACGACAGACAGACAGACAGACAGACAAACAGATAGATAGATAGATAGATAGATAGATAGATAGATAGATAGATAGATAGATAGATAGATAGATAGATAGATAGATAGATAGATGCCTTTCAGCTCTGAGCTCTTCTGCTGTGTACTGTGTGGTGGTGGTGGAGTGAGCCATTGAGATATTCCTGAGTATACCACACTTAATCCTTAAGTAAGGACTGCAGTAGCTGCAGTATTCACACAGTCTACAGCGTTACACATTTCACTCTGTGTGGCAGGAGAATGGTTCACCACACTTGAAAAAGAGGCTGAGGGTCAACCCGTACAGCGATTACAGCACTCTCCACAATCCTTGATTCTTGGAAAAACTGGCACCATTAGATTTGCACTCTGGAAATCAAACACGTAACAATGTTTTTGCAGCGGTGTGAGGGCGAGGTGTATGCCGACTAAACACAATAATATTCAGATGTGTGTGCTTCACTGATGATAGGGATGCATGTGGTTCTTTATGGACCTCTTGCGTCTGCAGTCCATTTGTGGAGAAACCTCTCAAGGATCTCCTCTGTTCGATGCTAGTTTTTCTATGTCCATCTAAAGCTAGATGTGAAACCTACCATTAGACACAACCATTTGTAGAGGAGCAAAAGTAAGTGTCAAAAAAGGAACACAACTGAAAAAAGTTTCTTAACTATTGTAGTCACGCTATATTTCCTGGGGTGAAAGTGTTTCTGCAATGCCCTTTGTGGACTTTGGACATTACAACAGAAAATCAAACAAACAGAAAAGCCAAAAAAAAACAAAACAAAAAAAAAACACTTCACTTGGGGGCAAAAATGTATATATTTCCCTAAAAACTTTTTCTGAAATGAAGCCAAAAAAAAAAAACAGAACAAAAAATACACTTCACTTGGGGCCAAACAATATATTTGTTTCCTATAAACATTTCCTTCAACTACTTGCATGCTTCATCACTCCCTCTTGTTTTTATACTATCCTCTGTCTTTAATGTCATTACTTTGTGTGACATGAGGTCTATTTGGTGTCGGCAAATGAGAAAGACAATATCAACCCCCCGATGCGGTAACCTTGTGCTGAACTATGCTCATGATCAACTGTGAACTAGATGAGCCCTGACTCAGTGGACTGTTCAGCTCGAACGCAAATTTATTTATGGTTTTGCAGACTGCGGGAAAATTAAATCAGCATATACGCCAAAACATTCCTCTGGTGTTTAAGATTAAAGAAATCTATTATTTGATGGAAGTGCAATCCCCCACTGAAATGTTTTTTTTTTCTTTTCATATTATTGAAATACCACAGACTGGGTGTGTTAAGAGTGGAGGGAATGGCAATGTTAAGACACAATGAGATTATAATCACTACAAAATTGACAGATATATCCCCTCTTGTATGGACATTGTTGTGTGTGCTACCCGTGCACTCTCTCTCTCTCTCTCTCTCTCTCTCTCTCTCTCTCTCACTTTCTCTTGGTCTCTCTTTCTCTTGGTCCCTCTTTTTCTCTCTTTCTCACTCTCTCTCTCTCTCTCTCTCTTTCTCACACACACACACACACACACACACACACACACACACACACACACACACAAACACAAACTCACTTAAGTTACATTTGAATAAATCATCTGTTTTACAGGACCTATGATTAATGTCATCTGGCTCGTAACATGACACAGGAGTAGATGCTAGATCCTCTTTGAGGTGACACTGCATCTTAAATTTCCATTATGCTTGCCTAGCATCAGACAAACACGTTGATTTGCCTCATCCTCCTTTTCCCCTCATAAACACAATGACCTTCTTTGTGTCTGGACTTGTGAGAGTCGTCAGCTTGTGATATGACAAAGGGCTGTGGCATAGAAAAAGGCAAAGAAGCGAAGGCCTGGATGAAAAGCTCTGTTGCCATGATGCTAGTTACAGTCACAGTAACAGTTACAGTTTGAGTATGTGGCAGATGCTTTTCTCCAAATGATTAAAAAACAGAAAAATTATAAGTACGAAGTTATAAACAAAACAAACTCAGCTATGATTTGTTGTGATAATATATGTTAGAAGTACTGATTAGTGATTTTCAAATCACTACCATAAAAAAATGCCTGTTTAAGGTTGCTGTACATGTATTGACGAAGGAGACCTGATTGGATGTGATTAGTTGCCTCCAAGCCACAAAATGAGGCGTCACCTTTTAAAGTGGCCAACTGACCTTGAAGAAAGCTAATATTTTTTCACCTCGTGCAGTTATGGGTGACTAAATAAGCAGCCGCTTTTGCTTTTTTTTTTCTTCTTCTTTTTATCATTTACTCAGCACACTGACCTGTAATTTAGATCAATATCCGAGGGGGGGGGGGGGGGGGGGGGGGGGTGTTAAAATCGAACCTTACCTTAAAAAGACTAATTCAACCGAAAGGCAGTTTTTTTTTTCTCAATGGAGAAAAAAAAAGACTGAATGCCTTCGGGTCACTGCTGGGTCAAGAAGACGTGCAGC
>CM059288.1:12715581-12808081 GCA_030347295.1 Setipinna tenuifilis | reverse complement strand
ATATTCTACTCATGTGGGCCTACAAACACTGTAAACCATGGAGTCATGAATGTTTTATTGTCAGAATTTGATGCAAGTACTCAAGAGAAGCCAAGTGATGTAATTGTTCTAGAATATCTGGTCATGTATGTTTTGTTTCAGATTCCTGATGAAATGCAAGTCTTAGGGGGAAGTGAATCTATGGATTCATTAAGAGGCCTTCTCTGTGTAGTAGCTTTATAGCCAACATCCCTTCGCCAAAAAAAGTGTGTATATACACACACACACACACACGCATACAAACACACACACATAAAAACACACACACACACACAAACACACACACGCACGCACACACACGTGCACACACATATACATATACGCGCACACACACATACACATATACACACGTACACACACACACACACACACACACGCATGCCTATATTTATTGTAAAGTCAGTGGGTTGCTAGTTCCCAATATGGGCGCTGACTTGGAAGCACAGCTGGAGGCTGACTGGTGAGCGCGCCGCTAGAACAGTTTGTCAGGATTTCACACTTCATTTCCATTGTGCTCGCCTCCTGATGGTGTGTCCCTGGCTGTGGACAGAAGGGCCAACATGTTAAAAGTTGTGTAATTGCCGGCTCTTTGCTCCAGGACACTCAAAAAAACACGAGATGATGAATTAAGAGAGCCTTTCAGCCGCATTAATTAGGGAATAATTCTGAATAAATTAAAGGGTGAAATAAACAGGCGTGCTCCAGGGACATCATATTTTTTTGACTAGGTAAATAACAGTGCAGTGATATTTGCAAGGCTCTTTTCAGATGTAGATTAAAACAAGCATTTATTCCCCCCCTCATTGAACACAAGGCCTTGGTCTTCATACTGTCATAGTTAGCGAGTTGTTTGAAGGGTGCTAATTATGCCTCTCCCCTGTTTTTGATTGTTGTAAAGGGAGGGACTTTATGCAAACTCGGTTAATTCCCAAAGTGAAGATTAAATTGGGGGTGTAAGAGGATGTGTTGTTTGCCTCTCTCTGAGTCTTGGGTGGTCCCCCTGCGTTTGGATTTGGAGATCATTTCAGAGGTGCCTCCGACAACACAAGGGGGCCGCAGATGGGCTTGTCGGGAGATCACACGAGGCAGTCGGAGCACGGAGTGGAGTGGAGCGGGAAAAAGGGCTGACTTAGCGTTTGTCAATATCAAAGCCCCGGCTTGTCCTCTCCTCGGAACATAATTCAGTCAAAACTAAAGCCAGACCTGTCAGTCCACATTAGCGGCTATGGGAAACGGTAAAGTCGGCCACCTCTTATCACCGCTGTGTTCTGGGAGATCACTAGGAGCTTTTACAACAGAGATTTCCATTCAGGTGGAAGACAAAGGAGGATGGTAGACTCTCTCTCTCTCTCTGGCTCTCTTTCTCTCTCTTTCTTTCTCTCTCTTTCTGTCAGTCTTTGTGTGTGTGTGTGTGTGTGTGTCTACAAGTCGAAAATCCCCTGACGGGAGTATTGTGGTGAAAATGCGCCTGTCTCAGAGTATCTTCTGTCCTTCAGAAGATGGAGATAAGTCATGCAATCATCCACATCACTCGGTCGGCTCCCCAGCCCTGGCACCAGACATCAGGCTTGGTTTAGTTTTTTTTCTTTTCTTCTCTTGTTTTCTAGCTGTTGAGCGAGGGGAGTTCCAAGACAGTCACCGTAGAGCTTTGGATTTGATACTACCTATCTCTCTCTTGGCCTCTCTTCTCAGTTCTCTCTCTCTCTCTCTCTCTCTTTCTCTCTGTCTGTCTCGCTTACACACAGACACAAACGTCCACAATACAGTATATTCACAATGTTTTCTTAGTCGTCACACGTGAACTCGTGGGCTGTGGGATGTTCATGTTCTGTTATTTTCTGTCAACCACAGTGTCACACTTTCACTCACTCTGAAGAGGGCATGGCTTGCTACTGTATCTCAGCCAAAATCTCAGGCAGTCATTTAGACGTCCCTCCGTGACGGGCCACAGCCAGTTCAACACTGCGCCGCGTCCCCCTCCAGCGCTTTGTTTTTGTGCTAGTAATGAGACATACATATGGAGAAAGATGCCACCATTTGCATACGATATGGGCTGTGTGAGACTCGCCTCTCAGTCACACAAGATGTTTAATCCACTTCCTCCTCCTCCCCCACCTCATCCTCTCTCTCTGTCCCTAAGCTAATATATGGCAAATTATTCCTATGTACATTATGGGCAGGCCAAGATTGTTCACGTGGCAATGCTAATGTTTTACAGGGGAGGAAAAAGATTTGACTTCCTCCCCCAGAGTGAGAGCTGGGAGTTTCCTAGTGATGCATGCAAAAGAGAATACTTCCTCGGTAATGGCAGGAAAAGAATTTGCCGGATGATATATTTTTTTTGCACTCTTGACACAAACCCTGTGAATTTGCCTGATGGTGGTAGCAAAGCAGGAAGTATCCAGCAATGGGGAAGGCAAATCATGTTTTTTTCATGATGAAAAATCAAGCATATTTTTCTGGTCTATCATAGTGGCAGTCGGAAGTTTTGTGAGTGCTTAGATTTAGATGTGATTGCTGCAGGTAGACAACTAGCACTAATGTGTTGTTGTGGTCTGACCCATGTGAATGCATTACCTCCACCCTGTAGCACCACAGCTGCATATTGTGGAATAGTATATACCATTTTTTTTATCTTACTTTAATATTAATAAGTTTTTTTTTCCTGAATCCCCCTTCCTTAAATGGAATGGGTGATGTATTGTGATGATGCTGGATAAAACCAGCTTAGCAAGTGATTAATGGTCGAAGGTATACCGCATCAGCATAAATGAAGAAAAGGTAAACAGTGCGAGTCAACACCGGTCAACTCTAAATGATCCGGGAACACGCTCCATTTGATGACAAATGTGTGTGCTTCTTATCTCCAGCAAAGCTTAATATGTCCACTGCTCGCCCCGCAAATGCAAATGGCTCCTCTGAAGGTGGAGAGAGAGAGAGAGAGAAAGAGAGAGGGAGTAGAGAAATGGACAGATAGTAAGAGAAAGAGACAGAGAGAGTAAGAGAAGCGTAGTAATTTGAGAGAGGAATATTCAAAGAAGAAAGAAAAAAGAGATTGAAGGAGAGAGTAAGAAAGAGGAAGCAGAGAGAGAAAGAAAGAGATAGAACTCAAGTGGGAGAATGGGGTAGAGGAAGAGAAAGAGACAGAGCGAGAGAGGCAATAGGGGAGAAAAGAGAGCACAGAGAGTGAGAGGAGCAGAGCAGAAGTGAGAGAGGGGAGTAGAGTGAAAGAGATAGAGAGTGAGTGAGGGGGACAGAGGGAGAGACAGAGAGAGAGAGAGAGAGAGAGATGGCACAGAGGGGGATGGTAAAAGAAAAAGTGGACTAGGGCAGTGAGGATGACAATGTGGGAACCTCTTGGGGAAGGGGGGTTATTTTATGCAGTCAGGGGGAAAAAAGCTCTGCAACGGCACTAAATCTCTGTCAAAATGTGCCCTTTTGCTTCAGTTACACACTTTCCATGATTCAGGTTCCCGAGAAAAGTGAACAGTTGCGGGGGATTGGAGCTTTTTTCCTGTGGGCGGAGGCTAGGTCCCAGCAGAGAGTCTCTCTCTCTCTCTCTCTCTCTCTCCCTCTCTCTCTCTCTCTCTCTCTCTCTCTCTCTCTCTCTCTCTCTCTCTCTTCTCGCTCTGTCTGTCTGTCTGTCTGTCTGTCTGTCTGTCTCCCACTTTTGACACCTGCTCCCACTGGCGTGTCAGTGTCTGGCGGAACACGCCCTTCAAAAAGCAGACAAGATCAGCCTGTCAAGCCCCCGAGATCTGCATCGCTCCGCCCGCCTCTCGCCCGTCCGCCTGCCCACCCCCCTGCCCACCCGAGGAGCTAATCATCTGCCTACCTCCCAAGGCGACGTTGCTGACCAGAGAGGCTCGACCCTCTTTGCTGACCTTGCGTGTGTGTGTATGTGTGCTCTCTCCCCCTCTCCTCTCCTCTCCTCTCCTCTCCTCTCCTCTCCTCTTCTCTCCTCCATGAGTGGATGGCTCGGCACAGGCCCTCTCAGCAGATCGGCTGGAGCAGCAGTCATCGAAAAAGCCCCCGAGGTCAGCTACCAGGGGAGTTCAAAAGCGGCCTCTCCCAGGGTGCCTTTGGCTGGACGCTGACACTCGGCTTGACTCGAGCGCCTCGGCCTTAAGATCTCCTTAAGATCTGGACCCCGTGGTGATGAGCCATCTGCTTTGCTGCTCAAAATATGCATTCGGATTGTGCCATTGTGCTGTGTAGTGCCAGGCAACTTCTTTTTCTTCTGAAGCAGACATTTTTTTATAATGAAAGGAAAAAAGTCTGCCTTTTGTGTACTACCAGCCACCCCCCCCCCCCTACACACACATACACACACACACAACCCCCCACCCTTACCACATGCATTCTTCTGGGAGATTTTTTTTTACAAAGGTGAAAAGAAATGTGAGAAACGCTCTGTGATTTTTTTTTCCCTCCCTAGCCATGTGGAACACATCTTTGCCTTGTACAGCCACCGCCATTTTTCTGTGGCTTGAGGTGGCTTTTCTCATCCTTAGGTGATCAATATGCCTCTTACTATTTAATTGGCAATCGCTCAATGACAAATGGGGTGTGGCCAAACGCGACAGGGCGTTCAGTCCTGCCTTATGATTGGCTGTCCTTAGGGTCCGCCCCCCGCTCGCAGTTTGTCCACATACTTTCCTGCAGCGATTTATTATTTGTATGCGCTACACAGATACGGGCAGGGGAGGCTGCTCCCTTGGGTAGCCACCAGGGAGTGCCATAGCAACTGCCAAGCCTGCGCTTGGCTAAGGGTCTCGGCAATCCCATAATATCAGCAGGGTGTAGCCGCTAACTAGTACACTTGTCTGCTTAAGGATCAAAGACCCTGTGGTAGGTTTCATCAGTCATTGATTGGCGGTCTGGCCCACCACAGAGCTTATGATTCATCTTTCACAGCGGCCGTATAGGCTGGCTGGCTGTTAAATATTGGCTTTGCCAAAGCAAACCAATAATCTAACACTTCAGAGTGAGTTGAAGCACTGTGTCTACTAATGGAATGTTTTTTTTTTTCCTCCCAGAATAAGCACTGTACCATGCACTGTAAATACCTCAAGGCTGTTCAAACTAGAGAGTGACATAGAGCGACATGACTTGTTCCTCGGGACCCAGGGCTACTAGTCCATTCATCTGTGTATAAGGTGTGTGTGTGTGTGTGTGTGTGTGTGTGTGTGTGTGTGTGTGTGTGTGTGTGTGTGTGTGTGTGTGTGTGTGTGTGTGTGTGTGTGTGTGTGTTTGTGTAAGATTAATTTGGAGACCACCTGAGGCAGGCCAGAGGTGGTGTTACTACTGTCATGGCAAGGGTATTTGTGGGGCTGTTGGCTTGAACCACTGCCAGGGCTCGTCCGGCTGAAGTGATTTTGTTGACAGCGAAAGAGAGGGGGAGAGAGAGCAAGATGGAATAAAGAGAGAGAGAGAAAGAGAGAGAGAGGAAGAGAGAGAAGGGGGGGGGGAGAGAGAAAGGGAAAGAGAGAGAGAGAGCAAGACAGAGAGCGAGGGAGAGAGAGAGAGAGAGAGACCGAGAGAGAGAGCGAGAGAGAGCGAGAGAGAGCGAGAGAGAGCGAGAGAGAGAGAGAGTGAGAGAGAGAGCGAGGGGGAGAGAGACAGAGAGAGACAGAGAGAGCGAGGGAGAGAGGCCCACTGACCTTTCGTCATTATGTTCATGTGTCCAGACGCTCGTGCCCAGGGCCAGCAATTCAACCGAGTCAACAGCGGCGAGTATCCTAGACACAGGGCCCACTCCCAGGGGTTAAAGACGGCGAGGAAATAAAATGTCCTGGCAGTATAGAAAATAGAAATGAGGTGGTGCCACATACTAGCTGGCTAGCGTTGCACTCATGAGTGGGTCTTTATAAGCCAAGTGTATATTATTTAAACTATGCTCTAGTCTGTTGCCGAGGCATAGTGAGTCATCGTAATAAGTTTAAATGCTGTTGAATAAACATTCGAGACGAGTAGCAGTTTTGAAATTGATTCATAGGAGTTAACAGCAATTAAACGACCATTACTGGCTAATTTTGTCAGCTAGGTTGTTGCCATAGTAATGTGGTGATGGATTATCACTGAAACCCATTCTTGCAGTGGTTGCACTATGAGGGAAGTCAGCACTACAGCCAAGCAAACTAGCCTCTTTCCAGCTAGTTGACAGAAAGACCAAATGCCTTTGCTCATGACCTCTGTGTTGTTGCACACACTAACAAAAGAGACCTTGTGGCAGAGAGCAGTTTACATAATAAACATTAACCTGCATAGATGTCCCAAATCACAGGTGTTTATAATGTTGTAATGAATGTGGTGTTCAGCTATAATTACTTATAATTGGTGTGATCTGATTTTTTTTAAACGGTTTCAGATTTCAGTGGTTAAGTTTTCTGCCAGCAGCACGTTTTAAAATGTGTATGTTTAAAATGTGTATTTTTAAACTGAAACATGCATTTGCGAGTGAGTAGTGTGAAAAAATTATTTTGTGCAAACATATGGTGTTTTTCACCATTATCCAGATGCTGCTAATTCTGCTTAATGCTAAACATGCATATATATGGAATTATTATATGCTCTGGGCTACACAGACAAGTGGTTATAATCCCAAGTGCTTATCCTGCTTGTATTGTGAATTTACCATTATATTCAGTGGCTTTAGTTACTGCATGTTGGTGATGACGACTAGGTTGGCACTGAATGTAGACACTACAGTCTGCGTTCAGTAGTAGAAATAGCAGAGGTCTTGTTTGATCTTTGTTGAAAGGAAACCAGCTATTGCAGCCTTAAGCAACGCAGGCCTAATGGGTGTGTCAGGTCCAGAGGTTTGTCTTGCTTGGACATACTGGTCATGACATTGAGAGCAGTGGCTGTTGGACCTTGTGTTTGTTTAGCGTGTATGTCAAGCTCAAGCCTCGGGGTAGACCACTCACAATAGTGCCAGTGACCTGGATTGGTGCGGGAGGGTGTTTTTGGGGGGAGTGGGGGACTATAATTGGGGACAGTGGGGTAAGGCTTGGGGTGAAACCATAGACTGTAAGAGAACTGGACAAACCCTCTGTTACACATAGACTTTCTTACAGACCGGATGAAACTTATACTGAAGGTTTTGGCCGCTGCCATCTTTGATATGGGCATATAGTTCATCCTGTTTAGTCAGACAATAAATAAATTATCATGATCAGTGATGTTTCTTAGTGTTTCAATTTTAAAAACCTGAGATGTACACACCTTTTTTTTTAACAGATAATGGCCCAAGAGTTGATCTTGTAATGATGTAGTCTCTCTCTGAAACCATCTCCTCATCTCCTATTACCATGGATGTGCCTACTTGCAGACTGTTGGTTATGACTTTTTTTGACACTGGGGTTAATCCCCAGCACAGAGTAGCTAAATTGATATGTTTGAGTTGACAGATTCAATAACACATTTGTGCTTACCAAATGGCCCCATAACGTCTGTATCATGTTGCCTAAAATTGCTCGTCCTTTTAGTTCAAGTAAGCCGCGTGGTGAAGCGATCGGGGGGCTCTCAAATGGAAGAGCAGACCATAGCAGTGAGTCAGGAATGAAACTTTTAGCCTTGATGCCTGCAGCAATGTGCACTACCAGCACTTAGAGAAACATTTCTGTTATCACTCTGCCGAACATAAGCGCCCATTCAGTTCTCAAGGTAGTTTATTGTGCGATAGGCCAGGCGGTTGTGTGCCTCACAGTTGCTATCAAAAGGCAGGTTTTTGTCATTGTGGAGTACTTGGGTTTAGGTCTCGGAAAAAAAATAATAAAACACGTTATGCAGAGCAGTGCTAATGACAGGCTTTCAGCAGGGCAAAGCACCCCTGCTTGGAGCCAAGGACATCACTTGGAGCAGTGCACTTGTAAAAATAAATTCACTACTCCTGGATTTGTGCTACTGTAATCCATCAAGGCAAACAAAAAAAAGCTTGTGCAGGGAGGTTTTTGTTTTCTTTATACAAAACTTTTCATAACATACCGTCATTGTCAGCAAGGGTTGACACTATTTTGGGTGGCTCGGGAAGGAGGATAGATGAACAGATAAATAGACAGGAGAAACACACTGAAGGTTGTAATAAGTCAATTGAAAAACCAACCCAGCACACTGGTGTCTGATTACTGGTCAGCGGTACTGTTGGAATATGAATCTGGAATATAAATGCATTTTTTGGACTGCACATTTTTTTTACAATGACTGAGTAAAGTTAGACATCTCACTCTCTCTCTTCCCATTAACAGCGGACCCACGCATTCAGCCTCTCCTAGGTCATGGTGTTTCTGGGAGAAGTTTTAATTCTTTTCAAGCTCTCTATTCTGATGCCCACGCAAAAGCCAACTCAACAGGCTCCACAAAGTTTTTACACAGTCTATTATTCTGGACAGGATGTGTCGATTTTTTTTGTCACCACTTTAAATGCTGACCCCATAACCTTCATCTAGCTGTTCTGCAATGCAAAGCTTGCTTAAGTAAAGTATACTTCTGGCATTGTCTAGAATAAAGGGCTACTTTCATGCTGTTGTTCACATTTTTTCAGGAAGATGTTCCAGCTCTCTCTCTCTGTCTTGTACAAAATCGGTATTTCCTGAAACCTGTCAGATAACTAATAATAACAGGTAGAGGTGGGAAAGACGGCGCTGAGAAGTGTCCAATTACTTTGGGAGCAAAAAAAAAAAAACATCAAAACAATACCAATTCACTGCCAACAGAAGGAGTACTACAGTGCGGCGCTGAGGACAAATCTGAAGCACCTGACTTGAGAGAGGCCTCAGGTCACCTTTCCGTGAGACTTGAAGGACTTCCACACAAACTCATTTGTCAGGTCCCCTGTCCCCGCAGGGTGTATTGTGTATTAATGCATGTTTATGTTTAAAATCATATTTAAATAGATGATCTTGGATAATTAGAAGGGGGCAGTGCCCTGCATTAACCAGTCACACTGGAGGCCTCAGAAAGTAGAGAGAGCATGTTTTTTTAAGGTGAATCTATAAAAAGGCCAAAATAAAACCCTACCTGATTTAAATTTGGCCTCCGTCCCCTTGGAAGTACTGACCTTGTGCAAGATACATCACTACCATTGCTTGTGGATTCACAGGAAGTCAGGCCCTGTGAGCATCTCCAACACCATCTGCAATGTGCTATGGATTTCCATGGCAACTCTTCAGCTAAAACTTCAACCTGAGGAGGAGGAAGAAGCCACAGTGAGGCAAATCCGGAAAGTAGGGGTGTTTGTGAGTGACAGTCGAGTTAAAAATGTTCTCAATGAATTGTGAGTTTACATATTGTTTTGGAAGGAATTTCCAAATGCCAGCATAGTTATGTGATAGTAAAAGCTGTTGTGGCCCAATATTTTCTGTCAGTTATATTAAAACATTACAGTAGAACTCGACATTCACAGCCTGACCCAGGGGGTTGTGGGAAATGGCCTGAACTGTGGCACAGCGGGGTTTGGGTAGCCGCCAGGTTTGTCTCCCTGCGATGTCTTACTCGTACCCATGAATCTCTTTTAGAGAGCGAAAGCACAGTATCACCTCAACATCCAGGCATTTCAGAGAATTTTTATTTTTATTTTGAAGTGCCCAAAAAATCAAGGTCATTCTGCTCTGACTGCAAATGTGGGAGAGACACTCAAGACAAACACATTAGCGTTGTATTACTTAATGGCCATTTATTTCTCTGCCGATAATAAAGATGGGTTTAGTTTTTTCATCCCTCCTCATTTTCAAGCAAATATGCTGATCCGCTTGATAATGAAGAACATTGAGCTCTTTGTTTTTGTATTATTAATGTAGCATGGGTTCCAGCTGACAACTCTGCTCCACACCGCGGTCGAAGGGAATACATAGAGCAAGTACACGCCATTAAGTTTACACGTGCAGCATTATTAATGTGTCTTCACCCCTGACTGTATTTGCAGTGTGTATTTTTAGTATTTTTGTATGTAGGCCACTATTAGGCAGCACAGCTGAATCCCTGTGTTCTCGCCATTGCGTTGTTTGCTGGGAGCAAAAGCAAATGTCAAATATGTTTTCAGTTCATGTACGAATGGGCTCAGAAGGACTTGCCTTTGACACGTCTTCAGCTGAGACACTGTCCCAAGGGTGGGCAAACAGTGTTATGATACAGAAGCTCAGAGATAAGCATTCTCCTTACAACCTTTATGTGATTTCCCCTGGAAAATAGGGCAGTAGTCACATCTCTCAGCTCATAGAGATGTCACAAGTAAAGAGACATGAATTTCAAGTGAAGCCTTTTGAACGTCTAGCAAAACCCGACTCTGCATGTTAGACTATGCAACACATTCCCATGCTGAAATGGAGACATGGTATTCACCCGACAAGACGCTAGATGCTTCTTACAAGCACTGTGAAGAGTCCCCGAACATGAATCTACATTAGTGTACGTCTTTGCATTTGTAGATGGACAGTTGGGTTCAAATACTGATTTTAGGCCTTAGATTTGGTTAGCAGGTACCGTGGGTTGCTGAAGGATAGTGCCACCATTCCATTGTCATCGTCACAGTCTGTTGCGTGTCGTGGTGACAGAGTGCCAATGCTCGTACTGCACTTGCTGGTTTTATACTACACACACAACAGCAGCTCCTAATCTGCGCCATCCGTGAGACACAGCTAAGGAGGAGGACTTTAACATGAGCTTGTTGGGCTTTACGGGCGAGTCTCCTGTCTGGCAGTAAACAAGAATGTTTCCTCCTCTTTTTTTTTCCTCCTCCTCAAAATCTCTAGCCTGGGCAGGAGTTGTGTCGTAGCCTTGATGATATAAAAATGGGTCCAGTGAAGCAGAGGAGACTGACATGAAGACTTGGTCTCCTTTATTACTCACTGGGCTTCAGTCAGGTTGAAAGACGGGTGGTATGTGCACCTAGTGCTGTTTTTGTTCCTGTGAATCGGCTGGGGTTTCCTGCAGTATTAATAAGGTTTTTGAAGGGAGGGCTGGGCACCAGTGAAAGGGCAGGTGTAGACGTTTCAGCCCACTGGTGAGATCTGTTAGACACTGCATTTGACAGGTGACAGAAATGCCCTGACTGCATTTAAAAAAGTCCTGTTTGTCCTCAGCTTTTACCCCAGTGAATCAATTGCTATTGCCATTTTAAAAAAGTACTTAGTCATTTGTTTATATATAAATAAATAAAACAAATGTGTGGTCTCGTAAACTCCCACTGAATGGTCAGAGAACTTTTCTATTTTTGTTACATGCACGGTACGGTGCCCTTTTCAGTACTTCATCCACTGATGAGTCATGCATCTTTGTGCCAAGCCTCATGAAATGAAAAGGGTGTTTTTTGGGGTGGGGTGGGGTGGCACGTTTTACACAGGGATGTGAAGGTGGTGGTGGTGGATTTGGTGATTTAGGTGGAGGTGGTGATGGTGGAGGTGGTAGTGGTGGAGGTAGTGGTGGAGATAGTGGAGGTAGTGGTGGTGTGACTAATGCTGGTGATGAAGGCAGGCTTTTGCATCAGCTTGCAGCTCGCTAAAGGTGTCCTGGTGAAATAATAATAACGCGACTGAGTCAAAACCAGCAAGGGCCACCTGATTACTCAAGTGAGACTTTTGAGCTGAAGAGGCGGGAGTACCAGCATGAATCATTTCATAACATCACATTTCACGAACTTGGATAATTTTAGCCCTAATTGTTCGGTTTAGCATATGAAACAGTGGGACAAAGAGGGTTTTTTTCAGTGCTGTGCTGGCTGGTCGTAGTGTTTGGCTCAGTGAAAAATGACCTTGTGCATTCAGCTCGGTAGAGTAAATTACCCTCCGCGTGTCTGTGCAAACTGCTAGATGCATGGAAATGAATCAAAACAACATTGGTTCATTTTTACTTAGAGTGCACCAAAGAATCGCTCGAAAATATATTACTTTAGAGAGGTGTGTAGCAACCTCAGGTGCCAGTGTCATAAGGAACCTCATGGTTGAAAACAGATCCTGGAAAAAAAAAGTGTAATGAAGAGCAGTATGCTTGAAACATCACTTGGGTGGTAACTTAAATAAAAGTAAAACAATTCAGGGAGCTGAAAATAGATCCTGCCAAGGAACTCTGTGATGGACCCAAGGACAGCACTCACTGTGGCTTAGAACATTGTCTCAACACACACACACACACACACACACACACACACACACACACACACACACACACACACACACACACACACACACACACACACACATCTCTAAATGTACAATACACTTCCTAATTGTATCTCAATTGAGAGCATATCGGTGGAAGGAAACGGCAGCTGTAATCATTTTAAACTGTTCCCTCGGCTTGGAAGGGCTTCGGGAAGGCCATTCCTTTTTTCGAAAATTCGGTCCCAGGCTCCCTCACCAGATTTAGAGAAGGGATTTGTTCATGAACGGCGCTACAAAGGAGGAGAGGAGGAAATGTAAGACCAGTGTCAAATACAAAAGCGACTCCACCACTTCCCCCTCTCCCCCTCTCCCCCTCTCCGGGTAACTGGCGTAAGATTCCCCCTATAGCCAAGGGCCTTTTTGTCCTGCCATGGTGAGCTCTAGCACTCCCTTAACAAGCCTGTCTTACCTTTCAGATTTTATTACCGTAATCAATGGAACACATTAGCTTTCCTTGTGCATCATGTTGCAAAAGCACTGAGAGGCATAGAGAGAAGCCAATTGGGGTATAATTTGTCTCCCGTGTCTTGACTCGTCTGTTTTAAATCTACTCTTTACGGGGGCCCCTCTTTTACTTCGCAAACAGCCAGGACCCACTCAAACAGCAGTTTTCTTTGAAAACGACCCAAACAATGAAAAAGAAGAGAGAGGCGTTTTTTTTTTTTTTTAACACAGTCGCTGTTTTTTCACTGCCAACTTGGCTCGTTCGGGCTTCATTAGCACGTGAAGAATCCCCAGTGGTGGCAGAGTTGAAGCTGGCTCGCGAACATATATATACCATATCCCATTATTTCTTCTAATTAAAACTTCTTATTCAATATATGTAGATAGCAGAGGAAGTCTCTAAATTACAAATGGATGTGCACAGACAGACACTCATACATTTTAATTTAGAAGTACGTGCTGCCGTGAAAACTATCACACCTCCTCACCTCTGTACATAATTCATGCAAAGGCAGAGCAGTTAGTATTGGGGTATATAGCACATTAGAGTTTATGTGGAAATATAAAAAATATAAAGTTAAAGGTCTGTATATGTATTACTAGAGAGATAAAGAGTGGTAAAATAGAGGTTTTGTCTGGAAAGCTGTGTAATAGACATCATTGGCCTGCTGCATTAAAACGCCAAACCAAATTTGCCTATCTGGCAATGATTTAATGAAAGGCCTGGCATGTATGACAAGGCATTAATCAAGCACGGGGCCTTATATGTGCTGAGGCCTGGCTAGCACGTTCTTACATTTCCCGTCTGTACTGTCTCATCATATTAGCCTGCCCCCCCACTGCCACGCAGGCACATTTTGCACATAGCCCTAATTTCTGTGACAGTGGTCATATAATGGCCATGAGGGTGGGGCATGGACGGGTGAAGGAGAAGAGGAGAGGAGAAGGAGGAGAAGGAGAAATAGAAGGACAGGGGGAGGAGAAGAGGAGAGGAGGAGAAGGAGAAATTAGAAGGACGGGGGGGGCGGGGGAGGAGACCACGGCGGAGAGACGGAGGGACGAGTCTGGCGAGTGTCCACGGTTGTGAATGCCTCGTCCCCGATTTCACCCAAATTTTATTCTCAGCCCGTTTGATGAGTGTTCCTGGAATGGTCCTCCAGGTATTGCAACCGTCTTCCGTCAGACCACCCGGAACCTTATTTTTAAAAAAAGAAACACACACACACACACACACACCCATGCACACGCACACACACACACCCATACACACACACGCTCACACCCATACACACACACGCACAGACCCATACACACACATGCACACACCCATGCACACACACACGCACACACACTCACACACACACACACACACACACCCCTATGTGTCTTTCTATGTTCAGTCCTCAGTCCTCCAACACACAATTAGCTGCCCTCCTTTGGAGAGCCATAGAACAAAGGTGATCCCTGGGAGCCCCAGCCGGGCCAGTGGCACGCAAAGGGGGGGGTCATGGCGGGGGCGGTGGGTGGTTGGGGTCGGGTTGGGGGGGGTGGTGTGTGTGTGGTGTGTGTGTGGTGTGTGTGGGCTGGTGAGGTGCTCGTGGCCCCAGGCTGCTCCCTTGACCAGAGAAGGCGGCCGCTGTCACGCCACATCACTGTCTCCAGAGCGACTAATGGCATCCCCAAATTGGCAAGGGGTGGAACAAAGACGGCGAGTTTAAGAGCACACAAGGAAACAGGAAAAAAATTGAGGATAAAGTGTGTGTGTGTGTGTGTGTGTGTGTGTGTGCTGGGGGGTAAAAAAAAAGGGAAAAGAATAAAATGAGAAAGGAATATAAAAAAAAACAACAACAACATACACACATCTCAGGGGAGGCATGCTCCTTGCACTTCCCCTCGCCATTAGTCTGTGCCCTGCTTTCTTTTTTTTTTTTTTTCTTTTTTTTTTTGTTTGTGCTCACAGACATACGCTGGCTGCGCTCTCTCGCCGAGGCCTGCGCGCATGCTGAGGCACCGTGTTGGGCGATTAAGGAGGCTTTTCACTCACAGCTGAGCCCCTGCATCCCTCACTCTTAAGTGGCTGTGTGTGTTTTTAGGTTGGGGGTGTGTGGGGAGGGGTGGAGTGTGTGTGTGTGTGTGTAAGTGTGTGTGTGTGTGTGTGTGTGTGTGAAAGGTTTGAGGGAGAGGTGGGGAGGGGTGGAGTGTGTGTGTGGTGTGTAAGTGTGTGTGTGTGTGTGTGTGTGTGTGTGTGTGTGTGTGTGTGTGTGTGTGTGTGTGTGTGTGTGGAAGGTTTGAGGGGGGGAGGTGGGAGAGCCTTTTAACAGCGGCAAGATGCCACACCACACCACAGCACAGCACAGCGCTGCAAGGTCAATACTGACACAACTCAAATTTGTCATGGGCAATATTGGCCTCTGCTTGAGAGAATGAGACGTGATTATGAGCCAGGGGGGACTACTAGCCACTGCTCAAATGGTCCAAACCTCATGGCTTTATCCTCAGTTTACCACATGCCAGCATTTTCACCAGAGCAATGTTGCTATTTATTTGAATGCTCTGTTCTATCTCCACCAATGTGAAGTACTGCTATACCATTACTGTATGCCATTACTAATTTCAACATATTTATTTTTATATCATACAAATTTAACTCATTTGTTGTCTCTGTCACCAGCACAGTGTTAAGACTACAAAAACCACAGGCTTGAAGTTAACTTGTTAAATGCTAATGACTAGCCCATGCTGTAGAGCACAAAGGATGTCACGCCCATCGCTAATTGGATTAAAAGATGAGCTCATTTGGCAGAGTTGACTCTGCTCTGTTCTTTGTCATTAGCGGGTGTGCATATTAGGCCCATATTTCCATGAAAAGGGAATGATGGATGGTAATGGCAGGGAGAGGCAGGGAGAGCCACCTCCTGAGTGCGGCCCATGTTGGGTATAGCATGCACGTCGCAGTGTCCCGTTTCATCAAGGCTGATGTCTTAATTTTTCACCTGAACTGCGCTTCTTTTGTCACCTTTTTAACGCTTTTGGATGCAGCCATTGACTGGGTTAGTAGATTATAACTGAGGTATAACTAAGACCGACTAATAGAATATACATTATATAATACACATATACATTATAAGATATGATGCACAAAAGCAAGGTATTTGCAATAATTTGTCAGCATTGCAATATTGTCAGTATTTTAATGCAGTTGGTATTGTAAATGTAGTTGTATCTACTGTATGTATATTAATGAGGCAAATTTCCACATTTGTGAAAAAATAATTTAAAGTTTTCGTATTTGTACTCGTATTCACTAATTTCTTAATGGCGTAACTGTGTACAGTGTGAAGTCTCATACTCCGTGCCCCATGGCAGCCATAAGAAAGTTCGATAATCCCCTGGAATAGTTGTGCCCTCCTGGGATAGAGGTATGTTTCCCTGGCCCCTTTTATCTTGGTGAATTGAGCTCTGAAAACCTATATCCATCCCGGGGAGAAGAATGGTCAGTGAAAAGAAAACAAAAAAAAAAAGAAAAAGAAAAACGCGGGACATTGTACGTGGCTGGGACGGCTCAGATAAGCAGTGTCTCCGCTCGTTTTATCTGTCGCCCCGGTAAGGAACACTGTCTCTCGGAGACAAGGCGGCGGATCGAATGACCCGGGGTCCCCACCCAACCCCGCTGCCAGGTGTTCTCCTGGGCCTCAGACACCCCCTCTGGGAGCCACCGTCTCCCTTGGAAATAATTAATGCCGTGCGTTTAACCCTGGCTTTACCTGACGCAATGATTGTGTCTTTGGTTCTCAGGGTTGAGTTCCCATGTTTGTTTGGTAGTGTTGTCTCGTGCAATACTCCTCACTCACCCAACCCCACCCAGTACAGTTGATGTTTTGGGCGTATTTGAAAAGGTCTTTCATGTGTTTAATTGGCCATGATTAACATTCATGAGCATTCTCAATGCTTAAAACCCTTTCTCCGCAATTTGTAATTATTTTATTGAATGTACATTTCAAAAAGAAAATGAACTTTTGCACATCTCTAAAGAAGACAGGTGCGCCGGAGATGACCACGGTGTGACTTTTGTGAGAAATAAGAACTCCCACACCCTGCCCATTCTGCAAGCAGGATTTATTTACAGTGTTTCGGGCATAGACCTTCGTCAGCTTGCTTCACAGCGACAGGCACCTTAAGACAAAGGTGATGGCATTTTAGCCACCTCATTGTCTAGCACCACCAACACCTCTGTGTCATAATGGCAGTTTGTTTGCTGTCTAATTCTCCACCTTTAAAATGGTGTTGATGGGTGAATGGGTACAGGAAGTATAATGTACTTTCTTGTACTGATGGTGATGTGTATGACTGGTTAAGCTTTACTCCCTGTTTGTTTTTTTAGTTGACAGATGTCGAAAAAAAAATAATGCAGGTAGCTGAACATAATACATAATGAGATTTTGGAAGGTTACATTTGGTTTATACCTACAACAAAGTTACTTGTAACAAGCAGTAACAGTGGCTGGGATGAAAAAGGTTCTCCAGAATAGCCTGTTGTGCAACAGCCACACCTGTCAGCTCAAAATCAGTGTTATTTGCATCCATTTATAGCATTTCTGTGGTACTTCCGGGAGAGTGAAGTGTATTTTCAGCGCCTCAGGATTGACACAGCACAGCGGCTTTAATCGCAGCCGTGTGGAATGGGCCATCCTCCTGACCCGAGAGCTTGACAGGGGTGTCTTATTAATGCATGGAATTCTATCACTGTCAAAATTTTTCCTGGCCGATAATGTGAAATCTGCTGTACTGTACTGCAAGATTTCACACAGAAATAATATAACTCTTGGTGCACACACAGACAAGACAGCAGTGAGAGTGATGCTACAGAGAGACTCACAATAGAGGCTTTCTGCATGCGATGAGAAGACGCCCTTTTTTAAGACACATACACACACACACACATACACACACACACACACACACACACACACACATACATGAAATCTCTTCAATGAGGTTCAGAGCTTCCCAAAAGTCATGTGAATAATTTGTCACGGTGCCTTTTTTTAGTTCCTTTTCCTGGAGTTTCTTTAGTTCCTTAGTACCTTTACAGACTTGATTTGATTCATCATTCTCTGTGTCTCGGGTTATAGACAGGTCCAGAGTTACTGTTTGGCAGTTCCCTCCAGTGAATTTGAATGGGACTTTGGGAGTTGAGTCAGAGGAAAAGAGAAGCAGTGAACAATACAAGTCAGTCACTCAACCACATTTATTTTTGCTCTCAGGCGCAATAAGAGCACATCCTGTTTCATATTTCCGTGTTTTTCCCCTCGTCATTGTCAAATTGAATGAAGTGTGGAGACCTTGGGGTCGGGAGGTTTGTAATATGGTCTGACACATCCATCAACGACAGAATACGCGTTGACCGGGGGGCCTATTAATCCTGCATTGAGATCTATACTGTGGGCTTTGAAAGGCCTGTTGGGGGGGGGTTGCGGGGTGCGGAGGATCTGGAGATGTATACCGTGTGCACTGGTACAAAGCACTGTGGTCGTACCTTTGGCCACCGGAGTCAAATCTCATCTGCCTCACTGTGACGAGGTGTGTCACACTGGTTTCGCATGTGTAGGTAAGGCCAAGACAGCGTCAGGCAAACAATTGCTGGCCTCACTGTCCAAATAATAGAAAAAAAATATCCTCACCAATGCCTGTGAGGAGGTCTGTCCCTTTGGCTACTTCTTTTGAGAGCATACGTCATCTGACTGGTTGGTTTTCATATCTTAAACAACAAAAAGGAAACATATCTAGTTATTTCCGCTTCTTATGACTGCAAACTCAACTCTTTTTTTTCTGGCTGCTCTCATTGCAACCCATGTATTTCTCAAGATGTTTTTTTTATTATTTGAAACACCATTGGTACCATTTACCATCTTTTCACCTTGTACAATGTTTTTTTTTTTCTTTTTTTTTCATCCCATCTGTCTCTGTGTTCATGCTGGATAGGAGCCTTTCAGCCTGGTGTTTATTTTTCTGAACATACTGGGAGGCAGAAAGACTTGGCTGAATACTGCAAGGGTTAGTCTCTGTGCCACAATTATTTAGTATTCATTCTTAAGGCTTGTTGCGCGCGGCATGTTGAATTTGTAAAATTGTTTATTTATTCTGCGTATTTGCTGAGTTATTTCCCTGTTTGTGTGGTTTGCTGAGAGATTAGTATAATACACGAAAATATCCTTTTGAAATGTCGTAAAATAGCCCTGCTGCCTGGATCGCACTACGTGTTTGTCATATCAGTGATAGTATTGTGATTTAATTATACTCAGAATTCACACAATTTAATATTAACCCTCCCGAGTTCCAAGAAAACATATTGCTTGTGCATTCTTCACACACTTCCCCTGTGCCAGAACAGCAGTGCCTGATCATGAACTGCTGCTTCTGATGTACAGCATAATAATAACTTTTTATCGCCTAAATGTCTTGACCTCTTTCAGGTGCAAGCAAGAGTCATTGCTAAATCTCTTTTCACACACACACACACACACACACACACACACACACACACACACACACACACACACACACACACACACAAATACACACACACACAAATACACACACACACACACACACACACACACACACACACACACACACACACACACACATATACACACACACATAGACACACACACACATACAAACATATACATACACAAACACACTCTCTCAATGACACCCTCTCTCTGTCTCCCCCGAGGCCGGCTGAGCCTTGGATTCCAGCACGTCATGCCCGTGGTGGTATCTCGCCATCTTTAATTTAGCAATGCGCCAGGAACACTCGTGGGGGAGATGGTTATCGGAGCCGGGCGTCTGTCTGTCTTGTCTCAACACGTATGCCACTCGGCATTGTCTAATAGCCTTTCACTGCCGGCTCGCTTTCTCCCGCAGGTGAGGTGCGGGGGATGGGTAGAGGAAGGAGGGGGGGGGGGGGGGATTGGGTGGTGGAAGAAGGGGGGGAGAGAAGGGGGAGGGGGATGGAGGTGTGCTGCTGTCAGTAACACAGCTGCCCATTGTCACCTGTCAAACTCTGTGCCGCGGCTTGTCTTTTCCCCAAAAAGTCACAGGCAATGTCAAGACCAGCGGTCAAATTATGAAAATATCAGCAAATGTTGTTTTGGTTTGGGTTCATTTTAAACTGATAAACATAGTCAAAAAAGGGAGGGAAAAAAATTTTATTTAGGCGATGGAACATTTATAAATGTCATGGCAAGAAACTCACATAAAAATGGGAATTGTGATTCTATGTGTCCGGTGTCATGCTTGACCGTAGCCACTGTCCCCTGGTGTCAAGACAACATTACTCTGCTAACCAGCAGAGAAAGAGTGTAATTTGTTTTGAAGGTACAGATACGACAATCGATCGTATTTTCATTACAGTTATGTTTTCATACTTCACAAGAGGATAGTGTGGAACAGCGGTAAATGATACATTAATGCTCATGGCCCTCTTTCTCTTTCCCTCCCTCTCTCTCTCTTTCTATCCCCCTCTTTTTCCCTTTCTCTCTCTCTCTTCCCCGCCCTCTCTCTTTCTTTCACTCTATCTCTTTCTTCTCTCTTTCCCTCCCTCCCTTTCTCTGCATCTTGTTCTATCTCTTCCTCTCTCTTTCCCCCTCTTCATCTTTTTCTCTCTGTTTTTCTTTCACTCTCTTCCTCCCATCCTCTATGGCCCTAGCTTGTCATCTTTTTGTGTCCGTCTGGAGAAGATGAGCTTGGGTGGTGGGGAAGGTAATCCACCAGCTCGCTGCCTCGGTCCCCAATCGACTGCTGTTCTGCCTGCCTGCCATGGGATACCTTACGTACAGCACCTGTCTGTTCCGTCGCCTGCATGGCTCCTATTAAAATAGCCGGGGACTGAGGGGGAGGGGGAGGGGGGTAGGGAGAGGGTGACACAAAAGGAAAAAATGCAGCATCGAAGATCTTTTTGAAAAAAAGAAAGGTGTCTGGTATCCATAGTCTGAATGCTTTTGTGAATCCATCTGCTCTCAGACATGTTTACATCGTCAGGGCTTTGCTGTCAAAAGCAACATTGCGTCGAAGTTATGTCGTCTTTGATAAGTTCTATGTTTTTTTTCTCTCCTTCTACCCCCCCCACCCCCCCTCCATGTCCTTATCTCTCTTTCTGAATGATGCGAAGCACAGTGGCATTTCGCTGGTTAATGCCAGGAGAATATTTTCTAGTGGTTAGGTGCCGCATGGATCTGACAGCTTTTTGAATGGCAGGTTTATTGTGGCTTCCACTGACTCATGCATTCTGCTCATGGCAGGGAATGCACAGAATCTGAACGTCCAGGCAATGCAGCTACCGCATCGCATCGCATCGCATCGCAACTCACCACACCACACCACACCACACCACACCACACCACACCACCCTCCTCTGCTCTCCACTGCTCTGCTCTGCACTGTGCTGTGCCGCAATGATGGTTGGTTGTCATTGTCTGCCACCGAAGGAAAAACGGGGAGAGCAGGACAGGAGAGCTGGCTAATGCCCAGCCGGCCCCCTTTAATGGGAGCTCATTACTGAGCTTCTGTGCCGAATTGACCCCTCTCCCCTCGGTTTTGCTTTTGCGGAGGTCACTGGCAGGCGATGGCGAGATCGCTGCCTATTTATTTATTTTTTTTCGAGGAAAATCTCGCCTCCCTTTCATCGCCCTTCCAGCCCCGCTGGGATCCGTGTGTTAATTAACCCTTTAATCCTCTCCTGTACACACCAGTGAGCTGGGCCCACCTCTCAACAGCTAAGTAGTAAGCTCTTCAGACATCTGTGCTGTTTTCAGGCAATATGTTTTGCAGGCCCGTCTCATACGTGCGATTTTGAGAATTGATTTTCCCCGACGTCAGAACGTGATCTTATTTATTGCTATTTAAAAATCCAGCAACGCATATTGCATCGATCTTAGGGGCCAGCCTTGTGTATGAATGTGCCTGAGCTGTGATGTGGCACTCATTACATTATGATGACCATGTGGAATGCATCATCATAGCACGAGTGTGTGCATCGTCACCATGTCAGGCAGGCACATCTATTATCAGTTCTACAAGTAGTGATGGGCAAGTAATCTGCAAAAATTTTTTTAAAAAAGATTAAAAACTCTAGGTTTGCTTTGGCCAGCATCCTTGTGTTGATTTATGATTTTGCTGTTTTGTTTGTTTCCACGGGGGAGGAAGTCACTCCTGTAGGTTTCCTTATCAGCGGCACCACAGAGAATATTTGGCCGCCTCTCTATTTTTTTGGTCTGATAAGGCCCAGAGTTCTGCATTTTCCCCAGTTATTGGCTTCATCAGTTATTTATGCCCCTTTATTGTGATGATATATTTCCTCCTCAGTGGAGGTAAATGGCAATATGGTGGTATGCAAGATCAGTGGCATTACTCTCCTCTTTTTATAAACAAAAAGGTTCAAGGCGCTTTATTTCACTCCAGCAGTATCTTATTATCAGCTCCCAGACTGTTTTCATTTTTGACCTTATTTTAATTCAAAGATAAGCATCCCCTGGGCAAAATCGTGGCAAATTAGTCCTTTATGCGGTGGCTTAAAAGACTTCCTTTGTCACTGGGCTTGCCTGGTGTATTGAGACGTGATGTATTGACGGGAGAGGTCTGGCGTGCTGGAACAGTACATACCAGCCGTCTCGACCGAAGATTTGGTTTGGGAGGAAAACGGCGCATATTCAGTCGACGGAAGATACTTATTATGTGCATTTGTAATGTAATATCTGATCAAAACCACACGATGACCTGGGCTTATGAGTAAGCTCTACTTTGTATGCAAAAAGGAAGCTCCCTTTGATTCACTGCAAATCTCTCTTCCCTCTAAAAGCCTGACCACCTTATTGGGTTCTTTTTTTATTTCTTTTTTGCTATCACAGTGGAGGTCTCCGTTGTATTTGGCAGTTTACTGGACACATTTTTGACTTTGTCGGCCAAAAAAAATTACATCATTTCAGTGCGTGGTGGGGGGTGACTTGGGTGTGTATGTGTGTATGTTTTTTTTTGTTGTCCTCCCTAGTGTCAGCGGAGGATGGGTGGGTGAGGGAGCGGGCCGTGGCCAAGCGGCGTCAGAGTTATCTGCCAGCGAGGCATGGAGCAGGCAGATAAAACAATCCTAAAGGGGAAATGATTCCACTCCTAATCAGATTTATTTACGCGTCCCCACTGAGGAAGATTGATGTCTCATCCCAAGCCAGGGATTTCAATTCTCCGTGCCACGAACACAGATAAACAATCAGCTTCTGGTCTCTGGAGAGTTTTTAATTGTACGCTTTTGTCGTTCACTTTGCACACGCACAAGTGTGTGTGTGTGTGTCTGTCTGAGCTTTTGGCTTAGTGTTGTTCCGTCTCTGTGTGCGTTTGTGTGCGTAACAAGTAGCTTCACCAGACAGTCAAGGAATGTTGCTGTTGCTGTCTGTCTCTAAAGCCTTTCATGACTACTTTTTTGTGTCTGTTAAATACCAGACATCTGGTCTTCTGTCATGGCAGCAGAAATGGGGAGCTGAAGCCCAGATCAAAACAAGAGCAGCCAGCCCCATAGTGAAAGCAATCTCCACACAACCCTCTCTTTTTAAGAGTTGGGAGGAAGTGGGTTAATTGTTTCACTGGAGAAAAAGGGTGAAACCATTGCACTCGAATAAATCAAACATGCACTCTTCCTTGCTGCTTCCTTGTGGCTTCAGGACGACATTTTTTGCTTGTTAGCCCAACACCGCATGGAAACATCGGGAAGGGGCCTCCTCCTCGGAAAACAGATAAGGCATTGATTTTACCCCCCCCCCCTTTTACCCCTCCTTTGGGAGTTTAAGGGTTCATCTTATCAAATTACCAAATGGACCTACGGGGGTAGGTTAGATAGACATCAAGATAAACATAATTGCTCTTTAAGAATATTCAGAGGAGGGCATTAGAAGGCCATAATGGAGAACCTAATGCGGCTTTGGAGGTTACATAAGGACACTCAGGGTGGGTGGCAACTCTCATAAGGACAGTTACTAGCGTACATTCATACACAAGTCTTTCTGTGGCTTTACCAACTTTACCAACAGAGATGCAGAGACTTACAAAAGCATGCCATGCTTAGACGTGCAAAGGTAGGAATCTGGTGTGGAACAAATGGATGTCAATTAGAGATGCAGAGAGAGAAAGAGAGATGCTGTAACCCTGAGATGTTTGCAAGGGACACATTATTGGCATTCACTGGCTGTTTTATTCTTCCCTTTTAAAGACATTGCTGACTCTTCAACCTCGCTGTTTTGCAATTCTTTAAAGAAACAACCGATTTCATAGTTCCTTTTTTTATCACACTGAGTCACTGAGTTGGAATAAACGGGGACAAGGCCAAGGTTGCAGAACCACAGGAAGCAAGATGCCATTGTTTGCATTATCTGAAAAAAAAAAGAAAAATTGCATCCCTCCTAAAATGACAGTGGAGATAGATTAAGAAAAGTTGGAAAGGAGGTGGAGAAGATGGGGACAGTGGGCAGTAAAAGCAATAAAGATATGCTCATGAAGGGGGGAGATGTTGAGAGTTGGTGTGGAAGCTCGGTGTAATCAGTCTATGTGGAACAGGTTAAATACATTTAATGGGGCAGTGGAAAACAGCCTTGGTTACCGCTGGCATTAATCTAAAATTTATGAGGGATGATTTAGTCTGCTCTCCAGCCGAGCCTCGAGAATTGGTTTCCCCCCCATTCTGCACACGTTCAGCAAGGTTTTTTTTCTTATTCTATCTTTCTGTCTCTTTGTCTCATTGTTGGTTTGTTTGTTTGTTTGTTTCTTTTTGGTTAAAATAGCTACTCCCTATAAATCATGTATAAATGTATTTGTTAACTCTTAATTAACACTTTGTTCAACAGTTGTTAACCTTTTTCACATTATTTCTCATCAAAAAATCATTTATAAACATATTTATATCCTGTCTGATTGTCTTTCGGTTATTTGTCCATATAAAATAAGATTGTGATAATCTTTTTTGGATGTCTGCACCTCTGCTTCCTTTCTACGGAGAGATAGACAATCAGAATATAAATATGCTTATAAATGTTTTATTGATGAGAAATAATGTGAAAATAAAGCTGAACAAATGATGAACTAAGTGTTAATTAAGAGTTAACAAATATGTTTTTACTCGATTTGTAGGGAGTAGCTATTCTAAAGTGTTACCTTTCTTTCTTTATTTCTTTTATTCTTTGCTGCTTTCTTTCTTTCATTCTTACTTTCTATCCCTGCGAGTGTTCCTTAGTAGTGAATCACACGGCATACAACACATTTGGCCATCAATGCTCTTCTGTAGCTTGATGGCACAGTATTGAATGAAAACAAAATGACTACTGGCCTGAAGAGTTGCCTGTAAACAAATCAATTGGCGTATAAATCTAGTGAATTTACTGCTGCCCTATAGATCTCAGTTGAAGCCCATTGGCTTTTTTTTTTAAATATGGAAAAAGAAAGTGCATCTCTCTCTCTCACACTCTCTTTCTCTCTCTCTCTCTCCCCGCTCTCTTTGCTCTCTCTCCTCTCCGGTGAGTCCAGAAGGCCAGTTGCCGAGTAACGCGTTAATTGGTGGCCATCTCTCATCCGTCTCTGACTCACCTGCCACGCCGCGGCACCATTGACTAAAGCCAGTGAGCGCATTGTGAGGAAATGATAAGGACAGTCAATTTACATTGCTGTATCGACAGCGTGTGCGGGGCTCCGCCATGACCTACCCTGTGGTCCCTGCTGCCTGCCACAACTGGTCTTTAGAGTGCATTCATTAGAGACTATTGACCTCAAGTCTTGCACAGCTTCACTGATTTCTCTTCTCTCTCTCTCTCTCTCTCTCTCTCTCTCTCTCTCTCTCGTCCCTTTTTTTCAATAACATGCCTGTATGTTTTATTAAATTTCTCCCGGACAGAAAGCCCATTAGAGGAGTTTTTAGATATTTCCTGACTAGCCACTAACAAGTGAACACATTACAATCAACTCAAGGGCCTGAGAATCAGGCCTTTTTCTTGATTTCTGATGTAGAGAAAACATCATGAATGCCATAAATTATGACTAAGTACGATTCAGAGCTTGATTTCTTTTCTTTCCTGTCCTTTTATGGAGCCTTAAATGCATGTTTGTGTGTGCCCTTTGCCGTTCACACCATTAAATACGTCACTTGAACTGCCATGACCGTTGCATGCAATTGTCTGAATACGCAAGTAGTGTAATTGCTACAAAAGACCACTAACTCCGCAACTCCGTAACATGCGGCGTGAACAACATATTTTTCTGAAGTTGATTTAGAGAGCTCTTTCTTTAGGGGCATCTGAGGATGTCAGTCTTTTCAGTCCAATAAAGGCATATGATCTCATTGGCCATATGGCCACCTTTCATTACTTCACTGGATTACTCACAACCACCAACACTGATAACCACATGCTACCCCTCGTAAAGAAGTAAGGGCTTTGTAGCCAATGCATGCTTTTACTTCAGCACAATGCAAAGTTCTCAGCCAGCGAAAAACATAGGGTAGAATCAGCCTGAAAAACACAGAGGCAGGTGTGGCGTAGCAAGTCATCCTTTTGTTTTCCGATTCAGTGTTCCATTTGTTTCTTTTTAAGACTCCCCATCGTGTATGCAAGGAGAAAGCCGACTGAACTAGTCCCACATTATGGCTCGGCGCAGGTTGAGCAAAAGGCAAAAACAAAACCGGTAATCCCCTGCCCTGCAGTGGGGCTGCTTTAAATACATATATAGAGGCCGCGCGCCTGCGAGAGAGACAACAATCGGTGGGATCTCTGTCGGACCACTGCAGCCAGTAATTACACACAACTGATCTCAGGTTTGTGGGCTATTTGATCCTCAGCTCGCGCTGCGCTGCATTAAGGAGAGATTAGATTCAGAGCCCGGTGGAGGCTATAAATCATACCCCCCTCAACACTGCGGCCCTGTACGTGTTCACACACACACACACACTTAGACACACACATACACACACACACATGCACACACACTTAGACACACACACTTGTGCACATACACACACTCACGCACACACACTCACGCTCACACACACACACACACGCGCGCACACACAAACACACACACACACACACACTCTCACGCACAGACTCCTCACGTATAGACAGCACCTCTCCCGCCCTCTCTCTCTTACTGGGATGGCCTCCACGCGAGACCTTGTTTGTGCGTGCTCTCACTCTGTGTAATTGGACTCAATAGGTAGCAAACACATCGTCATAAATCAACACCAAACCCCGACTAATGCATGAGTCTCTGCGTAGCTTTAACCCTTAGACCCTACTCCCTCCACACACACCCTCTCACACACACACACACACCCTTACACACATATAGAAGCACTCACCGCACACACAGACACAAGTACACACACACACACACACACACACGTAACCCATACTCCCTTTGCGTCTAACCTGCCAAACATTTACCTGGGTCTTTCCCCACCTACGCTCCCCATCTGCAGGGGTGGGATCTTCCCGGGTCACAGCCCCCAGCAGGAGGCCCCCAGAGCTGCTGGCCTACGTTCAAGCGCCCGAGGTTACCGGCATGATTAACATTTTTATAGGAAAATGCTTCTCCCGCTCCCATGCCTCATTTCAGCAAAATAGCCAATTTTTTGATGATGATGATGATGATGATGATGATGTTGGCTAGGCCCCACATTAGGTAGTGCCTCCATGGTTACTGTGTTCTGACTGCTTGTACTTGTGTGAATTCAAATGGGACTATGTGCCTATTGTGTGTGACACTGCCATGAATGTTTGATTATTTTTGTGTCGGGATGACACTATTTTGCATTTTCATTTGTGTGCCAAGCCAGCACACGGGGCCATTTCACCCCGAGGCATTTTGACTTCAAGGTCTGACTTTTGCTTTATTTATATATTTATGTGCCTGATCAGCACTAATCAGCAAGAAACACATTTTCTCTGGGGTTTCCATATTACTCTGGCGTTTGTGCATATAAAACGTTTGTGATTTATTTCATTTTTTTTCTCACTTGCTTTGATACACCTTGTTGTAATTTCATCTATTTTCCTCGATTCCTGGTTTAGTGCAAAGTAACATCACCTTGTGCAGTTCTGTTTAGCCAGGTGAAGTCAACTTGTACCACAGTCCTTAAGAAGTTTTATTTTCCACAACAATGTGAGAGAATATTTCTGTGGTAAAGCATGTCTGCTTTTCATCGAATTAATCCTTACTCTTGTTTTTTTAACCTTGTAGCAAGACAACAATACCGCACTTATGAGCAATGTAATGTAACTCCAGTCTAAAAGCTACCAATGACTGTGTGTTTTCAGATCAAGGCCATTGTACAGAATTGTACAATGTGAGAGAGACTGTGTTTTGAAACATCAAAGCATATTAAATCTATTTTTGAACACCCTAAACATCAGTATTATGAAGAGTGAAAATAACCGTCCAAGATGCCCCCTTTGCATGAGGCACCAAATCAGGAGGTTTGTGTGGAGGAGCTGGGAAGCTCGGTGTTTGTTTCTCATTTTTCACACCAGATCACAATAGTGGTGTGTTTTTCCCCCATGTTGACACGCCGGAGCTGAAGTTTCACGCTGTCTTGTTGGCTGAAATGTCACCAGGAGCAACAACTCAGCATAATCCAAAATGTCAGCTGCCACGGGATGGGGGCAGGCCAGAGATCTGTGGTCTACAGGAGAGATGTGCCTCCTGGTGAACATTCCCTGTGATGCCGTCATCCTCCCTCTCTGCCGGCTAATTATTCCTTCATGCCATCATTGAGAGAGTGCACCAGTTGTGGTAGTTAAAGCTGCCTCATCTACATGTTCAGTAGGCATTTGTCTCCAGAGGTGTATCTTTACCTGCATTTCATCAGAGTATGTGTGTGTGTGTGTGTGTGTGTGTATGTGTGTGTGTGTGTGTGTGTGTGTGTGTATCTGTGTGTATCTGTGTGTGTGTGTGCCCTGCATGTGCAGGTCTAGTTTGCATTATATAGGTGCCTGTGTGTGTATATATTCAGGTAATAATGTGTAATATACAACAGCTAAGTCCAGTCAAATGACGAGACACATTCTTAGCAGCACTAGGAGTGAGGATGTCCCACAGTATACCATGGGTGACTCTTCACAATTGATAGTCACTCCGCCGAAGATACAACGTAACCACTAAATCCAGTACATTTATAAACTATGGCAGACTTTAACAAGACACCCAAAACTGCAGAACAGCAGCTGTGCATTAGACCTAGTTCAGACTGTCAACAATGACAAGAGTTATATCTCAGCGGCTGCACAATACCGAGGAATGTCCAAATGAACGTGTAGGACACTTGTTGCATAGCAACCAGAGACGCCATTAACTCCAACTGGAACTATTTTGTGGAGCGGAGACTGAAGCAAACTGAAATACAATGAAATACAATGAAATAAAACTTTAAAACGAACGTTGAAATTGTGTCTATACCTTAATTGTCCTGGTAATGGAACTGTTGTATAAAAGCAATATAACACTCATGTTCGGGGATATGCTCACGGGTGTGGTTACGTACGGCACTCAGCCTTCGGCTTTGTGCCTGCAGCCAAACCACACCCGTGAGGCTATCCACGAACACCCTCACTCCCACTCGTGTTATATTGCTTAAATATATATACGGGTCTGTTTGTGGCTGTGGATGTATACAATATACAATATTGCATTAGCATACAAGTGTGTATGTGTGCAGTCCAGCAGTGTGCTACCTATGACTGGAGTTTGTTAGCAGTCTGTTTCTCCAGTTGAACTACATCGGCACGTAATTCCAAATATAAATGCCATCTACTCCCAATATACACACAGATACATACACATACACACACACACATGGCACAGGCGCACACATGCATGCACATGTAGGTTCACACTCACAAAACACAAATGGCATCTTCTCAGCAGATACTCCTGTGGGCTGTGTCTAATTTTAAATTTCCCTTTAATTAACCAGATTGCACTTTATGTATTGGCAAAAGCCAATAATGTATAAAAGCACTGCAGATAATTGCTCATGAATTAAATGCAAATTTTTAATTAAAATGTTATTGTAAGGTGTCACATCTTCATTGCACATGCATGTCAATGGAGACAACAACATGGAAAAAAAAGTATTTTTATTAATTGGCAATTACCTCTTCACATAACCTCTAACCACAGAGGCCTATTTTAACTTGTGTATGGCACGTTCTGTAATGGGAAGAGAATAGATTTAATACCGAGTAAAAAGAATTAGTTATTTTGCTTAGTTATTTATTTTTTGTGGTTGTCCCATATCATGGTTCTTTGACGTGAATGCAACATTTATGCTGCATCCGTAGTATTAAATGGACATTAGTGCTTAAGCCAATTGGATTATGATACTTAATATCACTCGTAAACACATGCATAAATTACCTCCTTAAAATACCCATTTTTTTTCTTGTCCTCTCTCTGTGTTTCATTGGGACTTCAGTGGGATTATTCACAAACTTTATATGAGATGGAATTTTTTTTTTAATCCATTTTGTGTCTGGCACTTTGGCTATCCCCAAGGGGATCACCATAAATTAAAAGTATTTCTCTGGGAGATTTGCTCTCATTTCGATGAACCAAAAGGTACACACACGCATGTGCATAGGCACACTCATGAACATGGACACACACACACACACACACACACACACACACACACACACACACACACCACATGCGCACACACACACACGCACACACACACACACACACACAGACAGAAGTAGGGAGAGAGTCAGCGACACTTTCTATTCAAACATCTGGAATGAGATTAACCTTTTCTGAGCACACAAGACAAAAAAAACCTGTGAACTAATGATGTGGAATTCTTAATTACTGTACAAACTATCCACTAGAGAGTTTCAAGTGACACTTTAATTAATCTACCGACTTGTATTCGTCATTCCACCTTCGATGATGAATTATGGCTGGTAAACGCTCCCATATTAAATCACGGTGGACACTGCCAGACATAATTCTTCACAGCACAAACACTCGGATGTGCCCACGTTACCCTGTGAACGCCGTCTGTGTGATCGTTTGCATGGCCTCTGATAGGGGCGACCCGATAGGGCAACAGCCTTCGGGCGGCCGCGTCCGTCCTGTGATTAAATTGCCCGACACCTGGCTGAAGTTTTTAAGGTAAATGGGGTGGGGGTGGGTCTGTGGCAGTGCCTTCCCTCTGATTAAATCACAGAGACAGCAGCAGGTGAGCTAGTGTTCTTCAGGAAAGGAAGTGTAAGGAAGGTGGTGAAGGTGGTGGAGGTGGTGGTGATGGAGGTGGCGGGGTGGCAGGGGGTATGGGGGCAGAGGGTAGTGAATTAATGAATTGAGGATTTTTTTGCACAGAAGCTGAGTGTGATTAGAGCCCAAACTGTGTGTGTGTGTGTGTGTGTGTGTGTGTGTGTGTGTGTGTGCGTGTGAGAGAGAGAGAGAGAGAGAGAGCAGGCGGACGACAAGGCCCAATGCTCCACGCTTGGTGCCTCAGCGCCTCTTATACACGCATTGCATTAGCATTGACAACACTGTCATTTTGAAGGGACATGTCATGCATTTCAAAGGAGCCACTCACTGGTCATGCAGTGAAAAGCAGTTTCCAGGCTGCATCAACACTCGAGGAGAACCTATCCTCCTGTCAGGAGCCCTGTGCTGCGATGTCCATGTCTTTGGCTTTGTCCAGGTTGAGTAGATAATATGAGGTCAAGGTCAAGTCAGTGAAGCTTTAAGTGTCGTGTTCATTTATGGGCTTCATTATTTAAAGTTAAGGTTCTCTCTCTGTCCAGATGTACACCATTTCAGTGTAGTTGCTGAGTGATGGATAGTGGATGTATACCATTAATCAATGTCGCTGAAGGTTTTAAAATGTGCTTCTATTGTGTAGAACCTGTAGCATCTGTCATCTAGGTTGTGTTATTGACTGTGAAGCTTTGTATCTCTGATGGCCCCCACATTTGTCTTTTCACTGTAAAGAATTTACATTCCCATTCCTATTGCTGTGACAGTAACAATATGCATGTTGGGAACTTGCATGACCGTGGTGAGAAATTAGCATTGGTTTTGCATATTGTATTTTTGTCCCTTTAGGGCTAAACTAAAGAAGCATGACGCCGATCGTGCTTTCTTTTGTTTTTCCTCCTGTGAAAATATATTTGTGGAGTTAAATGCTTATATCTTATGTTGAGAGCATCTGGGTGAGGACTGTGAAAACATACTCATAATTTTTTTCTCTCAGTCTCCTTTGTATTCTCTTCACCGCTGTCATGCAAGGCTAGCCAAATTCCGAACAGTTGTCTCTCTTTGAAATAACCGTCTGTTTTCCCAATAACAGTGTTTTTGGATGAACGAGCGGGGGAAAGACAATCTGTTTTGCCTCTCGCGTGTTTTCCGAGCAGAGGCTGCTCTGTCACAGCATCCAACTCTTCAACCACAGCACCATGTCAGCAGTCAGCTTTGTGTCGGAGCTCAGCCTATTTTTTCCTCTTTCTCTTTCTCTCTCTCTCTTTCTCTCTGTCTCTTTTTTTCTGTCCCTCTCCCTCTCCATCACTGTCTTCCTCTCTCTCACTCTTTCTCGTGCTCTCTCGATATCTCTCCTTATCTTTCTCCATCTTTCTCCCTACCTCTCCCCCTATCTCTTTCGCTCTTGGTATCTCTCCTTCTCTCTCCATTTCTCTCTCTACCGCTCCCCATGTCTCTCCCCATCTCTCTCTTTTTCTTTCTCTTTCTGTCTGTCTGTCCGTCACTCTCTCTCTCTATTTCTTTCTTTCTCTCTCTCTCTCTCTCTCTCTGAGTAACTGACAGCCTTCACCTACTTGTTTGACCTTCCTGGGACTGCACTGCTAAATCCTCTGACTCAGTCTGTGACCAGAGTACAGTACACTACACCGCAGAGAGCCGCTAATTGTATCAGAACTCCACAAACGACGCATTTTAGGCGGATTTTACACGGTCGTTTATTTAGTGAATTTGCTCAAATGAACCTTTGGAGCTGCCATAGTGTACGCTGAAGAGAGGCTGCAATAAGGCGTGTGCCAGAAATAAAAAAAAAAGGCAGGGGGAGCGGGGCGTGTAGGGCCTCGGGCGGTTATTGCCGTAGACAAAAAAAAACTTAAATTATCAACCCTCTTCGTTGCTAACTCTTAGCAACAGATGGGCGCTTGGCTAATTGGCGTGTCTGTCCGGACGTTTAAGTGAGTTGGCATTTTGTAAAAATAAAGGCAGACGGTGAACATCTCTTTGCAGAGATTGCTAAACTTACTTACTTCTCCATGAATGACGGAGCAGGGAGAGCAGATCAGTATGTTATTTTACTGTCCCAGGAGGGGGGCCGCACTGCATCTTAATACACTAATAGAAAACATTAGTCACCAAGGGGGGGTTCAGGGCATCTGTAATTGCTCATGGTTGGACATCTTTAGTTATTTTGTTTTATAGTAAATATAGTAGTTCAGAGGAAGAGGAAAAGATGAAATGTCAAAACGGCTCTTGCCCTTATAAGAGAAAATAATGTGCAATAGTCTGTGTTTAGAAGGTGGTGTGACATTTAACAGCAAATAATTGTGTAACAGCAACACATTTTTATTAGGTTATAAGTTGTGTGTCATAAATCATATCTGTTATTTCTAATGTCATCAGTTTCATTGCCTCCAAAAGCTTAACCTGCAGTTCAGATCGCATCCTACTCTCATACACACACACACTGTTTCACGTCGGGTCATTCGCACTGCTCCATTTGTGTGTGTCGAGATGACCGACTTTGAGCCACAAAATGGCCAGCCTCCCCCAGGTAGCTGAGGAGCGGCAGCCAGCAAGTTGAGCGGAGGGGAGCGAAGCGAAGCAAAAGGGGCCAGGGTGGCGGGGCTGGGTGGGGGGGTAGTAGTGTGGGGGGGTACGGGGGGGGTACGGGGGTGTGGCGGTGGCCATAAGTGGCATTCATCAGCGCCGGTCTCGGTGAGCGCGCCCAATCTGTTGGCCCGCAGATGGCTGGTACCGGGGTGTGGAGGGGTAAAGAGGGCAGGTGGACCCAATCAGCCGACTAAATCGGACGTAAATGTGAAAGGGCACAGGGACATTGTTTGGGGCGGGTGGGGAGGGGAGTAGGGGGTGTTGAATGGTGCTTGGTAGGTGGTGAGGTGGGGGGGGTGTTGTTAGGTTGGGGGAGTCTTTGTGCCTTGCTACAGTAACACGTGCTATGTGCAGGTGCCTGACCAATGACACCCCAGTGACACCATCTCAGGTATGCGACACCTGCATGCACAAGTAAGAAATTCAATGGGGAAAGTCTGTGTGTGTGTGTGTGTGTGTGTGTGTGTGTGCCTGAGTGCACTGGCATGCGCTTTGTGTGTGTGTGTGTTTGTGTGTGTGTACCTGTGTACACTGGCTTGCACATGTGCGTGTCTGTGTGCATGTGTGTGCATGCGTGTGTGTGTGCGTGTGTGTGTGTGTGCATACGTGTGTGCCTGCGTGCATGCATGTGTGCGTGCATGAGTGTGTGCGTGCGTGTCTGCATGTATATGTGTGTGTGTGTGTATGTGTGTGTTTGTGTGTGTGTGTGCGTGCACTAAAGACACCCTGGAGGAGGAAAGCGAGGTGAGGTGAGATGAGACTAGAGTCAGGAGTCCTGAACGCTGCAGGTGGCGTGGCTGAGTCAGGTGGGGGGTGAAAACGACACCATCTCCAGCATCTACCCCCACCCAACCGCCCAACCGCCACCTTCCCTCCCCCAAATGTGCAGATGAAAGCGCTGAGAGTTGTGACTCGGTGGCTTTGAGGCAGGCTGTAATTACTTCACTATCTGTACCTAGTTCTAATGGTTTGGAGCTGGACCAGTGCCAGTGTTGGAGAGGGAGAGGGGGGATGCTGTGAGCCTACAGTACAAAACAACCCAAGGATCTGTTCATTTGCTTTGTCTCCTCCACGTCTGTTTCAATATATACTCTGGGTGTGTGTGTGTGTGTGTGTATTTCGCCACTGTGATGTTACAGCACTTCTAGCTTTTGTCTCCTCTGAGATCCTGACTAAAGCTGTGGTCCTCACAGCTGTCTCTCTAATTGTATGCATTTGTGTGTGTGTGTGTGTGTGTGTGTGTGTGTGTGTGTGTGTGTGTGTGTGTGTGTGTTTATTTTTGTGCACCGGTACGTGCATCCCAGTTACTGTATGTGTGTGTTTGTGTTTGTGTGTGTGTGCGTGTGTTTGTGTGTGTGTGTGTGTGTGTGTGTGTGTGTGTGTGTGTGTGTGTGTGTGTGTGTGTGTGTCTGTGTCTGTGTGTGAGTGTGTTTATTTTTGTGCACCTGTACGTGTATTCCAGTTGTGTGTGTATGCGTGTGTCTGTGTGTGAGTGTGTTTCAATATCTGAGGCCTGGTTTAACCTGTGAGAAGGGAAGTCTTTAAGTCTTTATGGGGATCTGTGGTTGCTGGAGTAGCATAGTTATGAGCTGGGCAGTGAAAGTGCATATATAGCATTATACTGAAGTGGGCGGAAAGCAGTTCGATTGTGACACCCAGCGCATATGAAATCAGTAGATATGGCCTGTATGTGTGCCTTTTTTTTGTTTGCTTGTTTTTGTGTATTGTGTGTTGTGTTGTGTCCTTATTATTGCTGCTATTGTATGGTTCCATGTAGCTATTAATGTATGGTTCTATGTAGCTAATATTGTGTGTTTGCGGTCCGGTGTAAGTACCAGGACATGTCGTCTTTGATGTGGAATCTCTGTAGACATAATCGTTATGAAGGTGACTTTTTTTTTTCTTCCTAGGAGCGAATATTTATTTATTCATTTATTTCGTCTGCTCTGACCTGCAGTATGCTGTTTTAACAGGGAGCCTTTCTGAGAAATGTGCTTTTATGCAATCCGGACCCCTAAACCACATCTGGATCGTAATACCGAGACAATCATTGTTGACCTTATATGGGTGTCATTTTCAAAAGAAAAATGCACAGCCACCACAGAAAAACCCAGTATTGAACAGCGGCGAGAGTTTGTGTTACTGCGCTGCATTACGGTTTAAAAATAAAATAAAAATATATAAAAAACAAAATCCCTGCATGGATTCCAAGAATCCAATTTTTGTGCTGTTTTTTTTTTCATTATTCCGAGCTTTCCCAGCATTTTCCCTGCGTCTGCTATGAGAAGGCCCAACGCTGCACTGGAGCTATTTGTAAACGGGAAATCTCTGGAGCAGTGCTCCCAATAAATTGGCCTGATTTGATTTCCTGTCTGTGGAAACCGCATTCCCGCCCTTCTCGATCCCTTGGCCTCTCTCTCTCTTTCTGCCTTTCTCTGCCTCTCTCTCTATCTATCTCTCTGCCTCTGCCTCTCTCTTTCTCTGCCCCTCTCTCTCTCTCTCTCTGCCTCTGCCTCTCTCTTTCTCTGCCTCTCTCTCTCTGCCTGTATCTTTCTCTGCCTCTGCCTCTCTCTTTCTCTGCCTCTCTCTCTCTGCCTGTATCTTTCTCTGCCTCTGCCTCTCTCTTTCTCTGCCTCTCTCTCTCTGCCTGTATCTTTCTCTGTCTCTGCCCTTTTCTGCCTGCCTCTCTCTCTTTCCCTTCCCCTCTCTTTTTGTCTCTCTCCCTCTCGTTTTGCCTTTCTCTGATTCTGCCTCTCTCTTGCTTTCTCTCCTTCTCTTTTTGGCTCAATCTCTTGCTCTGCTGTTGCCTCTGCCCATCTCTCATTTTGAATTCTTCTGATTTCCTCCCCCTTTTTCTCTCTCTCTCTCTCTCTCTCTCATTTTCTGTCTCTTTTTCTTTCTCCTCTCCCCTCTCTTACTAGCTTTCTTGCTCTCTCTCCCTCACTCACTTTTTTCTCTCTCTTTCTGATTCTCTCTACATCCTTCTCTGCCTCCCCCCTTTCTCTCTCTCTTCCTCTCTCTTCCTTCTCCCTCCCCCTCTCTCTATCTCTCCCTCTCTCTGTCTCTCTCTCTCTCTCCCTCTGTCTCTCTGTCGCCCTCTCTCTCTACCTCCACTGGTACCCCTCAGCAGTGGCAGCCTCCCAGGACTTCCCCGAGTGCCGTGGCCATTTCCCTGCAGTGGCTCGCTGAGCAGGCTGCGCTGGCCGAGAAACGAGGGGGGAATGAGGGAGGATAATGGGCCGCGTTTGGCATGAGGAGTCCCTCCCTCGTCGCACTGACAAATGGGGATAGGCAGCCATGTTTAAAACGACCTGTCCGTGACGCCGTAGTGCAGAAGAGAAGAGGTAGGGAAGAAGGAGGGAGAGAGAGAGAGATGGAGAGATAGAGAGAAAGACAGAGAGAGAGAGCGAGAGAAACAGAGTAAGAGGAGACAAGAGAGAGTGAGAGGGAGAGAGTAGGTGCATGAATAAAAGTAGAGAAAAGAGGGAGGGCAAGAGAGAGACAGAGAGAGAGGAAGAGAGTAGGTGCATGAATATAAGTACAGAAAAGAGGGAGGGAGGGAGAGACAGGGAGAGGGAGAGAGAGAAGCCACATGAGGAATAGGCAAGGTGGAGAAGAGAGAGATGGAACAAATAGGGAGAGAGGGATGGGCATGAGTTCAGCAGTGGTGGTGAAATAATCCCTTAGGGAGCAAAAGAGTGTTGAAACGACTTGAGGTAGAAGTCTAAAACGGAAAAGGCAGCACACACACACACACACAAAAAAAGAAGGTGCTTTTCTTTTCCTTGACGTAGCAGATTGCATCCATTCAGCGGGAGACAAATCCCCAACACCCGACGTCCCAGCGTGATAAGTGGGGCCCATTGATCTCCATCTTTTGGACCGCCCAGTGACAGTTAGGCACTAATTCTTCTGGGTTATTCTTCTTTGGCTGCCGCCATATGGGTAGTGCTCGGTGCCACCTGCCTTTTGGGTAGTCAACCCGGCGCAGGTTTTTTCGGTAGAACCAGGGGGGCCGGAGGGGCCGAGGGGGGTGTAAGGGGGGTGGGGAGGGGGGGTCGTATTTGGCAGTGCAGTGTATTTGGAGGGTGACGCAGGCAGGCAGGCGGGCAGGCGGGCAGGCAAACGAGAAAACCCACCTGCTGCTTTGAATGTGATGAGGACATAATTAGAACTAGTGCTCCTCTACTCCAACACCATGTGCCTCGCAGACTCGCAGGGCAAAAAAAAAAAAAAAAAAAAGTCTCTTGAATAACGTGCAGTCAGAAGGTGGGAACCCATGCAGGAGAATGGCATGTTGAACAGGCTGAGCCGTTAGTATGGTGGTGGGGGGTGAAGTGATGAAGGCCTACAAATTTTTATTTCTCAGATAATTGACCTAAAGTACAGCAAGGCACTTTTGTATCTCCTTTTTTATGTAATTTAGTTTTTAAGTAGTTGGATGTCATCAGGTGACATAAAAGGGAGAAAAGAGAGTTAATGCAGAAGGCTGGCATGTATTGTTTCTCTTTTGCTGATTAAATCCATGATGAGGGGTTGAAAGGGGGTGGGGTGGGGGGGTTGGTGTGGTACTGTGGTTAGAAGCTTTATCTCTCTTTTAAAATGGTCTGATGGTTTAAAAAAAAATTTGCTAATGCAATTGAATGAACACTTAAGTTAGTAATAAAAGTTAGTAATAAAAGATTCACAGGACATAATTTACCAGTGTTCTCCTTACAGTAGTTCTGATGGACAAGTTGCAATTTTTGTTAAACATTTTAAGGAGAAGCCATCCTTCCTTTCCCTGACTTAAAAAAATAACTCTTCTCTTTCTGCCTCTCTCCTTTCTGTATGCTGGCCCTTGCAGCCATTGCCAGAGAATATTTATGTGTTATTCGACACGACGCATTCACAGCACAGACTCAATAGCGAGCCAGCCCATGCTATCCCCCGCGGGGTTTCAAACACCCCTTTGCCGCTCTCTTCACCTCGCCTCACCTCCGGCCCCTCTCGACTCCTCTCATTAGTCCTCCGCCAGTCTGCCTCCTTTGAAACAATTAAGGGGTTAGAATTTAATTAAACCCCTCTCACCGTACTTATGGCAAACACTGGAAACTGTGATGCGTTCAGAGAGAGCGCACAGGAGAAGATGGAATGATTAGCTGTCGCCTGCTTTTTTGTGATTTGTTTTTCTTCTCTCCCCCCTCTTTTAATGTTACCTGCAAATCAAACAGACAATTAATAAGTCGAAAAACTGTTCTCACTCCCAAACACTGCATACATTAAGAAGAGCTAACGAATGCCACTGCTGCATCTCTACTCACAAGCCCCTTTTCAGAATTAGATTTCGATCTTCGCGATAAACATTTGCAAAGCTGACGAAGACGTGAGGGGGAAATGAGGGGAAAATGAGAAGCGACTCCAAGTAGCCACTTTCCAACTGTGGTGGGCAGTGGTGCAATAAAAAAAGAGGAGGGGGTGTGGGTGTGAGGGATGAGGGATAGTTGAGGTGGTGGGTTTGGAGGGCTGGAGGATGGGGGGGTTAGGGGGGGTGGGGGCGGTAGGCAGTGGGTCTGGGAGGCCTGTGAGTGGGCCACGGGCAGGTGAAACCGGCCCGGATTCTAATGAGCTTTATTGGACTGCGAGAGCCACGGGGCAGTGCTCCGGCGGAGTCGTAATGGAACTGGCTGGAGAGCGTAATGAGATGCCTCTCCCAGCTACCTAATTGCTGCCTGGGCCCGTGGATCGCTCATCACGCAGGGCCTAATTGGCCGTCACTGCCTGCGCAAGGCCCTGCACAGCCACGGTGGAGGAAGCTGGAAGCCTGCGGCCGCAGCCTCTACCTACCTCTCTACCTCCCTCCCTCCCTCTCTTCCTCCCTCCCTCCCTCCCTCTCTCCCTGCCTCCCTCACTCGCTACCTCCCTCCCTCTCGCTCAGCTTTTCTGGGAGATCTAGGAGCATGGTTGTTTTTTTTTTTCGCTTCTTTTTCTGATTTTTTTTGTTTTTTTTTTTGTTTCTCCTTTTGTATTGTGAGAGAGTCACACTTATTTATATTATGCTGGCTAATGAACACAGTTTAGCCGAGGGGACTCGATTGTTGTACTTCTTAGAGGATTTCTTTTGTCCTTTTGTCCTATTTTTGTTTCCTTTTTTTCCACCCCGATTTTCATTTTTTTTCCCTCTGTTTTGCTTGGTCTCTTGTCTAGCAGAACAGGTAGTGTGTGTTTTTTCCCCCCTTCTCTCTGTTTGCATTTCTATTTTTGCACAGCCCAAGGATGCATTAGACTGCACTGCACAGATGTGACTTGGTAATGCTCTTAGTCTGTAAGGTGCCACAATCCTAGTCTATTAACGCCAGTTTGCAAATGTAATTCTACACAAAATGCTGCACCTTGAGCGTATAAATAGCCATGGAAAAATACAAACTCTGCCGTCCCTCTTGCCGAAGATCCCGTGTTTGCCCCTGTGTATGGAGGCTAGTGTACGGTCTGCAGAGTGGAGGGCAGTGTTCTACATAACGAGGCGAGCGCAGATTAAGTCTGTGTGTTTGTGGCCGCTTAAATATTCTGTCAGCTGAGCGCCAATGAGAGATGTCAGCCGCACACCCCATCTCTAATTTATGTATTGTCATTAAATTACCTTTGCCTCGCATTGCTAATGTTGCAGTGAGGGTGGGGGGTAGGAGAGAGAGAGAGAGGGAGAGAGAGGGAGAGAGAAGAAGGAAGAAAGAGAGAGAGATGGAGGGAAAGAATGAGAGTGTCGTGCATGAAAAAGCCCACTAATGCCTTGCTCATTATTGGATATGCACTCACATGCAGGGCTTTGGGAGCGTGTGCGTGTGCGTGTGTGTGTGTGTGTGTGTGTGTGTGTGTGTGTGTGTGTGTGTGTGTGTATGTGTGTGTGTGTGTGTGTGTTAGCATGTTTGAGGCAAGGAAGAATATAATGTATTGGGTTGGAGTGCTCTGTGCGGTTGGAAATTGTGTGTGTGTGTGTGTGTGTGTGTGTGTGTGTGTGTCCACGCGTGCGTTAGGGCTGGGGAGGTTAGAGGTGAATTCCACTGAATGTGTCCTTGGAAAAGTTACATCAGCCCAGGCAGGAGGAAAGACCCCCTCACGTAATGCAGTATTGATTGGTACTTAAATCAGTCTGATAACAGCTTTGTCAAATCAGCTCTTTTAACAATCAGATTAAAGCTTTTAGTGGGATCGATTCAGATGGGTGGCAGGGGCGGTGTGTGTGTGTGTTTTTTTTTTTTTTTTTTTCAAGACCCCCAAGATGACGGCCCTCCATAACGTAACTGTGTGTTTTCTTAAAACAATTCGTGCGTTGGAAGCCAAAGAGGCGCGCACACTCAGACACTCGCACACGCACACACTCGAAACAACAATCCCATCATCCTCACTGTCAGTGACCCAGATTGCGTTTTGATAAACAAGGACAGAAGGAGTAAGTGATTTGTGTGTAACCAGAAATGGCATAATCGAAAATGCAGAGGCACACAGACACGGCAGGAATGGGGAATGAGTGGTGGCATGTAGCACAGTTATGGTATAGCCACCTCAGAAGCACAGCAGTATCGGCAGGGGAAAGAATACAGGTGGAGGTTCAGCAGTTCACAAGTGTGTGGGAAAGGCCTCATATCGTAGAGGTGTGTGTCCAAATGTCACGGTGACCTGGGCCAAATGGAGTCTCACACTCAGACTCTGTAATAGAAGGGGTGTTCTGATGACTTTATAATTACTCTGGCACCTGGTTAAGAAAAGTTTTTTCCTACTAAATTAATGTTATCAACTAATTCAATTAATCAATTAAATTAACCAAATCATTAAATTAATTGCATAAGAGTACACATGTGCAGCTGCAATTTTTTAAGGGTTTTTCAGGCTTTTTCAACTTAAATCAGACAGGAGAATGTCAGGAAAATGAGTGCGAGAGAGACAAGGTAGAATCGGGGAAATTAGCTTGGGTTGAACTCAAACCCACGTCCCAGTATGGACCACTCAGCCAACTGCACCACTGTGCACCCACCCCAGCGCCCCACCACCCCCATGCAGTAACATTTTTCATGCCATCAGGAAAAAAGAGAAATCACAAACCACCTGAAGGCTCTAATTGGAAGCACTCGGCCTGTTCAGTAACATCCTTCCCGTACGTGAGGGTGGAACCATGGCAACCCGTCTGGTACGCTGACCCCGAATTCTTTTATCTCACCTGTTAGTGGAATGGTGTGCGCCTGTCGGTTGGCAAAGAGGGGAATGGGGGCGCGGTGGGGACGGCTGAGGGGCGGTGGGGGCCGCGGGGGCAGCAGGGGTGGAGTGAGATTGATCAGGCGAAGTGTATTGATGGTCAGATGCTGGAGCAGCAGGGAATGGCCAGCGCTGTTCAGCAGTGTTTTAGATGATTGAACGTTTTAGCCGGAGGGGAGATGGAGGCTGTTAGGTGAGTGGGGTGGGGTGGGGTGGGGATGTGTGGTGGCGGGGGGGATTGTTTCAGAACCACCAGCTCCACGCCACATCCAGGCCTGACCTGTGCCAGATGTGGATTGGATGCGTCTGGTCCAGCTTTAACCAGTGCCCTGCAGAAGTGTTCACGTGTGGAGATCTCACGAACGGAACAGATGGACGGAAATGTTACGATGATTGAATGGTCATGCCGAAGGCGGGGGAGCGGGGGGGGGGGGGATTGTGCTGCGATGTGCTGAGGAGAGACCCATATCGTCAGCTAAGAATTAACAAGGTCCTTCTGATGTGTCTACAAATTTGAGGCTTTTTGCCTGCAAATGTAATAAAATATGACTTGCTGCAATATAGTAATACGACATCATTTAAAAATACCATGAAATTGAATCTGAGCCTGAAAGCCTGAAAATAAATTTCTATGGCTCTATGGTCTCATTGTTTTTTCTGGAATGTTCCTGGACCTTGTTAAAGCCTGATGTTGATGAGGCACCAGCTGAGGCTCAGCCAGACTGGAGCCAGAGCTGGCCCGGATCTGGGACGACACCAGCCATCATTAGGGTTGGTTCTCCACAGGGCTGTTTGAGATGACAGGATGGATGAGCTCAAAAGCAAAAGAAAAAGAAATGGAAGACCATGTGGCTCTCCCCCCCTCCCTGTCCATGACACTTTGAGCAACGTGTTGCATTCTTTCATTTCTATATTTGTCTCCAATCAACAAGGGCGTGAAATATGGCGCCTCTCTCATTCCGGCACCCTGTAGGTTGTTGTCGAGCGCACCTGCGGTGTAAATGAAGCAATCAAAACAGAAGCCCGAACAAAGCGAAGAAACAAAAAGGGGAAAAAAAACTGTCGTCGTATTGTGAGAAAACATTGCGTCGTAATTGCCAGATTTCAGGTAACTGGAATGAATGATATCCTGCAGTAATTGGCCATTGCACCCCCTTTCCCCCCCTGTGGCGTCTCCGGTGGTCCCCGTGGAGGTGAGAATAACCCCGATGGAGGGGTGGGCTTTGGGGTTGGGGGTGTGTGAGGGTGGTGTGTGTATGTGTGTGTGTGTGTGAGGGTGGGTGTATATGTGTGTGTGTGGGGGGGGGATGAATGTGTGTGTATCTATGTGTGTGTGTCTGAGTGTGTGTGTGAGTGTGTGTGTGTATGCATCTGTGTGCACGTGTGTGTGTGTGTGTGTGTGTGTTGGGGGGTGTTCAGAGGGCCGCTACGGGGGGCCTCCTATGTCTCGGTGTCTGCGACCTTCCCCAAGCTCATGTGGCTCACGACGGGGGGCAGGGGACAGGGGTCAGGGGGGGCTGCTGTGGTAAAGGTGATCGGGGGGTCCCTGTGTGAGGGCTTCTCTTCTGGCTGCCTCGACCTCGTCCTCGGCCTCCACTGAGCTGAGCCCCCCCCGCACTCGTCTGTCCGCCCGTCCGTCCATGCGTTTTGGTATGTCTCTGCCCATTTCTGCTCACTCTTTGTGTCTTCGACTGTCTTGTCTCATCTCATCCCCTCTCCATATAAGTTTGCGTGGTGTGGGCTGGGTATCGATACAGATTTCCTACAATTCCAGTACACATGGTCATGGTGCCATATGGTTCTCGATCCGATATGATTCGATACAATGTTGATATATAGATTTTTTAAAAATGAATTAATAATTTTTTGCTTGTTCATGAAATTACCTTCTGCTCACCAATGTTTAGCCAGCCAATGTTCGAAGTATCGATCTGCAAATTTTCCCAACAAAAAAAATGTTATAAAGTCATAAACTGGGTTTCTGCTAATGGACATTCAAATGAATGGCCTCCTCCACACAGTAGCACAGCTTCTGCGTCCTGTGGAGAGCTCTCTTCTGTCTTCCTCTCTGCCTTTCTTTTTATCCTACCATGGCACTCCACACCTCTCACTCCATCTTTCATACTCCTTTATTTTTGTCTTTGCTTATCTCAGTCTCTTTCTCTTGGTCTCTTTCTCTCTCTTTCTCTTTCATCCTCTATTTCTTCTCCTCCACCCCCTTGCTCTCTCTGTCTCTGTGCCATCCTCTCTCAGCAGGGAGAATCTCATGCCACAGATGATGGAATTCTGCACTCTTTGCAAGACCACCTCCACACCACACACACACACACACACATGGACACACACATGCACAAATACACATATACACACACATGCGCACACACACACACACACATGCACAAACACACACATACACACACACATGCTCACACACACATGCTCTGACACACATACACACACACCAATGGACACACACGCATATACCATGGAATTGCATCCACTCAATCTTGCCAAATCCATCTGGCTTGGATGTCTAAAGACATGTTGGGTGTTACAGCCCACACGCGGAAAAACAAGTGCACACTCTCACTCTCCCATGCCGTTGCCGTGCCACTGCCGCTGGGTACAGCAGAAAAGGCTTGTGATTTACACCACTTTGCTACCTCAGAAATTTTGCCCATGTTTTTTTTTCTTGCCTCTTAGGCTGTTATTACCAGTGTTTCAGTGTGGAGAGGCTGTTTACCGGAGCTAAAAAAAAAAAGAAAAAAAAAAAAACAAAGAACAAGGGTTCATTCGCACAGACAGACCATGAACCCTCACCCGAGTCTGTGTTGGCACGGCGTAACGAGACCGAAGCCCTCAAAAACAGGAGGCATTATGGGAGCGGCACGCTTTGCGACAGTGTGCATAATATTGACCCATTTTCCAATCCAGCTGATTATCTCTGTTGGAAGGGAAGTGATTTTGCCCCTCCAGTGTGGTCTGTTTGTTGCATGCCCTCTACATACCCCCATGCCACCCACGAGTGGCTTTTGCTATGGCAGCCATGGAGGTTGTATCCACGGTTGTATCCGAAAAACACAAAGACCTTTCTTTTTTTTTCCTCTGCTCCTCATTTCTCCATTTTTGGAGCAGACGGGAGTATTGTGACATAAATTGCGTCTTATGCTACACAGCTGTTACGGCTTTCTTTTCCCTTTATCACTACCATATTTTCTCCTCCCGTTTATGAAAAGACGGAAACACGTGGGGGCCACAAAGCTGTCAGTAGAGTGGCAACCTCCCTCTGAGAGCGCTCCGCTTTAGCCTCCGTCGGCAGAATTAAATTTGTAAATGAATGCTCTGAAGGATCCACCATATTCATTTTTGACAAGATAACAATTTTATTACATGCAACGTAGAGAGAGAAGGAACCCTTCGCCTCATCTTTCCACATATTAAATGATTCTGAGAGTCCTCCCTTTTCACTGTTTGTAATCCCCTTAATAATAAATGACTAAATTGTCAGAGCATCGGAAACATCTAGAGAGAGAGAGCCGGCCCGACATAATTCACGATAAATAAATTGCGCCTCCTTCATGCCAGGAATAATCCTCCCACTGAGATGTTTTTCCTCGAGCCTACAGCTTTTATATACGCCATCCTTTTGGGAAAAGAAAGTTTTCACAGACCTCAAATGTTTTTTTTGAAATCTTCTGCGGCTTAATTGCGGGGCATAAGCTTGGGAGAGAGAGGGGGGAAAAAAAGGAAAAAAGCGGGGGGAAACAGATGCCCTGCTTTTTTTCCCAGAGAATTTGATGCCCATTTTTTTTCGAGACAATAAACAAAAATTGTGCCCCAAAGAAATGATCGGAACGTAAATCTGGCTTTTGCAAGGCTGGCACTGCTGTAATTCACCAACATCTGCAGCCAGTGAATGGCCATAGATTTGACATGGAAACACATTTCCCCACAACACCCCTCAGTTTATTTAAGGAGCCCTTGTGGTAGACAGATGCAGCGTCGAGAGCGGTTATGAATGGCGGGCGTTCTTGGACGATGCGGCAGCAGTATCTGCAGGCAGAGAGGGGAAAGGATCATGATACTGCGGTGACACATCGACATATGGGCTTATTTTTTCATGACAAAACCAAACAGTTGTAATGAAAAAGAGATATCATCACCCAGATCTTGGCTAGGCCTACCTACTGAGAGATGAAGCCATTTCTTGCTCAGTCTTTGGAAAGTCATAGAGCGGGGCCCTGTCCCCTTTAGAAAGACGAAGTAAGGGCGAGGGAAAAAAAAGAAAAAAAAAAACGCTATATGGCCATTGATTAAAGCTTTCGTGCTGGCATAGGCACAGACATCGGCATAGGCTATGAGTCCTGACCTTCATCGCGATTCAACCTGGACACATTTATTATGAATTCTGCATGACTCCCCTTTTAATGGTGTGGAAAAGAGGAAGTAATTGAATTCCGCCCGACGTGACGCAGGGCGTCAGGAGCGGCGATGGGCCTGATGAACGGAGATGGCGCGTGTCAGTGTCAGAGCCACTCTTAAAAAGGACATCTTTAAACGTCTCATTTTTCCTAAATCATGTATCTCATTTATTCATTAATCCCATTTATTAATTTGTGCCACTGTTCTTTACTATGCTGTCATTCACCACACATTGTGTAGCCCTCTGCATTGGTTGTGGTTTTTTGTTTGTATTGTTTTAGACTGTCTAGCTCCTTATGACTGCATCTAATCTAATGACCAATGATTGGCTCTTCTGTTCTTACACTATGCTAAAAGTGTGTAGTGAGCTACTATACATGATATGGCCTGCGAAAGTGTGTGATTTGGTCTTGGTTGTGTGTGTGGAGAATGTATGCTAGTTTCCAAGTATAGACCTGAGCTGATGCCCAGCAAAGGACGAGCTGTACACACGCACGCACACACACACACACACACACACACACACATACACACACACACCTTTTTTTTTCAACGCTGGCTCTCTGCAGTGGTGTCCTCTGGAGATAGGCTGTGGACAGAGCAGGGCACTCACATGCCACCACCACGAAGAGCCTGTTATTTAGAGAGCTTCAGCTGGTGAAATCAATATCTTTTGTCCCAAAATGAATGATGCTTTTCTATTGAACAGGGCAAAGGAACAATCCCTAGATAGCAATTTGAAACTCTGATTGTTGCTTCAAGAGGGATAATCCATATTTTTGTTTCTTTTCAAACTCTCTTCTTTTGCCTCTTTCTCTCTGTCTGTGGTACCCAAAAAAGGCATTATCCTTAAAGCAAGTACACTTAGAACTAGACTTTGTTTTGTTTTGTTAAGCCTTTTTAAGTACTTGTCACCTCTTGTCACTTAACAGAATGAGGAATGCATTTTTCCCCGTTAGCTACCTCGCAAAAAGCATAGGTCTTCACAATACCTCCTTTACTTCAATTCAGACACTGCAGAATTGGTTACTTATCAGATGCTCGTTTTTAATAGCTTAACAAATCTGTTTATATACGCGAGGCGGAGAGAGTGAGGGGATTTGTGAAGCTGCCAGTGGTTAATGCAATCCCAATTTGAATGGGAGGGAAATTGGATGGAAATTGTGTTTACAAACTACAGTTGAGAGTGTGCGACGTACACAGTGTACCCCAGGAGCCTCGTGTCGCAGACGCGGCGCGTCTGTGTTTATGTACATCCTCTCCTGACATAATAGGACTTCACACCAGGGCAGAGTCCCAGAAGGAATCTCTGTCCCTTCGCACAGTCTGTGTTTGTTGTGTGCAGTGGCCTTCTTTCTCCCCCAGGCTACACAATAGAAAATAACACATGTTTAATGTCATGTATTTAGCAGATGCTATTATCCAAAGCAATTTACAAAATGAAACACTACAGAGACTACCTTTAGTAAATACTACTACCACTTATGCTACCAATAACCGCAACAATAATAACATTACTGAGGATAATTTTAGTACTAAAGCCAAGATGCTATTATCAAAAGTTACACATATGCCACTTAAGGAAGCATAGGGATCTAGCTGCACAACATTTTGGGCCTAACAGTATAGGCTCACAGGTCATGTAGAGCTTTACCTCAGCAGATGACTTTATAGTATAACTAATCATGAAAGGCACAGCATTAAAATGTGACATTATTTTAACTTACAAATTGTATGTCTTGTATCTCTATCACCCATGGAGATACGCAGCCATTAAAGCAGAAGACACCACACTTTTAAGGCATTCTGAACACAACCACCTCAGGCAAATGCGGAGGGAGGGCTGAGATTTTTAGCGACATTCGTCTTTACTCTAACTCAGCCGTGAATAATTGAAGCACAGTTTTATACCCAGCACAGTAACCCATTCAAATGAGGAATTAAATATTCAATTTTCTTCGAGAGGAGCTCTCAGATGTATTTGTTGCACTGAAAGAAAAAAAAAAGAAAAAATCGTGTGGATCATCTCCAGCAGCTGTGAAACTAGTGTTTTTAGCTGCCTCAGATTTCAGTCTCGGCATTAAACTTTTACCGTCTGTGATAATATGACTTAAGCGTGGTTGAATTCACACATTTGCACAAAAGAATAGTACAAGCCAAATTGTTTGTTTAATTTTTAAGACATCCTGACTCATCTGAAGTCCGTGAGAATGTATTTTACCTGCAATTTTTTTCTGAAGAGTTAATTTTCTTTTGAAACTGTAATCTTTAATCGTTGTAAGAATAAAAACACAGCATTTCAGTAACAAATTACACTAAAAACAGAGTTTTCATTGGAGTTTATAACTCTAGGCACAGTAGTGGGTTCTGATTTAGCGTTACACTCAAGCTCCACTCAATAACAGCACTGAATGCCTATGTGAATCAATATGCAGGTGTGGTTATGGGTTATGGTAGTGCTGTTCCCTCCCTATACACAGCATGTTAAGACCAATTATGCCGCGGGCACATTCATTTTTGTTATGCCTCTGCGCGAGGGCTGCCACGCTGACAGTTGCGGCTGTAGTTTCGACACAAATGCTGCTGTGGAGTTCCTTGTTGTCAATACAGTCATGTTCTGGTAATGGATAAGTGTCGCTTGTGATGAACTGTGCTAGCTACCCCTGCTGTGTTCCCTCTCCTTGTGTGGCTGCCATGTGTGAGTGTGTCTGTGTGTGTAAGAATGTGTGTGTGAGTGTTTGTGTATTTGAGTGTGTGAGTGTGTGTGAACATGTGCAGTTGTGTGTATGTGAATGTGTGTGTGTGTGGGCATGAGCGTGTCTGTGTGTGGATGTGTGGATGTGTGTGTGTACGTTTTTTTTTTCGGGACTTGTGTGAGTAATGCCCCCGTGCTTGTACTCATTGCGGCAGATTACTTATCTATTGATTGAGGCCAGTGGCGTACAGATGGATGTGTGCGGGGTGTGACGAGTGCCCCAGCCCCCCTGCCTGTCTCCCTAATGCCTCTTAATGTCACCGCAGCCCCCACGTTAAGTAATACCCCGTCTCTTAAGTCACCGGGACTCACTCAGGAGGTCAGTCCTGCCCGCCCGCCCGCCAAAAAAAAAAAAGGGGGGATCCATCTTGATTGGCTGTCTCAGGGCCAAAGATCTATGGGTGCAATTACCCATGAGCCACTGCTGCTCTAGCTGGGGAAATGTAATAAATAGCATTAAAGGCTCGCCGAATCCCTTAAATACACTTTCCCCCCTCTTCTTCTCTAGTGCCTTGACGGCTAAGAAGAGCAATGAATTCCCTTCTGATCAGGTCAGGCAGGTAGCGCTTGTGTGTGTGTGTGTGTGTGTGTGTGTGTGTGTGTGTGTGTGTGTGTGTGTGTGTGTGTGTGTGTGCGTGTGTGGGTAGGTGTGTGCGTGCATGCATGTGTGTGTGTGTGTGCGTGTGTGGGTAGGTGTGTGCGTGCATGCATGTGTGTGTGTGTGTGTGTGTGTGTGTGCATGTGGGTGTGTTTATGCATTTTACCATGTGCCTGAGGAACATAGTAAGTAGAGAAAAAGAATGCTGTGCACACCCCCACCCACCAACCCCCCAACCACCCCTCACCACCCCACTCCCCAGCAGCCAACCCCCCCTAACCACCCTCCACCCCCCCCACTCTCCCCTCCCTTGTCACTCTTCCCAACTCCCCCTTCTCATCACTTTCACTTAAGCTGCTTGGGGAAGGAAGTCTCCCACTCTAAGGAGGAAACAAACAAACACACTGACACACACAGACAGGAAACAAACGGAAAAAAAGGCCCCTCAGTCCATGCTAGACTGGCCACTGGATAATTGTGCAGAATCGCAGAGCGCAAGGGCTCCCTGTTGTCACCCTTTTTTCCGCTTATCCCCCTTTGTGTGTGTGTGTGTCTTGTTTTATTTATTTATTTATTTATTTATTTTCTTTTTTCAGGGGAGGAGAAGTGCAGGGTAGTGGTGGTGGTGAATTTAATGTGGGTTGATAAATGCCAGATGTTTCATCAGTGGCGTTAGCGAAGCCTCTGGCCTCTGTCCAGCCCAGCCCGCTAACAAGTCACCTCCGGCCCGCTAAACTCATTAGACGGAGGTGTCAGGGAGTCCACTGCAGACCATATGAATGCTTTTGACACATACCGAGGGTTCTGTGCGAGTCCCTCTGTCACAGTTCCATATGGTGCCCAGTGTATGAAGTGGCAGGAGGGTTTATTTACTGCCAACAGGACAGGTAAAGTTATTTTTTGCCTCCAAACCAAAGAGGTTGGGTCTGTATTTTTTTTTTCGTGTAGCAAAACACAAGTCGTTTTTTCTTTCCCTTGAGTGCAAGTGTCCACTTGTGCGTTAAGTGTTACGCCTTATCATATACGAGCATGCATGCATCTTTTCATTGCTCTATGAGGTATGCTGTAATTACCCCTTTAAAAAGTGATTTCGGTGCAACAGGATGTGATGAAATGGATTATGCTGTGCTGCTGCAGTTTCGCTACTTTTTCTTTAAGCGTATGTCCATTTTTTAAAGTAGACCGTCGTCCATTTGAAAGTATTAAGCTGTTTCACCCAGGGCAAATCTAATTGGGCACTGGTGGTTCTGGATCGGCCACACAAAAAAAAAAGTAAGAAGAAGAAAAAAAAAACGGCCTGTTATTTCTTGGAGAAAAATGGGGTTGAAGTCTCACAGTAATTTAAAATTCCCAGTAGGTCTCCTCTGAGCTCTTAGAGGTCTCCTTAAATGCTTATGCAAATCACTGATGAAGAAAGACTCTATTGCTCAGGTCCCACAATGTCCTCATGGCAGCTTTACTCGGGACTATGTTGTTGTGCTTAAAAGGTCCAGTGGGATTTTTTTGTTTTCTTTTATATATATTTAACAGGTTGACGTGGAGTTATATAGATTTTGATATGCTAATTTGTTAAATGTAGCTTAAAGGGTTATTATTCATGTACTAAAATAGTGTCATCACAATACCATGCTAATGAATGGAGTAACATCTACAGAATAGCCTTAATGTTGACTTGTATGTGAAAACCGTGGACTGTCAAGTCATTATATTTCATTTTGCCTCCTTTGCACGGTGGGATGCAAGCTGTATGTAACTAGTTTGCACAGCAAGAAAAAGGCAGCGAGTGATTATTGTGGTGGAAATTATTTATTGTTTAACCTTCAGCTCAGAGAATCTGCTGGAGCAAGCAGTTTACGCCCTGTACAGAATGTTATAAATGTGTTCTGCATATTATGCATTCTAAATAAAAAGAATACTAGCGGGAGTCTAACACTAACTAGAACACAGATCAAAGAACTGCCTCCACCCCACAAAAATATGAGGGGAGGTAAAACAGCTTGCTTTATGAGGAGAAAAGTGTGTCTTCATGTGCATAATTTTATAGTGCACAAACACACACACACACAGACAGACAGCACACAAAAACAGACAGCGTGCATGCACACATAGACACACACTCAAACACAGTCACAACAACACACACTTAAAAGAGAGACAGAGAAAGATAGAGAGAAGGGGGGCGACAGAGAGAGAGGCAGAGAGAGAAAGGCCGAGAGAGAGAGAGAGGAAGACAGAGAGAGAGAGAGAGAAAGTCAGAGAGCACAAGATACACACTTAAAAGAGAGACAGAGAAAGATAGAGAGAAGGGGTGGACACAGAGAGAGAGACAGACAGAGAGAAACAGAGAGAGAGACAGAGAGAGAGAGAGAGACAGACAGACAGACAGAGAGACCGACAGAGAGAGACAGACAGAGAGGAAGTAGGAGAGCGCAAGATAAGCGATATGTGAAGGGGAAACTCTGAGAAAAGCGTGCAAGAAATGCGCCGGAGATAAAGTAAGAGCGAGTGAGTGGGGCCAAATGACAAATAAGACTGCGAGTGCCTTAATCCACCTGGAGAATAGTCGAGATCATGCGCGCCGTTTTCATTTCGAGCACTGGAAGCTCGCATGCATTACCATAACGAGAGCATCGACGTGTGTGCGGCTTTCTCGTCTGTGAGATTGCTCTGTCTAGATACGTGTCTGGGGTTTCCCACGTGGCTGGCTGCCTGCCTGCCTTTCAGCCCTCGGATCCACCACCAGCAAGTCATCATCCCTTAACGCGTTCTCCTCAAGTCTCTCCTCACTCCACCATGTTTATGTAGGCATTTGAACTCAAATCATCAGGGAAGTCTTCATTATCTGCATCTGTTGTGGGGACACTCTGAGCAGCTGAGAGGGGCTTCTCAATACAACCCTTTTCATATCTGCGCAAGAGTTTCATAGATATGCGAGACTTTCATGGCGTCCTTCAGCGCGTTAGTGCTGTTCTTCAGTAGAGTAGCTATCAGCCTGAATTACAATAACACACAGGCCTCTACAGGGCCAACCTTTTTTTGTGTGTTTTTTGTTTCCTTACTAATGCTGGCGATGTTCATTGGGGGTGGGAGTCTGGGAATCACAAAACAACCCATGATGCCATACTGTCAATGCATTGCCTACAATACCAGTATTGCAAGTACTGTATATATGTATATATATAATCATTCATATATAATCATTTATGGTACAACACAATGTCTTTGTACTTAACCTAAAAGAAAATATGCCTTAAAACTCAAAAAGAGTCAAGCACTCATTAAATGTATAAAATCATAGAGAGTTTGCACTGCATGTGATCTTCTCAAGTTCACCCTTATTCATTGCATATGCATTACCACGAGCAGTGACTTAGTCAAATTGGCAACGAAATCTGCTCTAAGCACCTACATGTGCAGGCAGGAATATCGATAGTTGATACTAGTGTATCAGTTTCGCATCACAGGCACCTAATCATACAAAATGTCAATATTTGTTATTTAGTTTCACCCATAATACTTTATGGTACCCATTCCTACACCAAGGTGTGTCATCTTGAATTCACTCTTCTCATCCTTGTTTCTGTATGTGTTCAGGTGATGTATACACATGTATGACACTTCATTATGGCTGTTGCCATTTAGTGCCAATAGGTTTTTGTAATGTTAAGTTGATATTTTTTTGGGATGCAGACTTTGCAAAAACTAAGCAACACTTAATGACAACAGTCATACATATGAATCAAATATCATTAATGTTCATGATGTGCTCAGGTCACCCTTATGTAGATACCTTCAAATATAGTGTTACCCAGGATAATAATAGGGTCCTTTGGGTTGCATTGAAATGTTTAACACAACCCCCTTCAGTGAGTCATCTCCCAGGTGCATTTTGCATTCGGCTCTGCAAAGACTTAAAAGGATGTTCTGTTGAATAATGCCATGCTGGTAGTAAAGGATAAAAAAAAAAAACTCCTAAAAACTACCTACTCTTTTTTCAAAATTGGTATTCAGATTACAAATACAGTCTGAGCCACCCCACTGTTCCGGGAACAGTGAATGATTTCCTTTCCGAATCTCTCTGCGGACTTTATGTCGTTGTTACTTCGCCATGTCGCTCGTTTTTACATGGGATTTGCTTTGATGATTTCCCCGGGAAAATCAATCACTCTCCTGGTCACACAGATGTGTTGCTCCCTGCCAATGCAAATGAGTTTCACCCAAATAGCAGCATTTCTTTTAGAGGAAGAAAGAGGGAGAGAGGGAGAGAAAAGAGAGAAAAAGAGAAGTGAAAAGGGTATGAGGGCCTTTGTGAAATGGTGTGGCAGCACTCCATAAAAGATTGGACAAACAACTCATTCCTTTTGGAGTTCCAGATGGGCACAAATTGATTTGTGTCACTACCCCGACGAAAATGATTCTTTGCTTGTTTGGCCCACAGAGGTAATGGCTTAGTCACACAGACACTGACGATGCTTCTCACTGCTATTATTTCCTTTTCTTCCAACCCTCCAACAGCATTTAGATGTTTTTCTTTTTTTTCCTAAAAAAAAAGCCTCTTAAGCAGCTAAGATGTCCCCTTTACACTTTTTGTTCCTTTGCCTGTATTCCTCTATTGCCTTCTAATGAGCCGCCAGAGGTAGTGTGTGTGTGTATGTGTGTGTGTGTGTGTGTGTGTGTGTGTGTGTGTGTGTGTGTGTGTGTGTGTGTGTGTGTTTGTTTGTCTTATTTTTTGGAAAAAAAAACGGCAGTATTTTCGTTATGCAAGGCTGGAGATGTGGCTTTGTATTTGTTGTCTTGCAGCACATGTACGCAAACAAATTAGGGTGAAAAAAAACAGTACTGGTGTTTTTTTTTTCAATGTAGCTTTTCTACCCAGCTGACCTTCACTGCTCTTGGACATGAAAATGTTTGCCCACATGCATGTGTTGTGTTTTGCATGGGGCGTTAGGTGGGTGAGTAAGACTTTGCATGGTGGAAATATGATTTGCCATTGTTAACAATGCTGCTGGCCTGTGTCCATTGCTGTGTCCATTTGCATTGGTTTGTACGTTGCCTGGGTCAAGTAACACAAGTGTGTAGAGTTTGAACATGCCCTTATAGTAAGTGCAGTCGAGTAATACTAAGACAAATCAAAAACATTTCTAAGGATGGCACAGGCATAGAATATTGATTTCTCTTTTTTTTTTCAAGAATACTTATCCGCTCATATTCTCTCAATACTTGCCCTCTAATGCAGGCCTGTTGTGATTTAAAAATAACTTTGAGTGTAATTTGTTAGATGTACTGTCATCAATTGATGCTTCATCATGGCCCTGGAGAGTACTTATAGTGTCTTATTATTCATTATCTTTCACAAAGATCATTACAAGAGGATTAGTGTAAAACAGGATACAGGGAGAGCAAGAACAACACATTTTTAATCAAGCACGGGGACATTTTTTTGTGTGTTTCTCTCAGACAGCCAGACAGAGAGACACACCACACATACACACGCAGGCACACACACCACACACACACACACACACACACCCGACACACACACCACACACACACACACAGACACACACACCACTCACACACCACACACATACACACACACACCCCACACACACACCACCACACACACAGACACACACACCACACACACACACCACACACACACACACACACTTAGTGAGGCGAAGAGAGGAGAAGACTGAGAGACTGAGAGAGACTCACAATTGTGAAATTAGTCATATATTCTTCAGCTCTGTTATTAAAAGGAGCCCTGAATTACAGCAGTAATATACGGCCCTCCACAGGGCCAGGGCACCTTCACAATTTGTGCCAATTATGCGGGGCGCACATCACCCCAGTGAAGCATATCGCCATGAATCCACATTTCTGGCCTCTGCAGAAAAATCCTGCAGCAAGGGATCAGAACGGGGTAGAGAGGCCCGGCCCCGGCCCCAGTCCCGGCTCACCATCCCCCCCCCCCTTTTAATTTCCGAGCTGGCACTCCGTGGCCAGGTGGTCTGCGTAATAAATATGGCTCCATACATCATTTCCTGTGCATTGCAGATGAGGTGCCGCAGTGGAGATTTCATCCCTCTGGGCAGTGCTGTGTCTCGAAAACCGCCCCCCCCCATCACAACCCCCCCCCCCCCCCCCCACACACACACACACACACACACACACACCGTCACCTCGACACCTCAGCAGCGAGCATCTCCACAACCCTTATCCTTTGGTCAGCAGCGTCGGCTTAAGAAGTGGAGTGTGCTCACGCTGACTCTGAATTACAGCGTGATGTAGGGGAAATAAAAAAAGAAAACGTATATTCGCCCGTTTTCTAAATGCAGAACTATTCAGCTGAGGAGTGTAATTACTGTGCTATGTTGGGGGCTGGGTTTTGTTTTTGGATGCGAACATGGGGCCGATTCACTTCATTTTTTTAAAAGGATGCTATTTTGGTGTTGTTTGGTATCTGTGTAATATATTACCCAAAGACAATAAAATCTATTTGCCCTGAAGGAGATGAATCTAATGGAGATTCTAATTGCCTCGTAATGATTCAACCTTTTTGTAATAGGTCCTGCAACTCAATTAAAACGTCTACTTTAACAATAATTTAGGTCGGATGAGGGAAATTAAGCCGATGGAGACCGCGGCGCAAAGTACATTTAAATGGCAGCGCCAGTGCGGTCTTCTGCGTGTGTGTTTCTCGACACAGCTGTCCGTGGCCATTGGAGAGGTATGGAGACGGATTATGCCAGGCGGCTGCACCTAATGTGCCTGGGGTAGTATCAGAGAGGGCAGTCAGCCTGCATCAATACGGCCATACGTCACTCGGAAGCCCAACACCGGACTGTACAATGGTAGCAGGTGTCAGAGCCTCGTGGCTCCCGGCGGCGAAAAAACAAATCGCCAATCGCTCTAAGTGCTTCTTGCGGCTTCGGCGAGATGGGATGGGTAAAGTTCCGTCCCTAATTCTGGGCCGAAGATTTGCTCCCTTGGCAGCGTGACAGGAGATATAAAAGCCTGCGGGGTGTTTACAGCCCCCCCCTACGCCCCCCCCCAGCCCGTAGGGTGCCCAGTAGACCGGACAGCTCGGCCCGGATGCTGATTTACAGACACACTCTGCACTGCTTTACTGTGACTGTTTATTTGCGCCGTAAGTCATACAGAGACAATTGTTGCCACAATAATTGCTTTATGGTATATCCATAGAGTACCTCGTGTTGCATGGCGTTAGGGCTTTGAGGGGATGCTTGCAAAATGCACAAGGAAAGGAGACATTTAGAGGTCAGACAATTCATTTCCCCCCAATCTCTCCTCCTCCTCCTCTCTCTCTCTCTCCCTCTCCCTCCCTTTTATCTCTTACTCTCTCTCTTCCCCTTCTCTCTCCCTCCATAATCAGCAGACATTATTTCACTCTTAAGAGCATGGTCCAGAAAGTTACTTGGGGATAAAAAAAGATTCTAACACCCTTCTTTCGTGATGGGCGGTAGACAGTGCTGACATGTCTAGCTAGGCGATGATAACCGTGCTTAATTTGAGACAGATGTGAATTTAATTACAAGTTTTTAAAGGCGACATGTGGTCCGTTCACAATGCAATTTTCATGGGAAATAACAAAAACACCAAGCTGAAGGTGGGTGACGTTTTACATATTGAGATATTTTAGAGGGGGGGTGGGGTGGGGGTGGGGGTGTACAATCACGCTGCTGTGTAGCCTATACCCAACCAGCGTTGATATTAAATCACCCATCCTTGTCAGAGCACGAGAGCACACACTGATGGAAAGTGATCCCCACTTACAATGCTGTGGGTCGTTGACAAGCCCTTAATGTGCTCTTTTGAATACGTTCACCGTTTAGACCCATTGTCATACATCCCTCTGCACATAGGTATTCGTTTCACATCTGTCACCGAGCCCCCTGCATAACACGCTCAGTATTAAATAAACCGGCACCTTCAATTTACCAACCCCTCTCCAGCATCTCTGAAATGGAAATGCACATTTCAAATCACTACTACACTACACGCGATACATTGGTATGGCTGACGCACACGCTATTAGGCTTCCATCAAAGGGAAGTGGGGCATTTCCAGTCATTTAGCTCACATTTTGTCCCCTTATGTTCACGGAGCAGTGCAAGTCAAACACGAGGTCTGCTCTCCCTGCTACTGAGAGAGACAGGGAGCATGAGACACAGAGAGAGAGGGAGAGAGAGGGAGAGGAAGGGGGGAGGGAGAGAGTCGAGATCGAGAGAGAGAGAGAGAGAGTATGAGAAAGAGAGAGAGCACAAGAGAGAGGAGTGCGGAGTGCGAGAGAGAGAGAGAGAGAGAGAGAGAGAGAGAGTGGAAGAGTCATATTATTTTTGCTGCAACATCAGAGGGTTCCGATAAGCAAGACGGGGATGGGCTGTCATGCTTGCCAGCTGTAAGTAGCTGTCAGAGCTAGCATTAGTAGCAGTGAATGCTTCATCTGCCTGCTGCCGCTGCCGAAGCTGCGATTTGTCACCCAGGCAAATTTAACTAACCACACAACCCAGCTTTTTTTCTCCCAAGTTCAGGGTTTTTTTATTTTATTTTATTTTTTTCCCTCCCTCCTCTTTTTTTGGTTATTTTTTTGTTATTTTTTTCCCTCCCTCCTCTTTTTTTGGTTGTTTTTTTCCCTTTTTGCTGATGACCCATCCCTGTCCTGTTCTGTCCTGTCCTACGCTATCTTGTGTATCAGAAATAAATAGCTGCTGACATGGCCTTGAGTACCACTCAGTTATAGCCGTGGTGATGAAAACCATCCAGAACCTTCTTGCTGCCTGGCTCCAAACTATTCTCCCTGGCAGTTCTTTAATAGCAAAATCCTAACAGGCACCAAGGCTACTATTCCCCTGTTTCTTTTGGGTACAGTGAAAGCACACAAAATGGTGTTGACATCCATGGCCAATTCTCACCATTCCTCGTAATTAATTAAGATTGTTGACATTTCTGCCTGGTATGCAAGCCCTATTTAGCCAAACTGCAGATATTTGGAGGACTTCTTTTTTTTCCCCTCATGCTCCCTTTTGTGATTTTTTTTTTTTGCATGAGGTAGGTTGCAGCTGGCCAGTGCCTGAAAGGTCCTAGCCCAGGAGTCTGGGCAACCACAGAGATTGCCTTTTCTCCTGCTCACCGCGGGGGCTCTGAAGAAACCTTTTCACCTGCCATCATCTGGCTACCTAATTGGCTGGTCCAGTGGGGAGGAGAGGCGATATTGTACAGTGTTGCTCAGGGCTGCCTGGCTCTGATTTGCATTACAATGAGAACAAGGCTGTTTGGCCCGGCCATCTCGCCATCCGCTGTGTTTGCAAGGCAAGAGTCAGCATTGAGATTCATGACTTAATGCATGCTCTATTTCAAGGTAAAAGCAGATTCCTCTAAGTGTTTTCTTTTGGTCAAACATAATGAAAGGTGAACCTGTTGAGGGAGAGAGAGAGAGAGAAAGAGAGTGAGTGAGTGAGAGAGAGAGAAGAGAGGCTTTTCACTTCTGTGAGAGGAAACTAGCTTGTGCTGTACAAAGTCACTGCTGAACACTCACCTCGTATCATTGACAGACATTTCTGCTGACCAGAGGGATTGGCTTCTGTTGGCGCTGCAGCCCAAGTTATTTAAAGAGCCATCGTGCAGCTGTTGTTGTTGTTGTTTTTATTTTTATTTTTTTCCTCCATGGACTGCAGCAAACCGTTTTAAAGTGTGAGGCTGTCTCCGAGGACTATCACAACAGCCAAAATGAAGGACGGCAGGTTCTGAGATGTAAGAAGTTGGTTGAGGCATGGGACTGCCCCCCCCCACTCCCGACCCGAGTGGGCATGAAGAAGCCTGTGCTGCTCACCGTGCGGTCCCGAGACATGGGGCTTGAAGCAATGGGGGGTCCAGCTTTTGCGCCTGTTGTCAACATGTGCGCCTTCCTCATTTCCAGAAACCATGCTGATACTCAGCTCGAAAATAGACAGAGAGTAGAGAACGGACCAAGTGAAAATGGAGGTGACAAGAAGGAGGAAGAAGGCAGCCAAAGACATTTGTCTGTGGCATCCAAACAAATCCTGAATATGTGACTATGGGCAGACTGCATCTATGTATAATACAGTGCATGTACTGTAGATAACACTGAAGGTTTCCATTCACCCAGTTAGCGAATTTCAACCACTTACATTTTCACAGTTTTTTTAATGTAAAGAGAGTGGTAAAGTCATTTAACAGGCATTGCTGTTGACGGTTCCTTTATCTCCCAGAAAAGGCTGACGTGTCACAGCAAACCTTATTAGCCCGAGGCCTGACAAGTGTTTCTAACAGTGTGCCTTCTCATCACAGTCCCCCAACACTACTGTCACTTATTTCACTCACACAGCCACTCTGCCCCTGACCCCCCTCCGTACCCCCCCACCCCCCTCTCCCCTTAGGTGAGGATGGTCATATTTTTTACCCCACTTTTTTTTTTTTTCTGCTAGAAGTTGCCTTCTTGGACGGAGTTGGCCGACACAGTTGCCATAAATTACCCATCGTTGATGTGACAGCTGAGTAGAAAGAAAATAAATTGTGCCTCACCACCAAAAAATGTCTCTGTCTGTTCAGAGCATTGAGATAAACCTATCCCAGAGGGGAAGAGTGGGAGAGAAAGAGGGAGAAAAATATGGAAAGAGAGAAAGGGGGGGGGGGGGGGGGTATGTGTAGTAGAGATAAAGAAAATTCCAGACATTCTGAGAGCAGCCACCTTGTTATCAGACTCTGTCTCATCCTCTTTCCCAATTTGTGGTGAGGTGTTATTAGCAGGCTAACACCACTGTCCCGCCTCGTCTTGATGCCTGTCAGTGCCAGCAGATGTCATCCGCTGCCGTATCACGTGCACACTCACTCGTGAGCGGCTCGTAAATTTAACATGCTCTCACTGGGGGTGCAGGGTTGTTTGGGTCTTGCTCTTTGTCTTGTGTTTTTTTGATAGCCATGCCAAAGTCACAGTAGCTAGTTTTTTTGTACACAAAGAGTGTAACGCTAAGGCAGGCCTTTGTTTGGTTTTGTTGTTCTGCATATTCTTTTGTGCCTTTTTTCCCTCTCTCAGGCTTCTTGGGTCTTTGCTGGCTTGTCTTTGTTTGTGATGCCCATGCCTAAGTCATTGCCCATGCTTAACTTGCTAGTTTTGCACACACAATAGAGAGTGTAAAGATTTTGATTGGGTTTTGCTCTTCTGCATATTCTGCACTCCAGTCTTTATTTAAAAGCCATACTTAACATTAGCTTTGATGGTGATAGAGGTGTTGTTTTTTTTTTTTCCTCACTAAACTGAAATACAATACCGATTTGATTTGTTTCACCGTCGAGAAGCAAAACTAGCCTGCCTGCAATTTGCAATTTGAATGTAATTCTATTGCCATGAAACACCATTCAAAGGTAAATCACCACCACTGCATGTTTTCATAAGAGAGATATTACAGAGTAATTTAGTTATGCCACGCAGGGTCAAGTGTACATGAGATGCATATGCTTTCATACAATAGCGAGCAGCTTTGAGAGGACCAGATCTGCATTGTTTACCTCTTAATGCCACCGACCCACAGGGCGGAGAGAGTGTGAGCTCGTAATGGAAGTGGCATGTGGCACAAATTAGAGCGGACATTAGCACTAAGCCTGAAAAGTGGCAGAGTGTTGCGGCTCGTCATCTCGCATGCGTAGCAAATCCTCTTGTCTTTCTCTCGTTCTGAGAAAGGGGTTTCGCGTTACTACAGCAATCGAAACCTGGAGTGCCTCTCTCAGATTCTGTTTCAAAGTCCCTCAAGAGCACTACCACCGTCTTGCCATGGACTTGACTTTGCATATTGATTACGTTATTGTTTGTTTGACTGTCTGTGTCACATCCTGTGAGATACGCCCGTAACGCAGGGGTCCACATTTCTTATCAAGCAGTTGCCCGTCACAGAGTATGGAATTGGTTTCGGTTGAACAGTGCCAGGGTCCGATAATGCTTCCTCTTCAAAGGCCTGACATTGCAATGCACAAATATTAGTCACCACACAGCCCTTTCCTCATGCAATCCTGAAGCGTAGAGCGCGAGAGCTAGGTTGTCTTTTCGGGCCACCCTTATCGCTGTGGCAACAAAGCCAGCGTCCATGGAGGCTCTCGCCAAGGGGCCCCCCATGTGCCCCCCCCCCCAATCGGCTGGACCGACTTTGATCTCCAGATTTTGGGGACATGGCACAGAGGATGCGGTGCCTTTCTGAGCAATGAAAGATGTGCTTTCTTCTAATTTGTATTCGTACGGCGGTGCCGGGCGGGAGGGAGGTCTGAGACGCCAGGCACACATGTGAGATCAGGAGGGAGCCCAAGAGGAACTGAAAGGTAGAGGTGGCGGTGGGTGTGTGTGTGTGTGTGTGTGTGTGTCGGTGGGGTTGGGTTGGGTGTGGTGAGGGGGTGGCGGTGGCAGTGGAGGCAGGGGAAGAGTGGGAGGGAGGGAGGGAGGGAGGGAGGCGAGAAAGGAAGAAAAGGAGAAAAGGAGAAACGAAGGGATTAATCAGAATTCTGTTCAAGCACAAATCAGGTTTCCTCAGCTGCCGTAGCCCCGATGCCTTAAATATGTATTCAAGTCTGCTTCAGCAGGCAAGGGGATTGAGGAAGGATGTGGGTGGGTGTGGGTGTGGGTGGTGGGAAGGGTGGTGGTGGTGGTGGTGATGGCGGGGGGTGGTGATGTGGGGGGGGTGCCTCAGAGGAAGAAGGCAACATCAGATTCCTCGCTTTGTCTTTTTATTTCCAGACAGGCTTTACTCTTATCACGTGAAGCCCCAGCACTGCTTTCCTTTCATGTCTCCTAACCTTTGTGTCTCCATCACTCTCAGACAGTCATATGATGTTTTTTTTTGGTTATTGTTTTGTTAAGACAGGTTTGCCTCTGATAACTACCATGTCGTGCGATTGGAACAGACTGTGCAAGAGACACAAGGTTTTTTTTTTTCCCACCCATCTTTTTTCACTATGATTGCGTGACTAAACTGAGGTTAAAAAGACTTGTTTTGCGACTTCTTTATCGGATATCCTGTTTAGCATGCATTAGCAAACGCCTGTCATGCCAGGTGCCCAGCGTGCGGGCTGTAGGGCCTATCTGATGTGGAAGCAGCTATTGCTATTCCAGCTTAACTGTCACCGAGAGAAGCAAGTTACTCCGCTTATGTCCCTCGACTTCCATTGACAGCTCCCAGTGCTAAACAGAAATCAGCAGTACGCCCGTTGGCGCCCGTTGTGTTTTTATTTATTTTATTTTTTTTTTAAAAGAATGATGGAAACCTAATTAGGCGTTATGATATTTTTTGTAATGCGGTGTCTATCAGGTGCCTTGAAATGTGGGATAAGGCTGAGTTAAGTCATTAGCATCTTTGTAGTAATTATGAGGGCCCCAAACAGGTGCTGCTTTGTCTGGGTCTTGTTATGTATTATATCGTGATTTTTTTGTTCACCCCTTTTCCCAAATTACCCTCTGATGTTTTCCTTTGCTTCTTTGTCACAGTAATTAAACAGCAAGAAGTCTCCTTTGCATTGCACAGTCTCTTCGTGTTGCAGAGAGAATTGCGTATTGTGGAAGGTGAAGACATGGCGAAGTGTCACCTTTATCACCCTCTCCTCCACCCACACACACACACACACACACACACACACACACACACACACGTGCGCGTTAAGCTTCACCTGCAATTATAGCACCAACAAAACAGACTGTTATTTGAAGACACCAAGCCTCCCTTGTGCACTTTGTGCTTCACCACATTGTCTTCTTGGTTGAATGAACTGTGGACACACTTTGCAATTTTGTGCTTGTGCCAAAATTGCATTTCTCTTGATTGGCCCTGGACTTTTTTTTGTGTTTCACTGTATTTAGTCCAGAAAGTCATTTACCCTTGTAACTAAGTTGAAATTGTTCTGTTGCTCTGCTATGAGCATGGCAGAGCCTCTTGTTTCAACCCAAGGGCTTGCTAGTAATTAGATAAAGGATTAAAATGTTAATCTTAATGGTTTCTAGACTTCGTTTTTTCTCATCCTCCTTCTCCTCCTCACTTTCTCACCTCTTCCTTGCCGTCCACAAAGAAGACTTAAGTCATCTCATTCATTTCCTGACTCATATTTACGTGCTGTAATCAATTCATTCCCAGTGAAAACGTACAGTACATCCGGCAAGAAATTCTGTTCTTGAATGTTAATGCCCATCTCCATCTCTGTGTCTGGGTTGGAAAATCGGTAGGATGCGCGAGCTCTTACGTGCAAGGGAAAGTAATAGGGTTGACCCATATAGCACGTGTTTCCGTCAAGGTGTGTTAACGTCATGTTGGCATTTCCCAAGCGGTCTAGATGGCTTTAGGCCAGACAGTGGGTGGATCATCCGCAAAGACTACTCAGTGCTCGAGTGTCTTCTTAAGCAATTTAAAACCCCTCGGCCCATTCACAAAACAGGGGAGGAGGGAAAAGTCGGCGGTATTTTCAGGGGCATGCATGTAAGAGGGGTATTTAAGATGTTAAAAAGTCCCTCAGATGGGTAAATGGCCTTGACAACCCAGCCAGTGTAATTGGTCATTGCTGTTTGAGAATGTAAAAGAGAGCCCTTGTGATCTTTCCATGAAAGGCTGTTGACCCTATTATGCAGATGTAATTATGGAAATAGTCGGACGTACGCACCGAGCTCATTTTCAAATTAAATAATTAAGCCTGTTCAGTATAGAAATTTCCATCTTTGATCACATTGAAATTGCTTCCTTTGGTGCTACAGGCACAGATGTTAAACTTTATAATGATTTGGAAAAGCTATGGGAACCCAACAGTGTAGGAACCCATCCTGATTTACAGGCTGATGTTGCTCTGTATTGTTAATGTTTATCTTCTTTTGATCTTTTGTATGCAGTATCACAATATGGTGTAAGCCTCCCTGGAAGAGACTAATAAAGAAACCTAACCTAACCTAATGTAGTATGAAAGACACTTTCATCCAAAGTTACAACCTTTCAAATGGCAAAAATGACATTTGAATTACAATACAAATAACGAAAAAATACATATTTCCACTACACCATACCATTATCCTAGTCAAAGCCATTTCATCAAGAAACAAATACTTGCAACCAAACATTGCATTTACCACTGTGTGTAGTCCTGCATCATGCTTTCAGTATCCAAAGTCTGATCCAACTTGACCAGCATTTATTTACATCACAGCTTATCTGGCTTTTTGTTCCTTCGCCTCGCAAGCCTGGCTCCGAGCTGGGCTGGGCGATGAATTTAATGGGATAGAACCGTATTGCTGATGCATAGTTTTACATATGGGCATATCTTGTTCATTAATAAAACTCGGGAGGGTTGCTGAAAATGAAGGCTGACTCATCAGTGTCATCCAGCTCTAATGGAAAGCCCTTGGTTAGGCCCATGACACCTCGTCTCCGGGGCCAGCGGAGTGTCTGTTTTCTCGCTCTGATTTTTATTGTCTCAAATTGATTAGTGATGCACGCTTCGAATGATATGAATTGGGCATTCTTGCTTATGCAGTGTCATTGGGAGGAAAGCATGGCGCCTGGCGCATATTGATTTCCCCCTCATAGCTTGACAGATTTTTGTATTTTATGCAGTGCAGTGCTGTACAGTAGTTTTCTTGGAGCGCGAGTTGAGGTCTGTTTGAAGGGTAGGTTTTGATATAGATTAAGATGTTTCGTGCAGAAACCCCTGCCAATGACCTCCTAATTTGAAAGATAAATGTGTCATTAATTAATGTCTGTACATCTGTTTCACTGTGTAAGTGGTTAATGGGGATAATACTCCACCAAAAAACCTTCTCAGATATTGTAATATCACAGTGAGTGCAGTTACGACAATAATACAGTAAGTGCGATTTGTAGAGCAGCTCTCAATTGTTCATCTCATCACTGAACATCATTTCTTCTCTCTCTCTCTCTCTTTCTTTCTCTCTCTCTCTTTCTCTCTCTCTCTCTCTCTCTCTCTCTCTCTCTTTCTCTCTCTCTCTCTCTGTCTCTCTCGTACACTCGCTCGCTATCTTATCACTGAACCTCATTTCTTCTCTTTCTCTCTCCCTCTCTCTTTCTCTCTCTCTCTCTCTCTGTCTGTCTCGTACACCCGCTCACTGTTGAAAAGCTGGGTGCAGCGGGGAGCGGGGAGGAACAAAGGGAGAAGAGAGACGGAGCGGAAGAAGAAGGAGTGTGAGACTGGCACGCTGGGCCCCAAAGATCTGTATTCAGTTTGTTGCCAAGAAAATCAAAGTGCCTGGCTGTCGCTAAAGGTTACAGCAGCCAGCTACAGGAGTGTCACTTGTGTTTCCAAAGGTATAGGATTTGTTTGACACCTCACTGTCACTCCCCAGCTTCTCCAAAAAAAAGAAAAGAAAAGAAATGGAGGGGAGGGGAGGTTGGGGGGTGGGGTTAGGGTGTTGAGGGAGGTGAGAGAGTGAGAGAGGGAGAGAAAGATACAGGCGAAGCAGCAAGGTGGCAGAAAGTAAAAGCGATGAAAAATATGGGGAAGATAAATGGCGAATTAAATCTGAAATATGCAGGCGGCATCTGTTGAGCTGTGCTGTGGGACCCTCATTAGGGCTTTTCACGCCTTAAAGGGGCATGCGCCATCTCCGCCTTATCACTCAAGTCTTTTGGGAGGAACTAATAAATAATAATAAAAAAAAAAAACGCATTTCGATTTTCACAACTCTACATTTAGGCCCACTCACGTGCTGGTATCTAATCTCCGACTGTGCTCACAGCGGGGTGGTGGATGGACTACAGGTTGTGGAATATCAGCACAGGTGTTATTGGGGGAGTAATGCACTTGTTGTGGTGATTGATTTGGGTGAAAATATGAGCAACTGCATGATTATTCAGAGACTAATGCACTTGTTGAGACGACTGATTGAAGTGTAAAAAAAATGAGCAACCCTGCATATGGGTCGTACTTCCAAAATGAAACACGCATTTCCATCTCCACGATTTCCATGTTGTGCACCATTCCACCAACCTCCCTCTTGTTGCTCCTCCTATTTTCCCCACTACTCCTCCTAGTTCTGTCCGTGATCTAGTTTTTTCTTTTTGTGTGTGTATTCGTTCAGCATCTTCTCTCTTTCCCTCATCAAGGTACTACTGGAAGGCAATTAAGAGATTGCTGGATGATACTCATCACCCTGAGTGAGTGTGCCCCCCTGCCCCCCCCCCCCCCCTTCCCCTTACAATCCCTCCCCATGGGTCTAAGTGGGTTGGGAGGCAAGGTGGAAGATATGGTCAGGCATATTTCTTCAACCCTGTTCTAAATCTTTCTGGAAGCTTCCACCCCCCAAACTGGCAGCATTTTCCTCTAGAGACAGATGCACAGATTTGACTGCCGACCAGACATGCAAAAAGAAAAGAGGCCGCTTTAAACTTCAATTTTTTTTTTGGTATATATTTCAACACACATTTTTTGTCAACACATCAAACAAATGATTTCAGAAAGCTTTCATAAACCTTTCATGGCTGTGTTTTAATATGATGGCTTGACGCACATAAAGGCGTTTTTCATCAAAGGTCCTCGAATCCTTATAATCTACACATGATGAATGTCCAGGATATTTTTAAGCTTTAAGGCCTTGTCATCAGTCCACGCTGACATTTCAGGGAACGCGCTGTAAAGCCTTGACCAGTGTACGAGCAAATATTTGTTGTCCACTCAGGTCACAAACAAAGACTGGTCAGACAGCACCACAACACAACACAACATGCTGTCTGCGGCTCGATGCTGCTCAATGCATCCTCAAGTCCGTCGCAACTAAACACCTCGGCTCCTTCCTTCTCTTATGACTCAGCTTGCTTTGTTGGAAATGTGAGTGCCCTCTTGCCAAGGGAATGATAAAGGCAAAACGACACAAGTGAGCATTTTCTTTTCTGAGTGTGTGTGTGTGTGTGTGTGTGTGTGTTTTTTTTTTTTTTTTAAGTGTACGTCCACTCGACCATAACTTTTTGACATGGCCGCCGTCATGCTGCTGCTGTTAAGCCAGTGGCACATGAAATGGATTTTAATATTCCAGAGAATCGTTTTAATTAAATTAATTTCCAACGAACATTGTAAAGTGCTGATGGACTCGTAAAGCACATGTTATAGCTGTCGTTCGTCACTGCGCCGTGAATTACGCCTGGTGATTGCTCAATGATGCCTTGCTTCGGGGACATAACGCTGATAAGGGAATGTAATTGGCTCCAAAGGGCATGGTGTGCGATGAGGCCGAGGAGAAGAAGCCGAAGCCAAACGCAAAACGCGATTCTTCCTTCCTTCCTCTTGCTGGCTCGCCACGTTGAGTAGTTCAACCATGTGGCTTTTCTCTGCTGGAAAGTACGGATGTCTCCTCCTCGCTCCTAATTCGTCAGGTCACGACTGTTGTGAAGCATCCCTTCCACAGTGTGGTAGCCGGAGGTTAACTTGTCTGTGTAGTTAAAGATCAACCAGGGCTGCCCTGATAGCAGATTACATAGCGAGACAAAAGGCATGGCAATAATTTCAATTCTTCTTCCTAATAACATCATCATCATCATCATCATCATCAGTATCAAAACAATCCTCTTCCCCCTCCCAGCTATCTGAGCAATCGGGTTTATTTTAGCCAGGGAGCTCGAGGGCAGTTTTGTGTGTGTGTGTGTGTGTGTGTGTGTGTGTGTGTGTGTGTGTGTGCGTGTGTGTATGTCTGTGTGTGTGTTTCTGTGTGTGTATCTCTGTGCGCATGTGCTTTGATTTGCTTGTGCAGCTATTGTGATGCATTTGTGTGGATGTATGCATGTGTGTGTGTGTGTGTGTTTGTGTGTGTGTGAGTGTGTGTCTGTGTGGGGATGTATTCCGTGTGTGTGTGTGTATGTGTGTGTGTGTAGATGTTTTGTGCGTGCGTGTGTGTGTGTGTTTTGTGCGTGCGTGGGCGAGCACAGGAGTGTCCTTCTCCGGTGCGTTGGGGACATCTGCATGGCTGAGTGTGTCTGCAGCTGGGGCTCTCCCCTGGGCCCTGGGCCCACACTTAGACCTCCGCTTCGTCCAGGTCCCTGCGGTCAGCGCTGGCACCGCCTGATCAACAGCTGGAACGCCGCCCCGCCAAAATAACAAAGCGCTCTGCCCCCTACCTGGCCTCCACATGAGGGGAGAAAAATAGACTGTGTGTGTGTGTGTGTGTGTGTGTGTGTGTGTGTGTGTGTGTGTGTGTGTCTATGCACGTGTGTGTTCATGCGTTTGTTTATCTCTGTGTCTCGATCTTAGTGTGTGTGTGTGTGTGCATGCTCATGCATTTCTGTGTCTCTGTGTATCTTGATCTATGTCTGTGTGCTTGTGAATATGCATGTGTTTTTCCGTATGCATATGTGTGTACATTTGTTATTGGTGTCTGTGTATTGGGATACATTTTGTGTGTGTGTGTGTGTGTGAGTTTCTGTGTACACCCATGCTAGTGAGTTTGTGTGTATGTGTGTGTCTGTGCTGTGATGCATGTGTATGTGTGCGCGCATGTTCTTTGTGAATGCATAGACATACATACATTTGTACATTTGTGTGTGTGGCTGTGTGTGTTTGCGTACATGTTTTTCTGTGCTGTAATCCGTATATGTATGTACATGCACATGTTTTTGTGTACTGTGCATATGTGTATATACTGTGTGTGTGTGTGCGTGTGTCTTTAATAAATATATCCAGGTCTCATTTGGCAAACATATTGTCACACACAGGTCAGAGTAATGGAGAGAGATGGGGGTTATTAAGAGGGATGCTCATTCAGTCACTCAGTGATGATCTTATTGCTGTTATGCTTCAGGGAAATACTCCTCTGCTCTATGCAAATCACTCACAGCTCGTTTGTGTAGGGCTGTGCAGAATGATGCACCCTACAATCATTGTTGTTGGCTTGATATGCACATATCTCTATATATATATATACACAGAGACAGAGAGAGAGACAGAGAGAAAGAGAGATAGAGATTTAACACTTCTTTATTAAGTCATTGTCAGACAATTCCACAAAACACACATCCACTGCACCGCTCACAGAGAGAGAGAGAGAGAGAGAGTGAGAGAGCAAGAGAGAGAGAGAGAGAGCAAGAGAGAGGGTGTGTGTGTTTTTTCAAGACAGCACGGATTTGTCCTTGTCTACCTTTCCCCTCGCCCCCTCTCCATTAGATTTTCAGCTGAAGGAGGCAAAGTGCTGTATGTATGCACATCACATTAACACTTTGTGACTCTTGATGTTTTTAGTTAATCGCGAGCATAAGTCCGTATCAGTTTTCAGATACAGGGGTTAAGCCTATGATGATGCTCTCATTTGATTTGTGCATTGATCCATGAGGAGGCTCTTAAATGTGGATATGCAGCTGTGCTTCTCTCTCTCTGTCCCTGTCTCTCTTTCTCTTCCTCTATCTCCATCTCTCTCTCTCTGTATCTGTGTCTGTCTTTCCTTCCTTCACATGATTGCTCACTTCCTCCACCTCTCTCTCTCTCTTTTTCTTTCTATATCTGTCTCTGTCTTTTCTTCCTTCACATCATCCCTCTCTTCCTCCACCCTTCTCTCTCTCTCTGTATTTGTCCCTCTCTGTTTGCCTCTCTCTCTCTCTCTTTCCGTATCTGTCTGTCTTTCCTTCCTTCTCATCATCTCTCTCTTCCTCCACCCTTCTCTCTCTCTCACTCTTTCACTCTCTCCCTCTCTCTTTCCCATCATCCCTCTCTGTGTTGCTCGTTCTGTCCATGTCTCTGATTTTCCATCTCCGCTTTCTTATCCCCTTTCCCTTTCTGCATTTCTATCCAATCTATCCATCTATTCATCTCTTTCTCTCTCTTTCTCTGTCTTTCTTTCTCTCATCTGTTCATATCATTCCTCTGTCCCTGTACCCTTCTCTCTCTTTCTCTCTCTTGTTCTCATCAATCCTCTCTGTGGTGTTTGTTTTGTCCATGTCTTTCTCTGATTTTCTGCCTCTGCTTTTTTATCCCCTCTGTCTTTCTGTATCTCTACTTATTCATCTATTCATCTCTCTCTCTCTCTCTCTCTCTCTCTCTCTCTCTCTCTCTCTCTCTCTCTCTCTGTATGTTTTGGGGGTGGGGTGATAAATATACTGTATCCCTAGTAACAGTGTAAGCTCCTGAAAGCCATACATCAGTATCATAGACTGGCTTTAATTTGAGGCGCTGTGTGTGGCTTTGGACTGTGCTTTCATGAATAAGTAAATCTCAAACGGCAGAAAGCAAAAGGCATGTTAGCAGCCTTCCCACATGCTGTGTGTGTGTGTGTGTGTGTGTGTGTGTGTGTGTGTGTGTTTGTGTGTGTGTGTGTGTGTGTGTATGTGTATGTGTATGTGTGTGTGTGTGTGTGTGTGAGAGAGAGACTGTGCTGGGTTTTCTTAACCATATGCTTCATCTTCCTAGACCCCCTCCCAGAAAAAAAATGGAGGCCTCGCCAATTAACGGGGAACATTTTGGCTACACCCCAGCAGTCTGTGTGCTCTACCTGACCAAATGGTGAACCCTCTGCACACAAAAAAAGAGAAAATGTCCCTAGTTGCTTGTCCTCAGTTTCCCATCTTAGCAAAACAAAGCCATTGCCAAGAGCTGTTTGAAGTACGCCTGATTATGAGAAAAAAGCTTTTAAGTGTGATGCACAGCTTGTGTGAGATAGACTTTTGTAGTTATGGATTAAGGCAACGCCTGACTAAAAGTGGCAATAATCATGGTATTCGTTAAGTGTAGAAAATCAGATATGATTTTAAAGCAGACGGTTCCTTTTCAGGCATTACACACTCGAGTAAGCTACTCCAAATGAACCAGTCTTGTAAAAGGGATGGTGGGCAAAGCCTGGCTGGGTTTGACTGGATGAATGCGATTTAATGAGTGACTCTGCCGACCGACCGGCTGGTTTAGCACACGGGGATGTGAAAAAGCCTTCGTCTCCATCTAACTAGTGTGGGAGGAGGTTTGGCTGTTGTATGTCTCCGAGCCGACACAGTAAATCTTCAGACCAACGAAAAGGTCACCGTGCAAAGCAAATCCCCGTCATTACAATGCGGAGTAATGACCCTTTACGTGAAATTAGTGCCCACGACTTATCTGTACATTAGAGCACATTAACAAACGGCGTTATTTTGACCTTTGCTTTTGTTTTTTGAACAAGAAAGACCTGTGTAATGGCTGTGGGATGACTGTGTATGTGTGTGTGTGTGCGTGTCTATGTATGTAATATGTGTGTGTGTGTGTATGTAAGTGTGTGTCTGTGTGTGTGTGTGTGTGTGTTAGAAAGAGAAAGCAAGGGAGAGAGATCGAAAGCAAGGGAGAGGGATCGAAAAAAAGAGGGAAAGAAATTGGTAGAAAAAAAAATGTATGCATGGCATGCCCATACATGATTGAAGAGCTTGCCGCATGTTAACCCAACATTACAAATGAGCAAAAGTATCTGGGCGGAACAGCAGTTACAAATGACATTTCGGCTCATTTTCATAATTTTTGTTTTACGTTGGCGGACGCAAAGATCTCTTGTGCGTATACATGGCGAGAGGGCGGCGGAGGAGGAGGAGGAGGAGAAGACAGAAAACAGGAAAAGAGATCTATGTCCTTCATTGGACACAGCACATTTAATTTTCATTAAGAGCGAGACACGTACACGATACATTAGTGGGGGTTCAATAGCCGACCGCTCGCCAGCCCCTCTGTACCTCGCGCTGATGAATTAGCACTCTCAGCACAGCACACTCAAAAACGCCACAACACCCAGGAGAAAGTGTGTGTGTGTGTGTGTGTGTGTGTGTGTGTGTGTGTGTGTGTGCGTGTGCGTTTGTGTGTGTGTGTGATGGTGTGGGTTTGTGTATGTGTGTGTGTATGTGTATGCGCGTGTTTGTGTGTGTGTGTGTGTGTGTGTGTGTCTTTGTGTGTGTGAGAAAGTGTGGGTGTGTGTATATGTGTGTGTGTGAGCGTGAGTGGGGGAGGTGGGTCGCGCTTACATTAACGCTCCTCGCATTTTCAGCTTTGTAGCATCTCGGCGGTGATTGTGGCGGAGGCGTGCGGGGTAGCGGGCGGCGGCGGCGGCGGTGGCTAATATTATCCGTGACCCAGGCCACGGGTTTGCTGCGGAGATGAGCAGTGGAGGCCAGCGCAGGTCAGGTTCAGCCTGACTGTTTCATAATGAGACACACTCTCCCCTTTGCTCCCACCGGCGCTCTCTGTTACAGGACACTGAAAAACACACTGATACTGGACCCTTTGCACTGTAGCAAAATATTTTCATTATCATTAGTAGTGGTAGTAGTAGTAGTAGTAGTAGTAGTAGTAGTAGTAGTAGTAGTAGTAATAGAAGTGCATTGATTCGAGCGATTTGTACTGTAGTCCTTTGTGATGCTTTTGCTTTTTTTAAAAGTCCATCTCTCACACTCACATGAGTGTGTGCTCTAAAACATGCTTTTGCCATAGTGGCACGGTGAGGCGTTTTTTGAGCTGTCTTAACACACTGCACTGGGAACTTGCCAAGGCTTTGCAGTTATTCTGGCTGTATATCGAGTATTGAAAAAAGGTGGAAGAACTGAATGTTATCATCTGGCCGCGCTCCATTCGATCTGCCTTCATCTGAGTTCCGTAATTCAGAATCATGCAAGAAGAAGCCTCTGTGTTGTGATAGTTACAGAATAAACATTGTGCTGGAGACGTGTTTAAGATGGTGTGAATAAAGCATAAATATAGACCAAGGGCAGGCTTAATTGTTGCTCTGTATCTGTGGGTGGAAAAGGATAAATTAGCAATTCTGTCTTAATTACGGGCCCTGGGAAAAAAAAAAAAAACAACAAAAAAAAAAACAGAAAAACAAAGAAGCTGCAGTAAAGGAGAAACAAGGCAGCTCAGTGCTGCAGAGGAGGGGAGCATTTCAGTTCTACAGTCTCGCTGTATTTCTGCAGTGTTAGTCGGTTAATTTGTCCGAAAAAAAAAAAAAACACCAATGACCAAAAAAAAAAAAAAAACGTGAGAAACAGCAGCAGCACCTTCACCGAGACCCGTGTTTGTCTCATCGCCACGGTTACCTTCCCCATGTCTCCATCTACCATGTTGTTCTTCATCCTGCTCGCCTGCTGCCCTGTCGCCATAGTAACATATGATTGACACAGAGAATAAATAAATAAGCGGGCGAGGAGGTAAATAAGTAAATACGTCCTCTCCTGTCCTCCAGGAGCAAGGCTAGGAAAAAAAGGCAAAAGACACAAATGTTTTGGTTTGTTTGTGGCTCCGCGTACGCGTACTCTAAAGTCCAGTTGTGACACGGGCTGTCGTTGGTTGGGTGCCTGGCCTGTTCCTGTCAGTCTGCGCTATCTTCCCCGCGCGGCGTAACCAGGATGGAGTTAAAGGCCCCGGGAAGCGAGCCCGGAGGAGAGCACGCCGCCAAGTGTAACGGTCACTCGGCGAGAGCGAGAGAGAGGGACGGGGGGAGGATTTATGGCCGGTGGCCCGCGCGGCACTGTGATCTTAAAAGGCTCTGATTAACAGCAGAGAGACAAATGATGGGCTCCGCTCCCGCCCCGAGCCAAGCCTGACAAGGCCACTCACATGCTTGCACTCTTTGACTCACTGCCTCTCTCGCTCTCCCCCTCCCTAGCCACAAGGAAGGATTTGCTGTGTGTGTGTGTTTGTGTGTGTGTGTGTGTGTGTGTGTGTGTGTGTGTGTGTGTGTGCGTGCGTGTGTGTGTGTTGCGTGTGCGCGCATATGTGTGTGTATTTGTGTGTGTGTGTATGTGTGTTTAGGTGTGTGTGTGTGTTGGATTTGTGTACATCACTGTGTGCGTGTGTGTTTGTGTTTAGGTGTGGGTATGTGTATGTGTGTGTGTGTGTGTGTGTGTGTGTGTGTGTGTGTGTGTGTGTGTGTGTGTGTGTTAATTTGTATCTGTATCTCCAACAAGGTGTTTTGGCTTTGTATGTGTGTTAGCATTTGTGTGCACGTGTCTTAAAAGGTTAATCTTTCCAATTTTATTAGCAAATAAAATAAAAACTAGAAACCCGGTGCTGGAATCATAGCACGTTAATACATGTCCTCATCTTTTTCTCATTTCATAGCTCCCACACACACTCACTGACACAATGTAGGCTCTTTAGCGGCTTTATATTTAGACCCTACAGTGGTGTTTACAGTGGTTTGTCAGACAAATGTTTGATCAGACGTGACTTAAAATGCTTGGCTTTCTTGTTGCTGGTACATGTGCTTGTTTGACATTGCTATCGCCTTTCGTCTCCAGTTGAAGCCAGGGAACAGGGTGTTTGGTGTTGTAAAAGCCCTATTTGTCACACTCCAAAGCCCAACCAAATCTGTTTGAAAGAGAATAAAAAAGAAAGAAGACAAAAGCAAGGGTTTACAAAGCCTCCATGGATCCTGATGCATCTTTGTGTGTTGTGTTGTGTTGTGTTGTGTCCCTCTTTCTCTGAATTTATTTTATTTATCTTTCATTCCTTTACTTTCTTTCTGTTTTTCTTTCTTTCTTTTTTTACTAACCTTTTTTTCTGTGTTTCTTTCTTTCTTTCTTATCCTAGGCGCGGACCACGGCGCCCCGGTGACACATGCGGGCCCGGCGGCCTTCTCGGACCTGCTCCCTCACTTCCTGGTGGAGCCGGACGACGTTTACATCGTGAAGAACAAGCCGGTCACCCTCACCTGCCGCTCCACGCCCGCCACGCAGATGTACTTCAAGTGCAACGGCGAGTGGGTGCACCAGGACGACCACGTCATCGAGCACACCATTGACCCAGCCACAGGTATGATCACCGCCACCAAGACACCACACCACACCACCCAGTGGCCACATCCGAAATGTCCAGTAGTCACATAGTGAACAAGTGAACACTTGGGGTAAAGCCAGTTTCATCTACGATTTTTGTTCTAGTGGTGGTGTTGCCAGTTAAGAAATCTAGGCGTGTTCAGGTGCAAGTTTGGAAATTTATGCCATAAATGGTGACTTCTGGGAACTTCTGAATTAAGAAATTGACCGATTGAGAATTGAAGATGAGTCTTTGGCTGTAGTGCTTACACAGTGTGCAAATTAAAGGCATTACCGTGATTGCAATCTTACTGATCAGCAGCGATGAATGCATATAGGGCAGACACCGCCCCCCACTCCACCCCTCTGGCCCCCCTCTGCTGAGACGCGGCAAGAGAGATGGTGCATAACATGCTCTTAGGTTAAGGAACGTGTCATAGTTTTTAGATGTAGCTGTTCTCATTTCATTTGCGTCATTAGGGTGTTTATGAGAAGTTGTGTGCTATGCTTTAGCTTTTGGTAATTTCCCTTGGCTTCTTGCTCGGAGAGTAATTTGTTCTTTTTTTTTTTTTCATTGCGGTTAAGTAGTTCCTGTTAAGTAGCGTTGCATTTTCATCTGTTGGACGGGGTTGCCATGGCACTATGAGCCCATGTTGAGCTCAGCTGCAAGCAGCCCTGTGCATGGTTCAGACTTCAGCAAATTAACAGCAGGACATTTACTATGATTGAACCACACCATATAAAAGCAGACACTAACTCAACCAACTCAAACAACCAAACCAATGTGTTTTTCTGTGGGGGTGGGTGTGTGGCTGTGGTCATTTGTGTCACTATACCAATCACTGTGTCTGTTTAAGTATTTTATTACATGTGTAACCAGAATAGGAGATATAAAGGCAGACTATCAAAAACATATGTATCTTGCTAGTTGGTTTGAAGTCTGATTTCTCTCTCCAGACTTACGACATGAGGGAGCTCCAGAGACCATCTCAGTTTTTTTATATTAGTCTGCTTTAAGGCAACTGTAGACCTTCAAACCATGGAATCGCATTAAATTACTCCCATACAAAATGACCAGCGATGATTTTTGCAGTCATTAAAAGCGGTCTCTACTAGGAGGCCGCCTCGTCCCTCAGGAGGATTTTACTTCTTCACTTCAGACGGTCGGTCTTTTGCAAAGAAAGAGTGTCAGTATTTCTCAGCCGTTGTTGATGGCATCTTGATGAGCTGTTTCTCATTTGCCGAGAGTGACGAACGGATCTGTTTCTTCTGAGACAGCTTGTGGACATGATCCTCAGGTCTGGCTCATGATTATTTATGATCGGCAGACAGACCCACAGCTCATCTGTTTGCATGTCCTAGTCTGTCTCGGTCACCATCACACATGTGTCTCGAGCAGGCACACACGCACACACACACACACACACACAGACGCACGCACACACACACACACACAAAAAACAAGAGTCTTTCTCTATCTGTCTGTCTGTCTGTCTGTCTGTCTGTCTGTCTATCCATCCATCTATCTGTTTATCTGTCTGTCTGTCTGTCTGTCAATCAATCATACACAAACACATTCAGTCACCCACAAACACAGACACACACTTACAAACATACACATACAGAATTTTGCATGCACGGGCGCACACACACACACACACACACACACACACACACACACACACACACACACACACACACACACACACACATAAAAAGGCTCATCCCTGGACACCACAGCAGGCCAGCCGGGGCTCACATCATGAGCATTTGTTTTCATTACTGCCCTTGTATGGGCTATGAATCTGGAGGTGATTTGTAACCTCAAACCCTCAATTCGGTAGGTTGACAGCCGATTGTGGGCAGCTGACAAGTAAATGACACGGTGGGGGTAAAAAGGCCCCGAGCATGGGAGTGGGCACCCGCCTTTCACGAAAGGACGCGCGGAGAGAAAAGAGGCAGAGAGAGAGAGAGAGAGAGAGAGAGAGAGAGAGACCGCGCGCTTTCATCTTGCGGCCGTCTGGTTATTTGTGTCTGAGATGAGCCTGATAATCTGTCCGTGTCACAATGTGAAATGTGGGGCGTTTTGACAGATGCTGCTAAATATATGTAATTAAATTTGATAGACGGGGATGATTTGTTTCATGTTGGTCTTTGGCACCTCTTCTGTTTTGATTTGCATGTCGCAAACAATGGTGTAAAATATCCTTGGTAGATGTCGGACTCCATGAGGACAAAAAGATGCGGGGAACTCTACCTCGGATTTAAGTTGGTGGTGGCACACAGCGCCGTACTCTGTTTGTCCCTCCTCTCCCCCCGTCTTGCACTCATTTTGTTTCCTTGTTTATTTATTTAATTATCTCACCCAATGGAAAGACAATACTTAAGGAACATGATGTGCCCCATAAAACCCCTATTTTTATGCAGGGACATTACATTAACGGTGTAGGCGACAGCTTGCCTAGCTTGTAATGACCATGGGCCATTTGCAGTGTGGCTAGCTTGCTGTTACAGTCGGGGTTTAACTTCTCCCTCTCGGCCCAGGCGCCTCCAAGGCCTCCGTCTCTCTCTCTCTCTCTCCCCCTTCCTCACCTCCACGGACCTCTCCTGTTGATGATGAATGTGCCATAGCGCTCCCATGCTAAGACGAAGGACGACGGTGCGGTGCCATATTGGTTTTCCAAGGTATTCGCATCGATTACCCACTGCACCTTCTCCCACATGCTGTCAGCATTGTTCTCACAGGTCTGGCAGATGGGTCACCTTTCCTTGGGAGAGGTGTGTGTGCACTGTCCTTGCAGTGTCCAGTGTCGCAATTAAAAGTTAGGACCTCATATTGTATGCTTTTGTTTTTCTGTTTGTTTGTTTTGCGGCGGCCTGTTTTTGTTTTGCTTTGGATTGCTTTGGCTTTGCTGTTTTGTCCTTGGCATGCCGTCTGTATTCGCCGAGGCTGTTTTCAGACCCGTAACCTTCCGACACCTCTCCACCCACAGAATCTTACGCCTCCTCGCCCTTCACCTCCCTCTCTTCTCCTCTTCCTCCTCCTCCTCCTCCTCCTCCTCCTCTTGCTCCTTGGCGTTTGAGTCTGTGGGTGGATGGTGTTGTTCTTGTGTGTGTTTTTTTGCCCGCACTCAGTAAAAAACATATTGTTTTGCAAGCTCACTGACATCCCTCTGGTCCATCTGTCTGCATGGCTTGACCCTGCCTCTCGCCCGCTGCTCGTCTTCGGCTGAGAAATAATGTCGCGATTTGTCCTTCCTCTCTAGGTATCCATGTCCGATATTGATTCTTCTTCAGGAGTCTATTGGTTCTCATTACCTTTCCCTAGTAACTTATCTCACTTGTTTTTTCTGTCTCTCCCTCTCTCTCTCGGCTTTTTCTTTGGGTAGTTCAAAGGCGTGCTTCTCTTCTCCTAGCCTTGTGCATCTCAGCAGGGGGAGTGGGCTCTGCACCCCAACATAGGGGATGAAGATCTTAAGCAAAAGCAAATAAAGGGATACCTTGTCGGAGGACGATCAGTGCTGACTGAGTGTTTGCCCAGATTAGAACAGCGATGCCATTGTATAATGCAATTTTCTCCTTTTGTTTGGGGGCCCCAGCAAAAAAGTACCAGGAGAAACATTTTCTTTTAGGTTTACAGTTTAATTGGGAACATAACCTTGTCTGGTTTGTTTTAAATGAGTGTTTTGATTTGTTTTATGGTTTGATGTTGTTGGTTGCGCTTAAGTCAGTACTAGTGAGGTAGCACATTCCTCCGCTGCATGTTGATTTCGATTTCTTTCATGCAAGTAATACTAGCAATATTTTATTTCTAAATCTGAGCACTTATTCTGTAAAAGCATCGTAAAGTCTGGACAGCATTTTACAAATAGAACTATTGTAATTGTGTCGATTTATATTTAGCAATGGAAAGTGAGAATTGATTGGGCCCATAACAAATAATTGACTCAGAGTCAAGTCTTTGGGACCACAAAGCTTTACTGCTGCAGTTAGTCATTTTATCCTCTGCAAATCTGTAAAACCCAACTCTTGTTAGATATAAGCTTTGTAGTACCTAATGGATTTAAATAGGTCTTCATAAAAGCACCATTGTTCTTGAAGAGCGTTTTCATTAAAAAAACTGTTTGATCTACACTGTGATAAGAATGCAGATTTCTTCTTCTTCACTGCAGTGCTTCAACCAACACAGCAAAAAGGTGAAAAACTCCTTATTTCCTGTGCCAAGAAGTTGAAAGTTTTTTCCCTTCTCTTGCTGTTTACACCCTGTAATTCGAAAGCAACACTCAACCCTGGGAGATAACCAGCATCATTTGCACCTGAGTTTTAACTGATGCCTTAGCCTTCCTATCGAACAAACTTCTGGCTGCCATTCCAATGAGCTTGGGTGCAAATGAGACACCACAGTGGCCTATTATGCCGTCTCAATTATAATTTCATTTTGGAGTTCTTGGAATTTCGAAGCTGGGGAGAGCCATACACGAGTAAAGGGAGATAAAGGCCCTGAGGCTGTGGTAGAACTGAATTATGGGTAATTCTAAGAAATTGGTGCGACCCGAAGCCGCCCCATCTGCGTTCACTGAAGATCCAGGTAATTACAGTCCACCTTGACTCTAATGGCTTTGATTAAATGTAACTTTTCATTTCCTGTGTCTCCGAGTGTCTTCTGGAAGTGTGGCAGTGGCCCATCCCTCTTCTTCAAGAGCCTGTGGAGAGGACGTGAATGTCTGATGATGTCTGAACATCTGACGAATCATTTGGCTATGGCACTTATTATCCCCCAGCCAGTGGTGTCTTCCGCCGGCAGACTTTTGAGTTGGAGAAGAAAAGGCAAATCAAATAGGCCATCATAGTTCACTTAAATGCCCCTGAAGAAAAGCCGTTCTGTACTCGCAGATGAACCGCGCTGACACAGTGTGTCCTCAATCACAATAACATTCGGTCAGAGCTTAGGCCTATGTAGAGAATGTTTCTGCATTAGAGTAAGGTTTTTTTGGCTCCAGCTTGAGATCAGCTCTACCTCTCTGGGGGTCATCCATGACTTGTCGATTGATGTACTGTGGACAATGTAGGATTTATGATGAAGGCCACAAGGCAGCATAAAAAGGGCCACAAAAGTGATTAAACATGATCTTTAGTGCGCTATCGGAGAACGATCTAGCCACAATTCAAGCAAAAGCCGATATGTCTGCAAAGAGGCCGGTAATGAACAAGAGGAAATAAGAGAAGGAGGAAGAGGACAACACGCTCCTAAATGAATATAATGGGTTTCACCACCTGCTACGCATCGATCAATAGCAATGGGGGCTAATTGATAAAGCCTTATTAGTTGCCTGGCCTGTAATGGGAATTGTATTTCATCCTGTCTGGGTGGCTGATGGGGAAAGGTATTTGGCTTCACGGCACCCAAAGCAGATGGCAAGGTCAATCGCTGCACTTACACAGCTGCCCGAGCCTTCCATTAACTGGCCTTTCGAGGTCAGGGGGGATCCACAGTGCACGGCATGGCAGCTCTCCTCCCCCATTGCAACATTACTGTGGTGGACAGCATGTGTCGAGAGGGGAGCTTTTGGAATGACACTGAATAAAAAGGGAATATATAGGGATCTACAGTGCAATATAAATGTATATATACAGTATATTTATATTATAAAAGGAATCTGTGCCTATTTTATTTTTACTGTACTGAGATAGCAAGATGGGCTACAGCGAGCCACGAGACGCGCCACACAGATTTCATAAACACATTCTGCAGAATTATCAGACGCTTTATCGAGCCGGCAGCCGTCTGCTTTCTCTCGTTACTGTAAGTGTGAGATTTGATATATGTTTTTTACACTTTGTTTTTTTTTTTCCTCCCCCATCCTCAATTGGAGCACAAAAAGGGTTCAGTTAAGTTAAAACTTTTGTATGCGTAATTAAATCACTCACAATTAGCAGACTGAATGTTGCGAAATTAGCTGTTGATCAACAACAATGCTGCCAACGCCATCCCATCTCCTGCGCTGTGTGCTGCCTTTGTACTCCCACACAAATCCATTTCAATTCAGACCTTAGCTTAAAGCAAAGAAGTAATTACTTTTTTGTCAGGCGCCAACGGTGGCCTTGTTGTAGGTTGCAATGCATTTCACAATCACGACGTGCCTGGGAGTAAAGAGAAAAAAAAAACAACACTGATAAATAAATAAAGTAAAATAACAGGCTCAAACAACTCGGAAAAAGTAAATCAGGGCTGGAAGAGACTGATGGTTTATCAATAGCCTTCCTTCAAGGCCCATCTGATCCATACATTGTGCACAAGCTGCAGGTTTCCACACATTAATACAGTCGGCGTGTGATTTGCTAACATACAGTAGCTTTCGATTTCGCCCGCCGTTCAGCCCGTCACAGTTGATTTCCAGATGGAGGAAAAACACATAGCTGTCCGCAGTAGCCTCTTAATCAGAAACCTCCTCCCCAAACCCCTGCCCCAGTCTGCTCAAACCCCAAACCTCTGCACTAACACCACTAGCCTTTGGATGGATGAGGGCCGGATTTGCTGGATTTGGGCCAGAGAAGGGCCTGGTGCTGCCCTGCCTCGAGATGCCATCAGTGGCAGTGGAGAGCTCATAGCCTGCATTAGTATGGCAGGAGGAGAAATCCGGAGCATCGGGTGTTCTAGTCAGGCAGTGATTTTCTTTATATTAGAATGCAAATGAAGAGGAAGCCGGGAAGATTGCCCTGCACTTATTAATTAGTGACCAGGGGCGAATTTCCTGAGATATTTAAAAATGCTGCGCGCCTTCTAATTTTCTTATTAGCGGCTCTTGGTGGTCTCTATCTTACCCTCCCTCGTCACTCACTATTTTTCTCTCATCTTGTTTTTTTTTCACTCTCCTTCTCCTCCTACTTTGTCCATATTGCTCTCTCTCTTACTCTTTCTCTCTCTCTCTCTCTCTCTCTCTCTCTCTCTCTCTCTCTCTCTCTCTCTCTCTCTCTCTCCTCCCACCCTCTGTGTACTGCTCTCTATATTTCTCTATTCCTGTCTCTCTCTTTCCCCTGTCCATTTCCCTTTGCCCTGGTGTTCCCTCCTCGTACACTTCATCCCCTCATTGTTACTATAGCAAAGGGGGAGAGTCACCCCACCAGCCTTTGAACCTGCGTCTCTGGGGTACTGCAGCACTGCAAAGCCAGGCTTGTTGGAATGGCAGTCAGAGCGCATCCTCAACCCTAGTGATGGCACTTCATCACACTGCCTTGACCTTCAGGAAAAGCACCCATGCACTTCACACACACACTCAGGTGTCCCTCATGCATCTCTCACCTACTCATGCTCCACTGGGGTCCCTCGCACCAGGGTCAACCTAACCTGGGGGTCCCCCATAGGGCTAACACAATAGGTGCGCCTCCGATGGCCTCACGGCAAGCCATCCCAGTTCTGACACCATTTATAATGAAATGGGGGAGAAGTCAGCCCCACCTGGCTTCGAACCCGGGTCTCTAGGGGTACCAAACATGCACTCTGACCACAACGCTAAAGAGCCAGGCCCGTTGGAATGGCAGTCAGAGCACATCCTGGACCCATAGTGATGGCACTCCATCACAATTACCTGCCTGCACATGCAGTCTGTGGCTCTCCCCCAAGTCCAGTGCAGCCCTGGCTGAGGTCATCCCCTCATCATCACCACTATCCCTGCTGTTTGTTTGCCTTATCTGCTCAGGCGTCCCTGTCAGCCCCAGCTCCGCGCTCCCATCAGCACCTGCTCAATTCACATCGGTTTAAAAATAGTCAGGCCAGGAGAGAGGGAAAGAGAGAGAGAGAGAGAGAGAGACAGAGAGAGAGAGAGACAGAGAGAGAGAGAGAGAGTAGAGAGACAGAGAGAGAGAGAGAGAGAGAGGGGGAGAGAGAGAGAAAAAAGTAAAGAGACAGAGAGAGAGGGGCCAGGAACACGACAGCTAAATAGTCCTCGGAGATGGTTCTGACGAGCAGGGGGAAACGTGTTGCGTGACAGCTTCTGCTTTGCACGCCGGCCCCGAGGAGCACTTTCAGCAGACATGTTCACACGACGCCCAAACAAATAGGAATTCATGCAGCTTCACTGTCTGTCAAGCAGGAGCTCTTCCAGTCATTCATGTGTTACTTCACTCGGAGGCCCAGGGACCAGTTCATGGCTGTCAGTGGGTATTCTTTAAAAACGCACTCAAATCGAACATTAGCATTCAACACCTGGTGTCTGTTAGCACATTAGTATGAGCGGTTTGCAATAGAAGGGTGCATGTGTTCTGTAACAGTAATGCAGTGCATTGAAAAGAACTTGAACAGCAATATCAGCTACTTAACGTCTTCTTGAGGAAAATAATTCTGCATTCACTTCTGAGAATGAGGGATTATACTGTATTTATCTTTTATTCATTTTGTGGAGAAAAATATTGCCTTGTAAATGTATCATTAAAATGTACAAGTATTTCCATGTACAAACAAGAAAATAGGCTAGGCTGTCTTACCGCAGAAGTATGTAATATATTTAAAAAAGAACCTGCTTTAAAATGCACCGTAGGTTTTCTGAAAGCCACACTGACATCCTCTGAGTTTTTTTCTTTTTCTTATTTTTTTTTCACTCTTATCCAAATGCTCGCTCCATAGCCATCTTCTGCTGGTACAGCCTTGGGGGGCTTCCACGGCTCCCAGCCACCCTGAATATCTAGATTGGCTCAGGAACACGAATTAGATTACCTGTGGTACAACACTGCTGACAGAGAGGCCCCTCGGTCCAAAAGGCAGCGCTGAACCAGACCACTGGCAGGCGTGCAGGGAAAGAAACAGCGGTGTTGCTGCTTTTTTTTTTTTTCAGATGGCTCAATAACAATCTGTGAGCAGATGGAATTTGGACTTCTCTTACCTGCAGAAAGCCCTGATGTGGCACAGCGCCCCCAGGGCAGGAGAAAACAAGAAGGAGATGTGTTTTCTTGGATGGAGAGCTCTGCCTGCTGATTCTCCCTTTCTGTCTCGCCCGGCACGGACTATAATCCCATTAGTGTGATGAGAGCAGATCCAGAGAGACGTTTCTTAGGTTTTTCTCCAGGTGTACGTGTGTGTGTGTGTGTGTGTGTGCCTGTGTGTGTGTGTGTGTGTGTGTGTCTGTGTGTGTGTGTCTGTGTGCCTGTGTGTTTGTGTGTGTGCGCACGCATTCTTATGTGCGTGCGTGTGTGTCTGTGTGTGTGTGTCTGTGTGTGTGTGCCAACATGGCAGTTAACATGGCATCAGTGTTCCACCAGGTTACCAAAATATTACCCACACACCTGTCATAATCTCCTTCATTAATGCAAGCAGATGTAAAATGTTTTAGAGGATAATTCTGTGTGTGTGTGTGCCTATGATTATCTGAGTGTGTGTGGGTGTCTGTTGGTGTTTGCTCTCTCTGTCTCTGTCTCTGTGAGTAAGTGCTGTACAGTATAAGATGGAGTGCATGTGTCTATTAGTCTCAGTTAATTCCTCACCACTCCATCACTGTTTGGTATTTGGTATCATGGACAGTGGGGTCAGCTTGTCTCAGGTGCAATGAAACCCTCTTGAAGGATCGTAATACAGGGAACCAGTGGTGTAATGTTGATCTGTTGAACTGCAGCAGTGAGGTATTGGTTTTTATAGACTAGACTGGCCTTCAGTCTATGAAGATGGAAGTAGATTGTCTTCTTGTGAAGTCAGCTCTTCATGGTCACAGAACTGATACACTTGACTGCCGGCAGCCATTTTACCGCACATGTAAACAACAAGTGCTCAGGCATCACCGGACATGTTACTCTGAAAAGATAGGAAGCAAATTAGCACCGCAAGCAAACCGTAGACATGGCGTACACCTGTGTATCTGAAGGTATAGCTAAATGAAAAGCAATTTGCAGCTATTTTCAGGGCTGGGTGGTTGTTGTCAAGAGGACATGATAATGACAAGACAACCTGATGAGGCCTTGTCCTCAAAGGGGCCAATTTAGCATGAAAGTTTCGATAAATAATTACCATAGAGTTAGACAATGCCCTGTGAAATTGTTTTCCGCCGAACGTGTTGATGCACTCTAAAGTATGGCAAGGAAAATGTCAACAACAAGACGATGTGTCACACCCATTGTTAAATTTGATGTGAGCGTGATAGCCAGTGCATTTTAAATTATGTTTTGAAAAATGAGAGAGTTGGTTGGTTGGTTGCAACACCAGTACATTACTGTGTTTATATAGATAGATAAATTGCTTATAGATTAACCGGCTAACACTGGCTATATTAATTAACAAGAAGAGTTTTTCTTTTTATCTTTTTTGTTTTAAAGAGTTCTGTCAGATCCATCACAGTAATGTAAGCTTTTAAAAAATAACAGAGTTGGTTGTTTGTCTATATAAACACAATACTGCACTAGTGTCACAAACAGATAGATTGCTAATAAATTAAATGGCTAACACTGGCTAGATTCATTAGCAAGAGTTTTCTTTTTATCTTTTCTGTTTTGAAGTGTTATGTCAGAGTAATAGTAGCTGCTTAATGTTTTCTTTGGAAAAGTCATATTACTGTTCACTCTCTATTATACTTTATTTATTTTTATTCATTTAGTAACACAAAAACTCTCTCTCTAAATGCATCATAAAAAAAAATACAAGGTTTTAGTGTGAAAACATAATAAAAAAAAAAAGTTGTGCTCTCCCACCCTAGAACTGTGAAGGTTGCGAAAAGCGCTGCTTTTAAAATGCACTGTATGTTTTTGAAAGCCACACTAACATCATCTGATTTCCATTTTAATTCTTAACCAAATGCTGGCTTCGCAGCCGTGTACCGGCACTGGCTTGGGGGCTTTGACTGCTTCCAGCCTCGCTGCATATCGAGATTGGCTCAGGAACATGAATTGAATTACCTGTAGTACAACAGTGCTGACAGAAGGCCCCTCGGTCCAAAGGGGGGAGCTGAAACAGACCATTGGCAAGTACATGGGGGAAAACAGTAATAGGGTTGGTTGTTTGTTGGCACTATCAGTGCATTAATAGGTGCATAAATTAAATTATACGTGTAATATATATCCAAAGGGAAATATTGACTGCTGGTAACTTGTTTTTGTTCAGAGTTTCTCTACAGTGCAACTACTGAAATGGTTTTACTTTAGTTATATTTAATATTTTATACAGCCACGTCATCTCTGTTCATTTCTGCGTGTAATTCTTCATATTATCCTTCCGGTCCATACATCTTATGAGTCTCATTTTTTTAATCTATTCATTCATGCATTTTCCATGACTTGGACAGAATTTCAGGGCATCGGCAATTCTCATTATCCCTTTTTACCGACATCGCACTCCGCCAGGGCAAGAGCGGCGCTCCACGGTGCCCGGCCCCGCGATCACCTTGAGATGACATTGGCCTGGACCCGCATGTGGGATTGATTGGAGGACACATGCCTGCGCTGACCATTTGTCAGCCTTGAATAATCTGTAATGGCGTTCGCCTCGGCAATGGGGGGCCTTGGCCGCTGCGTCTACCGCTGAAAAAAAAAAATGGAGGGGGGGGGGGGGGGAGCAGCTCAATCAAAGGCGCACTTGAAACAGTCTGTCGTGACTGCAGTGGGAGCCTTGACCTCAAAGTGTGTCCTACTAACTGGAGGATGACCCCCGAATCCCCCCCCCCTCCATCTCCCCACCCCAAAACGCCCACATCTCCTCAGTCGGCCTGTTTTGTTTGATGTTACCTCTGCAAGACCCCCTTCCAGGCCGCTGCAATAGCACGGCTGCCCTGGCAACACGGCAGCGAGCGGGGAGAGAAGGGGGCCGCATGTACGCCATCCCTGGCTCTCATTAGTCCCCAGTGATGACTGCGCAGTATCACACACACACACACACACACACACACACACACACACACACACACACACACACACACAGCCATAATGGGCATATACACACACACACAGACACACACACACGCACGCACACGCCCATAATGGTCATATACACACATACACAACCACAGACACACACACGCACACACAGATACACACGGCCATAATGGGCAACCTGGGCATGATGGGATGCACATCAAACCGCACCACTCAGGGGAACATGGTCTTGGCTTTGATATCTGTAATAGGTACGTGCACAAGGACTTGCGTCAGAAATTTGACCTAGAAGAGCAGTTCCTTTTCTTTTACATTTCCTCTCCTCTCCTCTTTGTTTTTTTGTGCCTCTCTATCTGTCTCTCTCCCTCTCTCTCGCTCCCTCACTCTCCCTCTCCCTCACTCGCTCCCTCTCTCTCTCTCTCTCTCTCTCTCTCGCTCTCTCTCCTGTCTGTCTGTGTCTCTGTTGTTATTCAGCTGGGAGCTGGTTCTATTTGCCGACAGTTTTCTCGGTCGTGTAACAACCACACTCCAAGAGGTACTGGACTACACTGAGTCAGTAAATCAGTGTTCGCACACCAGGACTGTGTCCAGTCCTGTTTCCAGGGTCGACTGCACAGTTCTCCTCCTGGTTCTGTGCAGGCAGGAGAAAAAAAAAAAAAACACATCCCGTATAGATCTCATGCCTCCTGATGAGTCCTCGCTGACCTCCCTCTGCAGCGGCCCTGGCAACTGCCTCCGGTGTAAGTCGCCGGACCCTGATCCTGATCCTGCCCGCCGCTGATGAGCCACGGCGGCTGCTGCCCGTATCGGGACGACGCCGGCCCGCCTAATTGAATTTTCTGGACCACAATGAAAACACAGTCCGACCTGCCAGTTTCAGTCTACGCCTTTGATAAGCAAATGACCTCCATGGAATTGAGGTCGCGGCCAAGCAAAAACAAGAGCATGGGTGGTGGTGGTGGTGGTGAGGGTGCGGGGGTGTAGGGGTGGTGGTCGAGCGAGGCAAAATAAAGTCCCTCGTCCCGTACGAGTGATGGGGTATCGACTATATTGCAGTGGAGGAAATGAGACCCCTGTGAAGTTTAGCTTGCGGTAGTGGTGGCGTGTGAGTGTGTGTGTGTGGAGGGGGGGTGTGGTTGTGGGGCGCATGGCTCACATTCATGTTGTTTTGAAAGGGTTCAGCGCGTCCGCCTTCTCCTCCACAATCTCATGCCCTCCCCCCCTTACTCCCACACATACTTGTTCAATTGTGGCCCTCACAAGAGAGGGTCTGCCATTGTCACTACAAGCATAGAAAACAGCACTTGCCCATTCAAACAGCTACAGTAACATCTCTGAATAACTCCCTGGGTTACCCATCCCCACATACACATACACACACACACACACACACACATACTACACAGACACCAGCCAGCTGCCGGAACATTTCCTGCTCCTGCTTCTCCGTCTGCGTCTCCTTTTGTCATCACCTTGCTCCTTTTGTATCCGCACCCCTTCGCGGGAGAATGACGAGGGAACAAACAGATGTTGGAGCAGCGGGAGGAGCCTGGTGGCGGCTTTGAGGTAAACGAGAGCACCACCAAAGCCTAGAAGGAGCTTAGCCTCCGTGCTCAGCCTCCGTGCTCAGCCTCCGTGCCGCTCTTTCAGACTGCCAGAGTTATTCCCTCTCTCACACACACCACACTGGGTCTGCACTATTTGCATGCAGCTCGGCCAACGCTGGGCATCGATCTGGCCCCTCCTCTCTCTCTCTCTCTCTCTGTCCACACTGAAATCGGTCAATTTAGCTTTTTGTGGCGTCACTAACACTCAACATCCTCATTTTTAATTCCTTCGAATCTCCTCCATGGAGTCTTTTTCAATGCAAATGACAAAAATGAAAATAAAAAAAAACAAGGCGAGCAACAAACAACAGTGCCGCATTGCGTCGAGCAACACTGGCTTCTTAATGTGTGCTCAGTAATAGCTAAGCCGAGAGTAGAATAAAGTTTTATTCCAATTTAAAAATAATCAAACTGATTTGGTAGCTAACACTTGTCCGCGTCACTTGCAGTTAGAAAACACTTGGGTGTTTTCTCAGGGTTTTCTTTGTGCCAGCCCCAGCCCAGCCCAGCCTAGCCTGTCCCTCACCCCCAGAAGCCCTCTTCCCCTCTCCGCCATCCTCATGAAAGTCGGTGCCGGGAGGGTGATTGACATGGGGCAGGATATTGGAAGGCAGCAGGGAAACGTCTACCCTAATCATCATTTCACCTCCGCTGGGATACGGAGAGGGGCGGTGACACCGAGGTCACTCCCCACACCCACCACCCCCAGCCCACCACCCCCCAACCACCCCCAGCTCCCCCACCCCGACTGCTCCGGCACTCTTACAGTTGCGATTGACGGCTTTCCTCCGGCTGGCTTGGCTGGCTCTCTGAAATCCGGCTCGTCGCTCTTTTTTTCCGCCGGCTGACCTTTTGCGCACCCATGAAAAATGAAGCAGTCCTGTGCCTCTCTCCTGAATCAGAAGTGGCATCGTTGCTCCTTAATATGTGTATGAAATTGATGTCGGAGCCTACTCAGTATGTCTAATGTGTGTGCCGGTGTCCAAACTAGCTGTTGAGGGGGGGGGCAAGAATAATAACTGCTACAGCATCGTAATGAACAGCGCCAGAGACCGGAGCACATAAATATCAAATCATTTAATTCATACTGCATCCGTCCGTACAGTGTGACTGGCGAATGTTGCGAATAAACTGGCTCGATAGCGTATTAATTTTAGCATGACGTAGCATTGGCGGCAGTCGGAATGAAATAAAATACGACTTGCATTATGTCCTTAATCCTGTTACGTGCACAGGTCTCTGGGTTGTGCATGGGTAAAACTGGTTAATTACATTAGAGTCCACAGAAATCTGTCATCCCGTTCATTCCCCGTATTGTAGATTGCGGTATACGTGGATCGATGAGTGGTCCACAGCACCTTGTCTGCCGTGACTTCAGACATCAGTGCATGGTAGGGGTTCATTAAAATGAATGGAGGTGGAATCTGTGAGTCACTCTTCCATTTCAACATGTTAAAGGAAGTGTCAGGAAAGAGTTTCAGGTAATTACTAAAAAAAAAAAGAGGTGGCTGCAGAAACCGAATACAATTACAAAACCAATCACACTTTTTCTTCTTTTTTTTTTTTTTAAAGAAATAACTTGTTTCATGAGCTGGTCTTGTGCTGTTGATTATACTCAGTATAGTATTGGAAATCTTAATTAGCATACCTGAAAACCATTACATGCACTGGAATGGATTTTAAACACACCACTAGCTTCCACAGCTACCTGAGTCTGTTGGCAGTATATAGCACACCATCCTGTGACTCAATTATCACTCTCTTCTGTGGTGAGTGTTAAAAAAAAAACTGTCGACCTGCATTTACTGTACAGGGGTAGGTAAGTAAATAAAATAAATAAATAAATAAATAAATGGTTGGGTGTGTGATTTTCATGCCTGAGGTTTTTCATACATTAAATGCACACTTAAGTTTGACACATTTCAGGAAATGCTCTTTTAGCTCTTGTTTTTTTTACTTTTCTTTTTTTAATTTGCGGCATCGCTCAGTGGAGGCTTTGAAAGGGTGGCCAGTGAGGGCCACTTAAATAAATGTTGACGCCCCGGGTCATGCTGTAAGACTGATTTCAATCTGCAGGCAATAACATGTTCCCTGTACCCAGCTACTCAGACAGCAACAAGGGTGGGGGAACGGAGGTGGAGGTGGAGGTTTGTGTGTGTGTGTGCGCGTGGGTGTGTGTGTGTGTGTAGGTGTGTGTGTGTAGGTGTGTGTGTGTAGGTGTGTGTGTGTGTGTGTGTGTGTGTGTGTGTGTGTGTGTGTGTGTGTGCGGGTATAAGGCCGGGTGGTGAGTGTAAGGTGGTGATGGAGGTGGGGAAGGTTGCTCGACTCCCTGTTTTGGTCCTTATCTCTGCGCTTCAGTGCTGATTGATGTGCCCTGCTCTTGTTTCTGACAGACAGCACTGAGCAAGAGCCCACAAACCCCATGCTGCTTAGTAATTTCTGTCATTTCTTTTGAAAAGGTCCATCCTTTATTCAGGCCAGGCACAGCCAGGTGCACCTTATTTTTAATTACGCCTCTGCTATACACACACACACACAAGCATACACACACACACACACACACACAGCTTCCACAAGCCCAGTAATTTCGTGTGTTGACATACTCGGTGAGGAAAAAGCTTATTAGGAGATTGGTCGTTACAGGCCTGGGAGTCTGGTAATTACACTACTGGTGATGTTGGTTTGGCTAGCGTGCAGGAGCATTTCCTCGTGTGAATGCTCTGTGTGCTGCCTGCCGAATAGCATGTGGCACAGTAGCATGAAGAACCGAGTCGCTGCATCTTATAAAACCTTCTTATCTTTGGTAGAAACCCTCACAGGAGAAGAAAGCTGACTAAAAATGTATGTGAAAGAGAGGAAGAGAATAAAAATGGAGGGTGGTAAGGAAGGGGGAAATATAAAGGAGATCACTGAAAAAAAGGAAGGGCAGAGTCAGAGTGAGAGAGAGGGAGAGAGAGAGAGAGAGAAAGAAGCACAGAGAGAGAGAGAGGGAGAGACAGAGAGAGGCAGAGAGAGAGAGAGAGAGATGAAGGGAGATCTTGGGACATCTTGTAGGTGATGGTGTTTTTTATGTTACCTGATGAGACACTGCCCTGAAGGAACAACAAGAGAGGCTTTAAAGGTTAAATTAAAGGTTTTGATGGAGTTGATGAAATGAAGTCGTATCTTTAGTGCCCTCCCTCAGGAAGAAAGAAGGGTATTTTTTACATGACTCTGTGTTTTTGTAGGGTAGCAAAAGCTGCTGAAAACGCACATTTGTCATCATCCGTTATTTTGTGTGAAGCCTCAGTGCCAAGCAATCCATCACTCAATCAGCTCATTAAGCTGCTAACATGGTCGCCAGTCTGGCAATACATAAATAAGTAATAAATTAATTAATAAATAAGTTAGCAGGTAAATATATAGATAAATAAATCAAAGCGCCTTACCCAGGGTCTGAGGGTGTTGCTATTGATGTTGCAAACCATCAATAAAGTGCTTTCTCTGTGTTCACATTTTTTAAGACCTTTTCCTTCAGTGCTCTGTGAATTGAAATGCCTCATAACAAGAAAATATCTCTTGAAAGCTTACTGAAATATTTAGGTGCTTTTATTTATTTATCTGGTTCAGACCGAACAACAGTCTGCTGAAAAATGCTGCTTTGCATTGTTCACATGCGATTCATTTTTTTTGTGAATGGTAGCAAGGACAATACCAAAGTTTTCCTGTCACCTAAGATGGCATTAGAGCAAACAAAAACCCTCTGAGTCACC
>CM059288.1:12700581-12710581 GCA_030347295.1 Setipinna tenuifilis | reverse complement strand
ACAGTTTTACTTTTAGCCAGTGCTTAAATTTTAGTTTCTACAAGCACAGTAAGTTCTCCTCTACCCTGCAGAATTACAAAAAGGCATTGCTGGTGGTATGGAAGAGCATGTACAATGTCTATTACTACCCCTACTACTACGACAACTCCCACTCCCACTCCTACCCTTCCTCTTTCTACTGCTATTACTGTTGCTGCTGCTACTACTACTACTACTACTACTGCTAATAATAATAATAATAATAATAATAATAATAATTCATTCATGCATGACATTTCATATCAAATATGAAGTTCAAAGTGTCTTTATAATTCATGAAAATGTATTGTCATGCCAGACACTGATCACACTGAGCGAGATAAACCTCCCAGTTTCTCCAGAGGACCTGCGACTGGTGCGGAGTCATTAGTCATGCAGACTAATCAAACGGGAGCTGGTGATGCAAGAGGGGGCTAAGCCATTAAGAGCTTTGTGTACACGTATGACTTTCAAATCAATTCGGCAGGATACAGGGAGCCCAAGAACGGTAGCCAAAACAGGAGTAATTATGCTCCATCTTGGTTGTTGTTTTTTTTTATTAAAGATCCAGGAAAGGTCTGAATAAGCTGTAGTTTCTGCATTTTTGTTTTTTGGAAGAGGGGTATGGGTACTGATGAGAGGTGCTGTCTATTTGAAAAAAAAAAAAAGATTTGCAGAATGGACGAGCTTCTCAGCATCCAGTTGAGTTAGAAACAGGCGCACACTGGCAGTATTTTTCAGGTGGAAGAAAGTTGTTTTGGTCCTTTGCTTCTGTGGGATTTAAATCTTAAATCAGTCTATAAAAGTACACCAGAACTTGTCAAGCTTTATCGTGATGACCTACATTTTCTAGTCTAGTAGAAAGTACATCAAGACTTCTAGGCTTTGGGGCCAGAGAAAAAAAAGTATTGTTTGTCATAAATTTATTTAATTGGAAGAATATAAAACAGACCAACAGGTAGTCACGGGGAACAATGCACTTGGGTCATCCGGGTCGACAGAGCCCTGTGTTCCCTAAAGATATGATCTTGCAGTAGCAAATATGACATTTTTTTTTCACAACATTCATTTTGTAGCACCAAAATATATGTCGGGTTTTTTTCTTAAACATGATCTCCAAGACTAGCATAAAAACTGTCTCTTGGAGCTAAGTAAGAGCACATTTACTGTAAGAAGACTTCATTCAGAGAATGTTCTAGATGATTGACTGCGGTGGTCTGTTCTATTAAATTGTAGCGCTAGAGTGTAAGAAAAAGACCCAAGAGCTTGTTTGGAGCAGCTACAAGTCCAACATTATGAATTATTTTACCAACCACCTCTGTGTTATTAGATTTAGGCACTTGCGTAGAATGTGGATTTTTTATTTAAAAAGTTGTTCAGCTGATTGAAAACTACTTTTTTCAAGTACATAACTCCATAAACAGTAAGTTGGTTATTGGCTTGTAATTACTTAGTATACAGCAGTTCAGATTTGGATTCTTAAGTGGCAGTTTGATAACAGTACATTTAAGTGCTTTAAAGAATATAAAAGTTTCAAGAGATGGGATAATTATTTTTTAAAACAGCTGTGGAAAATAAATAAAGACATTTTCGAAAGAATGAATAGGGATAGGGACCTAGTGGGAACCAACTGTGTTGTAATACAGTCTTTTTGTCCTTTCTCTTTCTCTATTTTCTTAGTCACTCTCTTTCAATCTCCATCTTTTCCCCTCTTTTCCTATCTTCTTCTTTTCTTTCTGCCTTTCTCTCTTTCTCTCTGACTAACTCTCTGAATAACCTCCGCTCTGCCTGCTGTGCCTAGGTGGAGTGGCAACGCAACGAGGAAGTGCTGGACCCCAAGACGGACCCCAACTTCTTTGTCACTGCCGACCACAACCTCATCATCAAGCAGGCGCGGCTGGCCGACACGGGCAACTACACCTGCGTGGCCAAAAACATCGTGGCCCGCCGCAAGAGCTCCTCTGCCACCGTCATCGTCTACGGTAGGCACGCTTGCCTCTCACTCACCCCACCCCTCACCCCCTACCTTAACCTGGTAAACCAGTCCCACGCACTTCACCTTGTTGGCTGTGGTTTCATTGATGTGGTTGTCTCAGGCAGCATCTTGCCTGACCAATTAGTGAACAGAGGGAGTGATTATGAGTGATGACATTGACCTTGTATGCTACATTTGAATTGTAGTGTGTAGGCAGACTTATAGCCAGGTTAATTGCATACGTCATGACCAGATGTTAGCCACTGGGTAAAGGCAGATCCAATCATTGTAAAGTCCAGGAAGAAATTGCTGCTAATTGGTCAGGCAAGATGCTGCCTGAGACAACGATGTCAATGAAACCACAGCCAGAAGAATGAAGGGCTGGTTTACCAGGCTACTCCTACTTGCTCTCACATCCCACCACGCAGCACCCGCCACCCCCCCTTCCCCCACCTCTCTGGCTGCCTCCTCCTCTCACCAACATCCAAAGCATGCGCTCTCATTTCAGGCCCTCAGTGCGTCTGATGGGGGCGTCTAACCAAAAACACTATGCACATAAATTTAGGATGATTGCAAGCAGCAGTAGAGTGTCGTTGTGAAGCCGGCACTTCCTTTCATTCCAGTCACCTTATCATTTTGCCGCCCACCCCCTGGGAAAATGATGACATATCGTATTTGACATGCAGCTGTGAAAGAGACTCAGAGGACAGGAGGCTCCTCAGTAGTAGTCAACGCAACCCCACGTTCATTGTGTACTCCCTTACCTTTTTTACACATCCCATCTTAAGCGATCTAATGCGCTTGGATGTCCCCCTCCCCCCACTTCCCCCTCTTTTTAATAAAAGCAATTCTTGGATGAAACTAGCCACCTGGGGATGAACCTCTCTGGCAGTAACAAACCCTGAGCTGCAGTGGGAAGGCTTTTATTTCGGTGTGTGGCGATATTGAATTAACAGCAGTAAGCAGATAATGAATTGGGTTGATAGGCAGGCTGACCTTTATTAAAATGCACATGGTGTGACCCATTCTCTCCCGCCAGTCTCTGCTGGCCAGGGTAGGTCTAAAGGTAGCATGCATTACGCCTTGACTTAATTCTGTACTACATGCAAATGGCTTGTTACCCCTGAGCCCCAAAGCGGATCAAGCATGTACGGCCATCACTGCTTGAAGGGGAAAAAAGAAAGTAAAGGTGTTTCTTTTTGCATTTTTCTGTACAACTTGTGAAGTGTTTTTTCGAATTCACTGCGTGCTCCACTTTGCTGGGTCAAAATAAAGTTGACAGAAAAAAACAATTTTGTGTTGAACTGATGAAAATTGCTACATGTAAATGTAACATGCAAATAATCACAGTGGAATTTAGAAGGAAAGAGACAGTGGACGCATCAGTGTGTTGCAATTTACATGTCAAAACATAAACGTACATAAATAGAAAATAAAGAGGAGACAAAAGGGGGGAAAACAATTACGGCAAGAGGTGATGGGAGATTAGATTAGCTGCTGAGTTGTGATTGAATGCATGGTTTGTGGCCATTTTGATGAAATGCTCAAAGCTGACAGAAATGGGTAGCCAGGAACGGAACATTTTTCGCTCTCTTGTTTGCTTTTTATGCTGTCAATCAGAGAAAGCTTATGCCCAAGCCCGAGCCTATTCATTGCGAGTAGGTCAGGGGGAAAATTGGGCAGCGTGAAGCGATGGCCAATTTGCCCCTATTGTACTACTAATTATTGGGAAAAAAAGTAAAAGTGAATAGCCTTTGATCAACACGACCATTACCAATGCTCCTTTAAGTGAAGTCCATGGCTTTGCATAAAATTACCGCCTTTGAAACGGCCAAAGCCTCCAACCCAGACTCCAGCCGTCCCCTCCATCGGACACCAGCGCAGCGCAAGCGGAGGTGGCGAAATAAGAGGTGCTAATAATGGCTCCCTATCGGAGCGGGCTGGACAGAACCCCGAGATGCATTTTAACGAGGTCCGTTCGACACGGCCGCGCTCGCCGCACTAAGAGGTAATCAGAGGCCCCAGCCGGCGAGCAATTTTCTTCGCCATGGTGGGCAATCAATTTCAGCACGTGCCGGGCGAGGGAATCGAGTGGAGCTGGGACTACGCTAGCGATTTAAGGTTGGGGGGGGTTGGCTGGCATGAGGGAGATGGGGGTGAAGGTGGAGGGGTGGAGGTGGTGGAGGCATGTACAGGGTGAATTAAGAGGGTGTTCAGCGTCAAGTGTAAACCAGACTACTAGTGATCAAGACTGTGTTTCAGCCGAGTTCAGCGGAAAGTCCGGGCCATGGCAGTGATCACCCACTGGGCGACTATTGCGGACTCCATTAGTCCAGTTGAGTAGATTGCAGCCCTCGTGCACCATGATTAGGGTCTGGGTAATTACAATGCTCTCAAATGGGCTCTGAGCACATCACTGCACATTTGTATGTAATTCTTTGTTGTAGGAGAATGTAGTTTCGTAATTTTTCTGCACATTTCTGTTATATAGTAAATGATAATTGCAGCATTACATGCTTTTGGTGTCCAAAATATCCATATCCATATCACATTCAACTGCTTCCTCATAATTGAGTTTTTTTCCCCACAAATCTCTCTGCTACTCTGGTGTGTCAGTGCTCTCCTATATAGCCGGTCATCACACCAGGAAATGGATTAATGGCTAGACATGATGAAACACATTCAAATTAGTCCCCACCTTGAAAAATAATTAATCTACAGCGAAGAAGAGAAGGGAGGGAGGGGGGACAAGCGAGGTAGGGTGAGCAAGGCCATTCTTTACTTTCCTGCCACCGTGCCTTGAACACCTTGGACAAGGTCAACAGCAGGGTGTGGTGTGATGCATTGCTGTTCCCCTCTGCTTGCTGTCGCGTTGGGCTCAGTCAGGGGCAGCCATGATGACTGAACTGTCCAGAGATGTGGGCCTTCGGTGTGTGCTGCTGTCACACACACACACACACACACACACACACACACACACACACACACACACACATACACACACAAACACACACACACACACACATATACACATACAAGCACACACATACACACACACACACACACACACACACACACATACACTTTCTCTCTCTCTCTCTCTCTCTCTCTCTCTCTCTCTCTCTCTCTCTCTCTCTCTCTCTCTCTCTCTCTCTCTCTCTCTCTCTGACACACACTTTTTCCTCTCAGTCCCTCAAACGCTTTGTACCAGTGTTGTGGGCATGTGGCGCGGCCAAAACAAAAAGACAAACAACAACAACAACAGAATCTATCAAATAAATGAGCAGGAAGGCAAACATTTCCACGTCAAGATTTCCATCACCGTCTGACTAATACTCCCTGGCTGTCAGTCACTATCTCCCCAGTGCAGCCTAAGGCAACAACCCACCCAACACACACCCAAACATCCACATCACACCCATGAGGACATGGTCGAGCCTAAACGCTTTTGCACGCTTGTAGGTGTGATATGGGTCAAACCTGAGGTGGCAGAGAAAATGTATATTATAGTATCAGAGTATTTTCCAGCATAGTATACTGTATAGTATGGTAAAGAATGTGGCAACAGGTATTGTAATATTTGTTGATATAAAGACCCAGTAAAGTGAAAACCTTATTTGGTTTTCTTAACTTGACCTATATCAGAAAACTGTGTCCCAAAAGAGTTATGCAGTTCAGCAGCTTTTCACAGCTTTTCACAGTTTTCCACGGTTGCTGTAATTTGGGTTGTTGCATCCTGCTTATGTCATGATGATGGCTGTGTCCAAAACTGAAAATAAATGCTGCCTTCAAAGAAAGCATTTGGTGGCAGCAAGGTATTAAGGCTGTCTAAATGCAGAAAATGCTGCCTTCTTTGTTTTGCCCAATTTTGAAGGAAGCACAGATGTTTCCTTCATGCTGCCTTAAGCTTCCAACATTCTATGGAACTATGAAGTTAGCTGCTGGTGTTATGGCAACAGCATTCTGTGTTGCTGTCTTGCCAGGCCATCCGAAATGAAACACCTTGAAGCACCTTGATGCCTGCTTAAGGTGTGTGACTTGTTAGACAGTAAAGGCAGCAACTTACTAGCTTCCCATTTTGGATATAGCCACTATGTTTAGCACAGTATAGCACTGCATTGACAGTGCCTCACCACCTACATCTAATCATGCCTGTATTTTCAGCACTTTGAGACCTAATTTTACATTATATTATGTTTTCCCTTACCTACATTTTAGCTTGTGGCAACATTCACATTTGTTCAAAATTGAGAAGATGATTAGTAACAACTTTCTTTGCTGTGAGGAACTTAGGCATTATTTTAATTTGACTTTACTGGGTCACACACTTAATGTGATTTTTTAAAGTTTGTTTTGGTGGATATATCTACTCTGAGAACATTGCTTCTGAAATCCACAATATGGTACAAGACCTTACTCCTCTCTTGAATCAAAGCAGACATTGGAAGGGAAATTGGAGTCAAAACAATTAACACACACGTTGAGAGTGTGCCAACCCAAATACATTTATATGCATGTAAATGTGTTGGGTTTCAAGCACACGCAGACACAACTGTGTAGCCCAAACACCTTCTAACACAGTTGTGTAGCCCAAAACAACTTCTGTCGGGTAGTCCTGACTCGCTCTGTTCCTTTTTTCCCCTCTCCTTCATTCCTCTTGTCTTACCTCTTCATCCCTTTCTCCTCCGCATTCTCCTGTCCTCTATCTTCTTTTGTTTTGACTTCATCACTTCCTCCTTCCTTCCTTCACCCCCTCCCCTTTGCATTCTTTCTCCTTCCTACTTTTCTTTCCTCCATTCCCCTCCTCCCATTTCTTTCCCTCTCTTCCTCTCCTTGCTCTCCTCTCCTCTGTCATTCTTACCCTTCCTTCCTTCATTCTTTTTCCTCAACCACTTCCTCCCTCTCTTCACCCCCTTTTCCTTGTTTTCCTCTCCTATCTTCTTTCACGTCACCTTCCTTCCTTTCTCCTTTTCACCTCCCTTTTTACTCCTCTTCCATTCTTAATACTCTACATTTTCCTTCATCCTTCTTTCCCTTCTTCTTCTTTCACCTTCTCCTTTCCTCCTGTCTCTGTCCTTCCTCCTCGTTCTGTCTTTTTTTTTTACATTTCCTGTTTCCCTCTTCCATTCTTTCTCTTTCCCACTCTCCTTCTTCTATTCCATCTTTTCCCCCCGTCCCTCTCTCCTCTCCTCCGTCCCTCCTTCCGTCCCTCCCTCCCTCCCTCGCTCCTCTACCTGTGGCTGGGCAGTGAATGGCGGCTGGTCCACGTGGTCCACGTGGTCTGCGTGCAGCGCTGTGTGCGGCCGCGGGTGGCAGAAGAGGAGCCGCAGCTGCACCAACCCCACGCCCCTCAACGGCGGCAGCTCCTGCGACGGCCAGAGCGTCCAGAAGAGCGCCTGCACCGCCACCTGTCCAGGTAACCCCCACCCTTCCTCCCAGCCACCCACCCCACCTGTTCAGGTACCTACCACCCTTCTTCCCAGCTACACAACCACCCAACCCACCCACCCCACCTGTCCAGGTACCTACCACCCCTCCCCCAGCCACCCAACCCACCCCCACCTGTCCAAGTAACCCCACCCTTCCTCCCAGCCACCCAACCACCCACCTCCCCTGTCCAGGTAACCCAACCCTTTTTCCCAGCCCCCGAACCGCCCAGCCCACCCCACCTGTCCAGGTACCTACCACCCGTCCTTTCAGCCACCCACCCACCCACTCCACCTATCCAGGTAACCCCACCCTTCCTCCCAACCACCCACCCCACCTGTGTAGGTAACCCCACCTCCCCTCCCAGAGCACCCACCCATTCACCCCACCCGTGCTGGCTTCTGGCTGCACCTCTGCTGCTACCTCTGCCTCCTGCTTTCCACCTCCACCTCCACGTCCACCTCCATCTCCACCTCTCCCCATACCCCAAGCCTGCCTTCATGTGCAGTGCCCCCTTCATTTTCTCTTTCTTTTCTTCCTGTTTTTTCCTTTGTAGTTTTTTTTACAATCATTTAGTCACTTAGTCTTGCTTCGTTTTGCTGCTCTTTCATTCCTGCCCTGCCTCTGTGTCAGTCATATATACAGCTGAGTTAGGGCCCCTGGTTAGGACAGAGGTCAGGACTTGCCTGCTGAAGAGAGGGAATACCCCAGACATCCCAGCATTGTTATTATTTGAAATAATAAATGTCTCTGTGTTGGTATGTACCTGTAAGTGTGTATGTGTGTGTACGTCTTGGTGTATGTGTGTATATTCATATATCAAGGTCGATGTGAGGGTCTGTGTGTGTGTGTGTGTGTGTGTGTGTGTGTGTGTGTGTGTGTGTGTGTGTGTGTGTGTGTGCGTGCGTGTGTGTGTGTGTGTGCGCTGGTATGTGTTTCTGTGTGTGCTCTGTGTTTGACCATGACTCTTTGTAGGCATGGAGTGCCATATTATAAAGGTGGTGTGTGTGTGTGTGTGTGTGTGTGTGTGTGTGTGTGCGTGCGTGCGTGCGTGCGTGCGTGCGTTTGTGTGTGTACATGCGTGCGGGAACAGAAGTTCATAACTGTGTGTGTTCAGAGGAAGGTATGTTTAAAGACTGTCTGTGTGTGTGTGTGTGTGTGTGTGTGTGTGTGGGCGTATGTGTGAGAGAATGTGTAAGTGTGCGTGCGTGTGTCTGTGTGTGCTGTCCTTTATTGATTTTTTCTTTCACTCTGCCTCTTCATCTCCCTTCTCGTGTTATTCATTCTGATGGTGCAATCATGATGTCCCCTCAGAGGGAAGGAATGTGTTCACTTTCACTCCCCCTCACGCTCTCTCTCTTCTGCTCTCTCTCTCTGCCTCTCTCTCTTCTGCTCTCTTTCTTTATGTCTCTCTCTATCCCTCCTTTTCTCTTCTTTACTGTCTCCCTTGGACCTTACTCTGTGTCTCCTCTTATGTTCTGTCCACCTATCTTGCCCAAGTTCTCTCCACCTCTCCTTTTCTGTCTCTCTCTCTCTATCTCTCTCTGTCTCTCTCTCTCCATCTCTCTCCCAGCTCTACTCTTTCTTTTCTCTTTTACTTTCAGTCCACCTCTCTTACTCCCTACCCATCTTACTCCATCTCTCCCTCTCTCTATCTCACCCTTCTTTTTCCATCCCTCCTTTTCTCATCCTCTTTCCATTAATCACTGTCTGTCTTTCTCTTTCTCAATCTCGCGCTCCGACTCGCCCATCACTCTCCCATCTCTCTCCCTCTATAGGTATTATTTGTATTATGATGGAGCTCTCGTCCTGCCTCTCATCTCCTGAGAGTGGGGTGGGAGGTGGGCACCGGCTCTGCACAGTGTCAGGGTAAAGTTCACCCAATGCTGTTTACACTTGAGCCAGCTAGCATTGCGCACTAGCGACACAATTAGTAGAGTTGTGGCACATTAACACCACGAGAGCCACTGGAAGAGAGAGAGAGGGAGTGAGAGAGAGGGGGTGGTAACAGAGAAAGAGAGAGAGAGAGAGAAATAAAGGGAGGGGAGAGATAGACCAAGAGGGAGAGAAAGAGCAGGAGAGAGAGTGGAAAATGAGAAATGGGAACAGAGACAGTGGGAGAGAGGGCGGGAGAAGGGGAGAAATGGACAAAGAGAGAAACGGAGAAGGAAGAATTGATCTTACAGAAGAGAGTGTGAACAAAAGACATAGCTTAATAGCTGGATGGAAGGGGAAAAGAGAGAGGGAGAGAGTGAGAGAGAGAGAAAAGAGAGCATCTATAGTTCCCCTTCTTTCCCATCTCCTCCTTTTTCTTCTCCTCTCTCTCTCCATCCCATCTTTTCTGCCCTCCACTGTCCCTGCCATTCCTCTCCTATGCAGCCCTCTCACCCCTCCCCTCTCTTCTCTTCTCTTTTCCTCCCCTCTCCTCTCCACTGCCCTCCCCTCCCTCTCTTCTCCTCTCAGCTCTCCTCGCGGGCCACGCACAAGCGAGGGAGCAAGGGAGAGTAGCAGCCGGCCTGATTCTCCTCAGTAGCTATTGATCTCCTGCAGCTTGAAATGGATGTCAGGCTGCTTCACGTA
>CM059288.1:12693081-12695581 GCA_030347295.1 Setipinna tenuifilis | reverse complement strand
CTGTCTCTTTCGCTCCTGCTCATGCTCCTGGTCTTGCTTCCGTGCTGCCTTCAGAGGCCGTACCTTGCGCTGATGAATAAATAATGCGTAGCCTTGAGCAGAGAAATTAGCCCAGCCACGCAGGGAACCCCACCGGCCTCCATCACGAATCGACCGAACCGTTCTGTATCTTACCCACCGCCTTCCCCCCGCCCGCATCTCCTGCTTTGGGACTGCAGGGGGGCTACACAAATCTTTACTTCAAAAAACTTGAGTGCTTCGCTGAAGAACCCCCCCCCCCACACACCCCACTTAATTGCTGCCATCTTTGTGATTAATTATTCAGCCGAGACCACTTGGACAGTTTACCTGTGTGAAATATTTATTTATTTCTATACATAAATATATTTTATTTATCATTTGCACTTATACAAAGGAGCCAAAAGACTGTGAAATACGAAGTACGAGGGTACTTTGTTCTTGCCAGTGGTGGGCCTGGGTAGTACTATTTGCAAGCTTTTATGAAATGTAAATCTAAGGTTTTCTTTGTGCATCACTCCAGTTGTTGTCATTAATACTTGGAATAATATTAGATAATGAGGTTGGTTCAGACATAAGTAGGGAAGGATTCCAATAACAAGTTCGAATAAAAAAGAAATTGACAATAATGCATGAATATGTTTAACTATTGATTCAGCTGTATACATACATTCATCCAAAGGTGGAAGGTCATTTGTTCATTTCAGCATCACTTCGGCTTCACGCTGGTTATTGTTTACTTCGACAGGGTACATGACTCAGAGATGGTGTCTGAAAAGCAACAACAACAAAAAAGCGAGCAGCACCATGTCACAGCCAGCGCACCCTATCTCAGCATGTTGCTTATCTGGACACCTGTCTGTTTGTTGTCTCTGCTCCTTCAGACTCTGGGGGCTTTCTTTTCTTTTCTTTTCTTTTCTTTTCTCTCTCTCATTCTCTTCTCGTCTCACCTCTCCTCCCCACTACTCCTACGCCCACTCCTACCCCTCCGCCCCACTCACTCCTCACCCCGGCAGAAGCTGTCTGGATAGCAGCGAGAGTGTTGAGTCGGGTCATACCTGCTGATCTGAAAAGTAATTGCCCACCTCCTCCACTACCCCCCTCCCTCTATCCACACTCCACTACCCACCTCCCACCCTCGTCTGCCACCTCTTACTCCTCCTCTTCTTCTTGCTTTCGTCTGTGCTCAAGGACGCAGTGGGCAAGGGTGCTGTGGGGCGGGGCGGGCCGTGTGGTGCTGTGCAGTGCTGTGGCGGGTTGGTGCGGAGCTGGTGGAAAGGCGAGGCAAATTGCCCCCCCCTCCTCCCCACGGCAGCATAAAAAGAGGCTGCTGGGCGCCTCTCAGTGCCAGCCTTGCCCCCCTACCCCACCCTTCAGGAGACAGGCCAGAGCCACACACAGCCAGGGCCAACCCTGCCACTGGGCTACTGTATCACAGCCGGGCAAGCTGAAGTGTGCCACCACCGCCGCCACCACCATCGCCACTGCCACCATGCATGCGGTCGTGGCCTGTTGTGTGGGATGATTGGAAACCGGCTGGCCTGTTCTTAATGCAAGAGGAGGGGACAAAGAAGTAGGGCAGCAGTGAGAGAGGGAGATAAAGAGAAGAGGGAGAGACAGAGACAGAGACAGAGAGAGGGGAGACACTGTGCTGTTGTAGAGGTCATTCTTTTTTTTCCTCTCTTTTTTTGTCTTCTGTTGTACTGGCAATTTTTGCTAGTTTTTTGTTTTTCATTTGTTTTGGAGTAGCACAGGGGAACGCCTGTTGCATTTGCTGAATCAGAAATTGTCTTCACGTTGTGATGTTTTTTTTAACTATTTCAAATCTTTGTTTTATTTATGGCTTCCGCATATATATTTCTGCCATTGTTTTTCCCCTAAACACATTTTCTTTCACCACCACACTAGTTTCCTTTGTGTTTTCTCTCTGTGTAAAAGACGAATGGGATGTTCTTATTTTTTAAAAATGAAAACCTTCCCTGTCTCCCTCAGCCGTGTGACTGGAGTAGTTTGTTCACAGTCACGTCGTCCACATGAGGATTGGGTGTTGGTAAATAGCGCACACTCGCAGGCTTATGAGCCGGTCCAAATAGAGGCCTGGTAGGGAAAACAGGGCCCCTTTTTTGTTCCCATTGCTGTTCTCAACAGGCTGTGTGGTCAGTCCCTGCACTGGCTCCAACTCGTTTAAAACTTAAAAGGAGACGCAAGATTACACTTCCCTCATTATTTACGTTCCTCCTATCCAGTAGCATGGGGGTAGTGGGAAAAGGGTGTGTGTGTGTGTGTGTGTGTGTGTGTGTGTGTGTGTGCCCGTGTGTGTGTGTGTGTGTGTGTGTGTGTGTGTGTGTGTGTGTTTGAGATGGTCCCCGCTGAATACATTATAATATATTAATTCCCAATTCAATCAGCCCAAGCCGTGCATAATGATTGGCTGGGCCCATGGACAGGCTCACTCAATGCCAGACAAGGACAATTACATGAT
>CM059288.1:12680581-12690581 GCA_030347295.1 Setipinna tenuifilis | reverse complement strand
GTGTGCGCGTGTGTGACCCCATTGCTCTTGCTAGAGAGAGTAATAGCAGGGCCTGTCTACTATTCATTGTTAGTGCACTGCAGAGTGGAGACAGGAATCCATCTCAGAGATAGTTGTGACACGGTGCAAAACGCTTCCTTCAAGCTCGGAGAAAAATGAGGAAAACGGGGACAAATTGCATTATATATAATATGAATGAATTATGTATGTGTGCGTGTGTGTGTATGTGTATGTGTGTGTGTGATGGATTTTGTTTGTTGTTTGTTTTTTACACATACATGAATGTAACGCATCTGAAACATCTGTCTGGGCATGTTTGTGTTGCTATCGCCATGACAACCATAGATGTCTATGCTACACATCACATCACAAGGGCAGGTCTCTCCCCCTGAACATACAGCTGTCATTAGGCATCAGTGTTACCAAACGCTACATGGAAAAATACTGGCCTGTCTGTGAAGCGCCTATACTCTCTGACCTGTGTTTGACAGTGATTTTCCATTCATTTCCAGTCTTTTCCATTTCTGTTTTTATCTATTCTCTCTCTCTTTTCCTCTCCCTCTCTTGATCTCTCTTTCTATCTGCCCCTTCTTTTTCCTTCTCTCTACCTCTGTACCCCTCCGTCTGTCTCTATCTCTCTCTCTCTCCCTCGCTCTCTTTCTCCTACCGCGGTGTCTTCTTTGGGCCTCAGTGGACAGTGGGTGGGTGTGGGTTGGTATTGCTGTTTATTGCTGTCTTATCTCTGGAAATGGCTGGTCTATGTTTTGCTGTTTGTGTGGCTGTTTCACTGATGTATGATTGGTAGATGGTGCTCAAATAAAGCAGTTTTAAATCTCTCTCTCCCTCTCTCTCTCTCTCTCTATCTCTCATTCCCTCTCTCTCTGTCTCCCCCCCCCCTCTCTCCTACCCTACCCCTGGTGTGTGGGTGTGGCCCCTAGTGGACGGAGGGTGGAGCGAGTGGAGCAAGTGGTCGGTGTGTGGGGCGGACTGTGCCATGTGGCGGAGCCGCGAGTGCACCCAGCCCACGCCGGGCACCGGGGGGAAGGAGTGCCAGGGCGCCGACCTCCAGTCCCTCAACTGCACCAGCGAGCAGTGCCCGCAGAGTGAGTGGAGGAATACACACACACATACACACACATATACATACGCACACACACACACACAAACACACAGACATACGTTGTCAGCTAATCGTGTCGTAACGTCATAACCATGTAGGTGACGCACACACACATGCACATACACATTGTCAGCTAATCGTGTCATAACCATGCAGGTGACACACACATACACACACACACACACACATACAGACATTCGTGCATACACACACACACACACACACACACACACACACACACACACACACACATGCACACACACACACATATACACATACACATTGTCAGCTAATCGTGTCATAACCATGTAGGTGACACACACATACATACACACACACACATACAGACATTCATGCATGCACACACACACGCATGCACGCACACACACACACACATACATATACACATTGTCAGCTAATCGTGTCATAACCATGTAGGTGACACACACACACACATACACACACAGACACACACTGTCAGATCATGTGCACGTACATCTGCATGCGTGCACACATACACAGCTGTATGTCTACACAATCATAACCATGTAGGTGACACACACACACACACACACACACACACACACACTCACATGTATGCATATTCATGCTGATGTAGGTGACATATAACATACACACACAAAACATTATGATGGGTATATGCAATTATCTCTGTATGCATAGGCATATTGCATGCATATATTTTATTAATATAATATGGACATGTATTACTCATGTACGACCTCATGTACAAGCTCATACACACACACATACTTACACACAGAGGTGGGTATGAAAAGATTTCATGGTGGTTTCCTTGGTGACCAGTGATTTTATTCTCCTCCGGTAGTTTTCTTTTTTTTTTTTCTTTTTTTTTAATCTTTAAATGTCTAAAGATAGAGAACTCGCTAGTTCCATGCCTTCGTCTCCAACCGTTCCCTGCGGATAATAATTTTCACCAAGTGGTCCGGCGTCCACCACAGGATCATTATCTGTGCTCAATTGAAATGGCTGACCGGAGGTGTTATTTGTGAAATAACCGACAAGGGCTAATGATATATTGCAAATGTACTGGAGACATAGGTCCCAATTTAGACCGTGTAATAAAATGTTCCCGGAGAAGCATGTATTGGAATCTTATCAAGCCAACACAACTTTGCTGACTGGCAAAACACACAATGAAAACATAAACAGAATTTGTGAGCTGTAAAAAAAGGTTTTTATGTGTTAAAATGTGGATATTTTGGCTCTACTGGTGTTTTCAATGAAATCAAAATTTTTAGTTTAACATGTTTCTATCAAGACAATTTTATGATTACTTGCCATACATTTCTTACATAGGTTACACTTTATTTTACTGTCCCTATAACATCAATTAGATGTAACAATATGTAACATTATGTACTTACACTATACCTTAGGGTTAGGGGTAGTGTTAGGTATGTACAGTGTAAGTACATAATATCACATTTTGTTACACGTAGATACACTAAAAAAGGAACCATAAAATAAAGTGTTACCCCCTTACATATAGTACCCTCTTTATTTTTTCCCTCCAAAACATGACTGTCATTTCTAATCAGACCCCTACATCATTACTTGCAGTGGAGTCAGCTGATTGTCAGTTAGGTTGATTCCCATTAAATCTAACAACGTAAAACAAATGACTTTAAGCAAGGACTCGGGATTGAAATGGATAGGCCTTGTGCTCTAATGGACCCCAGGGCCATAGATTATTTTCAGTATACCACTCTAGCGTTTAAGAGTTTGTTGCAACAGAGGATCCCAGTGATAAGAATCAGCACATGTTACAAGAAACATTAGATTCATCTTACTGAAGAATATGTTACCCATTTTAGAAGGGACGCTGTAATGAATGAATTAATTCATAAAAATTTCACTGTTGTTCATGCTTAATGTATAATGTTGAATTGATCAGACATAATTCATAATTAATGATGCTGAATGTGTGTGTAAATGCACTCACAATGTAAATAGACAATCTTACTGTACAATGAGGACAGCATTTAATGCAATATTAATGAAAATTGTATGTTTGATGTCCATGCAGACGTTTGAAACTGGCAATTTAGCATGCTTATACGGAATGTCAGTGTGTGTGTGTGTGTGTTTGTGTGTGTATCTGTCTGTGTCTGACTGCACCACCGCGCGTGTGTGTGTTTGTGTGCTTGTGTTTGTGTGCAGTCACTCTTTTAGCGTCATAGATAGGCTTAAGATCTTGTTGGACAGAAGCTAAAACCGTTTTTACTTTTATCATTATATTTATTTTTGATACACCTTTTAACTGGTCATGAATGCATGTAACCGAGCATTTATAAAGCATTTATAACATTGATTGGTGTACTGCCAGAGGGTTAGGGATGAAACAGACAGAGACGTATGAGTCAGCTGAGGGCTCGCAGACCCTTATGATGTTTTATTCATGGGGGCTTGACCTGCTAGGCCTAACCCCAGCTACAGGCTCTGCTCCGTGGGTGACGAGGAGAGTGGGGGTGCCTCCTACCACCAGCTGAGAGTCTGGTCCATTTGATATGCTGAGGAAGACTGTAGTGTGAGAGTGAGACAGTCAGGCAGTGAGTTTCCCTTTTTCTTATTTCACACCATCAGAGTGAAGCTTCCTCTCCCTCTTCCTCACTTTCTATGTATTTATTCTCTTTTTCCTCTCTCTCCCACTCTCTCTCTCTCTCAGCCTCTCTCTCTCTCTCTCTTTCTCTCTCTCTCTGTCTGTCTTTATAATTTAAATTCCTGTAATTCCCATTTACTATGTTGACATGATTGACAAGACCAAAACTTTGTAAAACTTGTATTGCCAAAGCTTATCTACTTACAGTATATGCGTATATATATTTAAAAGAATTCTCACGTACAGTAGAGCAGGCGTTACAGCAAGAGCAGGTGTATCTCTCGGTCTCTCTCTCTCTTGGGAACCAGGTGTTATTCTTAGTCTCTCGCCCTTCTGGGGCTTAAACTGCATCAAAGTCAGATTAATTGTTCATGGGTTCTCCCTGCCGAGCTCCACCCCTCCCCACCCCACCCCTCCACCTCCTCCCATCCCTTGTTCCAGCCACCCAGCCACCTCCCTCTGGGTGTTCTTGCAGAACTTCTGGGTTATCGACCAGCATGCTTCACAGCACCAGCAAAGCGTTCGCAGCACTGAAATAAAACTGGGGAACACGGTGGCACTCTGGGAAGAAAGGAGAGTTCAAGAGAGGGTAAGAAGACGAGGGAATGACCCAGAGACAGAGACAGAGAAAGAGAGAAAGAAAGAGAGCGGTAGACAGAAAGAGAGAGATGTAGAGAAAGAAATCGAGAGAGAGAAAGAGAATGCTCTTTTATATTTTAAACCTGAACTGGTCGCAGCCAGTGGATCATTAATTGGTGCATATTGGGGGAATTAGAGGGCAGGTGCTCCCCATTACAGGAGGTCTTGGGAATGCCGGCTCGCCAGAGTGCTTTGGCCAAGCAGATGAACATCAAAAAGGAGGCGCGTACACACACACACAGACACACACACACACACACACACACACACACACACATGTGCACACACACAAACAAACACACACACACACACTACACCGCCCCTACCCCCACTCCACTCCACTCCACCCCCACCCCACCCCACCCCTACAGCTGCCTCTTCCAGCCATGGATCAAAGGAATGGCATTTTGATTTCCATCCGGATAAGCACTCCGGCTTGTCCTTATCAGCGCAGGAATATTAATGCGGCTCTGCTCTGTGTAGCCGCTCAGCCGGACAAATCCCAGCCGCGTGCCGCCGCCGAAGGTCGCCGGACTGCACAGTGTGTGTGTGTGCGGCAGCAAGCAGAGCAGGCAGACTGCATGGCGAACAGTGCTTGTGTGTGTGTGGGTGTGTGTATGTGTGTGTTTATGTGTTTGTTTGTGTGTGTGTGTGTGTGTGTGTGTTTGTGTTTGTTTGTGTGTGTGTGTGTGTGTGTGTGTTTGTTTGTGTGTGTGTGTGTCTGTATGTGTATGTGTGTGTGTTTGTTTGTGTGTGTGTGTTTGTGCGTTTGCGTTTTATAGCATGTGTGTTTGTGTGTGTGTGTGTTTGCGCATTTGTAGGTTTGTGTTTGATAGTGTGTGTGTGTGTGTGTGTGTGTGTGTGTTTGTGCATTTGTAGGTTTGTGTTTGATAGCGTGTGTGTGTGTGTGTGTGTGTGTTTGCGCATTTGTAGGTTTGTGTTTGATAGTGTGTGTGTGTGTGTGTGTGTGTGTGTGTGTGTGTGTGTGTGTTTGTGCATTTGTAGGTTTGTGTTTGATAGTGTGTGTGTGTGTGTGTGTGTGTGTGTGTGTGTGTGTGTGTGTGTGTGTGTATGTGCAAGTGTGCACATTTGGTCTTGACTGCCCCTCCACAAAAGGTCAGCGGCCACTCAGCGCCTCGGGGTGTCTCCATGCAGCTCCTTCTTGCCGTGTGTGCACACACAGCACCAGCACACACACAAACACACACTTACATGTGTGGCCATACACACTTACACACACTCTACACCCACACACACACGCATGGACATAGATGCATACATATGTATACTCAAATCCACAGTATGTGAACACACACACACACACAAACACACACAATACAGCCATATAGCATATAGATATTATGTGTGCATATCCATGCGCACAGACATACACACACACACACACACACACACACAATACAACCATATAGCCAAATAGGCATTATGTGTGCATATCAAACACAGACATACACAGACACACATACAGACACACACACACACAGACACACACACTTACAGAGTAAAAGTGTAGAATCATTCACACTATAGACTAGCACATAAAGGCGCGAACTCGGATCATCAACAGGAAGACTAATGCCCATGCCAGAAGACAAACAGAGAGAGAGCACATCGGCACGCCACCGAGATGCTGACCAGCGTCAACGCCTGCGTCCCAATCTGTTCGCCGGCAGATGCGATCCGGTGCACAATGGGGCGTGATGAATGGCGGCGAGCGCCACAGAGAGCCGTCGTCTTCGTCGCGCACCGTCGTGCCGTCGTCTTCTTGGGCTAGTCAGCAGTCGGCTCCCCGGCTGTATTTTTGGAGGGTAATTAGCCGCAAAACTTCAGTGGGATGGCGGGTAAAGGCCCGAGTACCGTAACCCCCCCTCATTCCGCCCTTCCGTCCTCACACACACACACTGACACACACACGCACACATACACACACACACACACACACACACACACACACACACTCACATACACACACACACTCTCTCTCTCTCTCACACACACACACACACACGGGTGCAGATACGCACACACACACAGACGCACTCACACACACAGATGCACTCACACACACACACACACACACACAGACACACCGACACACTCTTTACTTTTTGCCTTTGGAGGGGGGTTAAGGTATCACCCGGCCCAAGAGAGAGAGGCTTTATTACACCGACTCTGAATTATGCTCCCCATGATTAATTGCACCTGTCCCCAGACCGTCCCTGTAATGGCCGCCGTCCCCGTCTGTGAGCGACAATCGCTAAACGCTTCCTCGTTTGGATGGGGATGGGGCGACTCAACAGGAAGTGAGTGCCGCAACTTCCAGAGGGACTTTCTCAGGGCTGAGCTGAGCTGAGTTGAGTTGAGTTTCTGTTCTGCGTGAGCAGATCCAGAGACAAATGGCCCTTTTTACTTTATCAACATATTTATAAGCTCTGACAGCATTTCTGGTGAAATAAAAAGGAAAACAAATCCTGTGAAATTTTCAAAACCCTGAGCTGTGTGTGTGTGTGTGTGTCTGTGTGTGTCTGTGTCTGTATATGTGCGTGCGTGTTTGTTTGTGCGTGTTTGTGCTTATGAGTGTAAGCGTGTGTGTGTGTGTATGTGTATATGTGTGTGTGTGTGTGTGTGTGTGTATGTGTATACGCTTGTGTGTGTGTGTGTTTGAGAAAATTATAAAGCACCTGGATCAGAGCCATCTAGCGTCCTTTAACCGGCGCCAGGTGTTGGGTGACACGCATGCGACACGGCGGCGCTGCGTTTAGAGTCGCGGCGAAAAATGAAAGCAACACCCGCGATTAGAGCGGCCTAATCTGTGTGATGGAGCTAATGAACACCTTTAAAAGCACATCATTTTTAAAGCTCGTCTGTAGATAAAAGCTGATTTGAGCTAATTGGACTAATACTTTTTAAACGTGCAGGGATACATGCAGCTGTTTATGGTCGCTTGTTTTCTCTGTGTTGTGTGTGTGTGTGTGTGTGTGTGTGTGTGTGTGTGTGTCTGTGTGTCTGTCTGTGTGTGCCTCTGTGATGTGCAAAGGTCATTTTGAGAGTTGAGTTTACTGGTTTGTGTTTCACAGCAAAACTTCCATTCGTGTTTTTTTTTTTGTTATTACTTTTGTTCTGTACCTGGAGATGGTGGACGGAGCCTTTTTCCGGATTTTTCCAGTGCCCGTCGTGTTTTTTTTAAAACCGGATCGTCCAGGCAAGGAGATGAAATGATTGCGGCGCTGTCGACAGTAATGGTCACGGTAACATTGAGAGTTTTAGCGTCCGTATTTCCATGACCTTAAGGATCTGCATGAGTTATTCATCTTGGTGGAGAGGCACATCTGCGAGCGGGCGGGCGAGAGAGCGAGCGGCCGTGAGATGAAATATCTGCGCGGCTCCGTGATAAATACCAGCGGACGCTCGGCGAGGGACCCCCAGCTTTTCAGTATTTATCAACACAGCAGTGAGCTCACAGTGGGCGGGGCAGAGCAGCTGTGATCACATATACCCCCCCCACACACTTCACAATCACACACACACACACACACACACACACACACACACACACACACACACACACACACACACACACACACTCCACCCCACACTTTTGACTGCTACACACACACACACACACACACACACACACACACACACACACACACACACACACTCCACCCCCCACTTTTGAGTACACACACACATACACACACACACACATTTTGGTGTGTCAGGTACAGGTACAGACCCCTTCTAGCGCTATGCAGACACACTCTTTGTGTGTGTACACAGCTAAGTGTGTGTGCATAGCATGCGAGAGGGGGGATATGTGACACGACATACATATTTAGACATGCATACAGTCATACACACACCCACATGCAGAGTTATATACACACACATACACACACACACACACACACATGCACACACGCGTGCATTGGTACAGACTGTCACACTGGTCTTATTTTAACAGCAAGTTCTACATCGCAGCTTTCTTCAAGACTGAGGACACGTCAGATTTCTGCATCTTAGAAAAACAGAGGCACGTCGTTCAACCATCTGCTTTGCAGGCAAACTAGTCACTACCACTTTGAGAGAAGTGAGATGGACCTGCTTCCTTTACACCCTCTAACCGCCCTCCTCCCCCAACCCCCCCCCCACCCACCCACCAACCAACCCCACCTCTACCATCTTGCTCCTACACCAGTGAGATAAGATTAGGTGGGGTTGGGGGCTGGGGGTGGTGTGTGTGTGTGTGGGGGGGTGTCTTGTGTCTGATAGCGCAGCAGCAGGCAGGGGGGGGGCGCAGAGGTGGAGACCGCCTGTGAGTGCGAGTGGGTGGGATGGTAAAAGAGGAATCAGTGGGGCTGTGAGCACCCCAGGGAGCCTCCGTGCTGGTGGAGGAGGTGATGGAGCAGCAGGCAGGCAGGCAGGCAGGCAGGCAGGCAGGCAGGCAGGCAGGCAGCGGTAGGTTAGAGGACCCGCGAGTGCGAGTGCGAGAGCGGGTAGGTGGGTGAAGAAGTGAAATCTGTGGCGCCGTCTTCACACCAGTGAGTAATTGGCAGCCTACTGTCAACAACCGACGTCAGTCGCTGCCACCAACAGAAGGTGTGAACCCAGACGAGCACCCTTATCCCCCCGCCCACCCCCACCCCTGCCCCCCACCCCCACACAATACCACCATCCCATCGTCTCATCTCACCTCACCAACCCTGCTTCGCTCCAACCCTCCTCCCCCTTGCTCCTCTACAGTCATGGGAGAGGTTGAAGAGGTATTGAGTGAAGCAGGATGTAAGCTGAAGATGCACTCTCTCTGTCTCGCTCTCTGTCTCTCTGTCTCTCTCTCTCTCTCTCTCTCCCTCTCCCTCTCTCTCCCTCTCTCTCTCTCTTTCTCTTTTTTCTGTGTGTATGTGACTTTTACAGGCTACAAGTTTTTTTTTTTTTTTTACTTCAAGTATCAGTTTCATGTTATCTATCCCCATACAGCTACCTGTTTAGTAATTAGACTGTGTTAGGCTAGATAATAGGCTAGCATACATCTCCATGGCAACAGGTCTCCAGACTGTATTTATTTAATTAGCCTGCACACATAGCCTACATACTTAAATATAATGCACTTCAAAACAGCTTCAGACGCTAATGTGTCTATTAAAAAGAGACAGCATGTACCTTTCATCAAAAAAAAATATATATAACACTAGTCTATTTCTGCAGCTTTGGTATATCTGTATGTAGTACTGTCGCAAATGATGTAAGCAGTTCCATTGATTTCACTAAATGCATTTGTAAAGCATCCAATGTAGCCTCCCCATCCCACACACACACACACACACCTTCAGGTAAACACAGGTACAGGTTTGCAGTAGCTGTTTAGGGTAAACTCACAAGCTTACATGTGTGAACGCACAAACACACAGACACACACACACACACATACACACACACACACACCTAAACAAGCTCTCCCAACCAACAGGATTGAGGTGAAATTGAGGTGGCATCCATCCAATTATAAGAGCTGATCAACTGTGTCAATTAAAGGTGTGATGGACGTCCTTTCAATTATCGGCCGTCGGCATGAAAATCGA
>CM059288.1:12673081-12678081 GCA_030347295.1 Setipinna tenuifilis | reverse complement strand
TCTCTTTCTCTCTCTGTCACTCGCTCTCACACTCTCTCTAGCTTGCTCTTTTCTCTCTCTCTCACATACACACACATGCGTACCCATCTTTTTGCAGAAACTGCTCAGAGGAATCTCATGCGCTTGCATATGCAGATGCGTATTGCGTAGGCACATATACATGCACTCGCTCTCATACACACTCACACACATGCACACTCACAGATACACACCTATTTCGCAGAAACTGTTTAGTTACTTGCACGCTTGTAGGTGCACTCTCTTTCTCACACACACACACTCACACAAAGACACACAAACACACGTACACACGCACACACACTCATGTGCACGCACGCACACACACATACACATGCACACATACACACAGGCACACACCTTTTCCACAGCATATGTTTAGAGAAAACTCACGGATTTGTAGGTGTTGATTCAACGTTTTCACCTGAGTGGAAACTCATCGGTGCTCTGTGTCTGCTTGAGAGCTTCTCAGGCTCCGCATTTGTCTTTGCCTGACACACACACTCACACAATCCGTTTTTCTCTGTACGCTCGCATCACACTCCGTGTGCTCAGGTTGCTCTTGTGTGTACTTAGCACACGTAGGTTGGTGTGTTTATATACTTACTATATGTGTGCGTGCGTGTGTGTGTGTGTGTTTGTGTAAGCATATGTTTATTTAGCACAAAATCGCTTTGAACATATAGAAAGGGGAAATTTGTTTTTGTGCAGGTGTGTATTTCCTTGGTTGTGTGTGTGTGTGTGTGTGTGTGTGTGTGTGTGTGTGTGTGTGTGTGTGTATGTGTGTGTGTGTGTGTGTGTGTGTGTGTGTGTGTGTGTGTGTGTGTGTGTGTGTGTGTGTGTGTGTGTGTGTGTGTGTGTACATTTCCATAGTGCATATTGTTGCACACATCAGTGGGTTCGATTCGCTGAAAAGTGCATTTGTGTGTGTGTGTGTGTGTGTGTGTGCTAGAATGGACTACACAGATAAGAAGGATATCTCCAACAGCCTGACACTTGACATGCATAGACATTTGTCTGAGCGAACACAAACGCTGTGTTGACAAAGAGCTGGAGCCAGCACTTCCAGTTGGAACTGTGTGTGTGTGTGTGTGTGTGTGTGTCTGTATGTGTGTGTGTGTGTGCGTGTGTGTGTATGTGCGTATGTGTGTGCAATGTGCATGCGTGTGTGTGTGTCCGTATGTGTGTGCAATGTGCATGCGTGTGTGTGTGTGTGTCCGTGTGCGTGGGTGCGTGTGTTCGTGCGTGTGTATGTGTGTGTGTGTGCACATTTGTGTGTGTGTGTCCCCAAACAGGTCGGTCCCAGGAGACGACGTGGCAATGTGGCCCCCAAAAGAGGGCCCGCCTCCCTGCACTTGGCAGGCTGAGTGGCGCCCCGTCAGTCATCCATGCAGAAACCTTCCCACGGTGCCATGTTGAATAGGCATGAGGCCGCCTCCGCGCTTAACACTCCATACACACACACTCCACACTCACACATACACACACACACACACACACACACACACTCACACACACACTCACACACACGCACACACACACACACACTCACACACACACACACACACACATACACACACACACACATACACATCCTGTACCAGCGCTAGCGCCACTCCGTTGCCAGCGGCTAACACCTCCGTCGACCAGCCAATGCACTGGTGCCAAGGAGACGGGCATGGCAAATCTCATTCCCAGCTGACACCACTGATTAACCATTTTATATCTGACGTGACTATTCTCCAGGTAGCCAGACGTCAACGCTGTCAGTCAGGATGAAAAAAGGGGGGTTGTGGTTTAGTAATGCTAGTGATGTTATTGCTGTTTTTTTTTCTTTTTCGGGTTTGTTCCCCCCAAGCCAAACACCCCCACCCTCCACACACACACACACACACACACACACACAAACCCTTGCCTCTTGAGTGTATGCATCGTTCAGTTCTGTGTGTAGTTAAATTGTGTGGTGAAAGAAGTGCTGACACAGCCAGCTGCCAAACCAGCGCTGCAAAAAAAACCTCTCCTATTGAATAAACAGCATCTTTAAAAAAAAAAAAAAGATTGGGGGGGTGGGGAAGGCAGCACATCAATGTCCACCAGAGCCAGGTAAGGTGGGGGGGGGGGCTGCATTGTCTAATTGTTTGGCTGAAAGCGGCCAGTAGAGGAGAACTTTGCCGAAGTTGAGGGAGGAACCTCTTATCGTTTCCTCCCAGTAGCCTGTTCCCTACAATGGGAAGTGTCTAAATCCTCTCTTTTTTTTCTGTTCCTATCTTTCCTCTCCCTCCCTCCCCCACCCTTTTCCCTTTCTGCTTTTTTTCTCCTGCTCTCCTCCCTTCCTTTCCTCCTCTTTCCCTCCCTCCCTCCCTCCGTCCCTCTCCCCTCTGTTTATCTTTCTCTTTCTCCTTTGCCCACCTTAATCTCTCGCTCCTACTCTTCCCGTCACACTTTATCTTTCTCTCTCTCTCTCTCTCTCTGCCTCCCTCCCTTTCCCCTTTCTTCCCCCTGACGTTTTATCTGTCTGCCTCCCTATCGCCCTCTCCCACTCACTGTCTCACTCCCTTTTTTTTTCATCTCTCTCTCCCCCTGTGTCTCCCGTTCTTTCTGCATGTGTCCCTTGCCATATCTCACTTCTCTCTTTCCTTGTTCCTCTCTTTCCACCTCTACTCCTCTCATTTTCTCCCTATCGCTCCCTCGTTCTCTGCATCTGTCTTTTTCTGTTCTTCCCTTCCTTATTCTCTGCACATCTCTTTTTTTTTCTCTCCCATTCACCCCCTTGTTCTCTGCCTCTTTCTTTCTCTCCCCTTTCCTTTCCTCATTTTCTGCACCTCTTTTTGTCTTCTCTTCTCTCCTTCTCTCTCTTCTCTCTTCTTTCTACGCACCCCCAAACCACCTACACCCCCACCCACTTCCTCTCTCCCTATCCATCTCTCTCTCTTTCTTTGCCTCACGCCCACCTCTCTCCCTATCCTTCTCTCTCTCTCTTTCCTCCCTCCACCCTCTCCCACTGTGCCCCCCCTCCCAACCCCCCACCCCCACCCCCACCCCCACCTCTATCCCTATACATATCTCTCTCTTTCCTCCGCTCACCCCCACCTCTCTCTCTATCCATCTCTCTGTCTGTTTCTTTGGCTCACCCCCACCTCTCTCCCTATCCTTCTCCCTCTTTCGTTCCTCCCCCCACCCTCTCCCACTGCCCCCCCACCCCCCCCACCCTCTTCCGCTGTCTCTGTCTGCAGCAGTGTCGGGTGCGGAGGACGTGGCGCTGTACGTGGGCATGGTGGCGGTGGCGCTGTGCCTGACGCTGCTGGTCATCGTGGTGGTGCTGGTGTACCGGCGGCGGAAGGGCGGCCTGGACGCGGACGTGGCCGACTCGTCCATCCTCACCACTGGCTTCCAGCCCATGGGCGCCAAGCCCACCAAGCCAGGTGTGTGGGCTCCACACAGGCCCCCACGCAGCAGTAGGCTACCGCTCCCCTTCTAAACGTTTTTTAACCACCCATCACATGCCACGCGTCTTGTGATCCTTGTTGTTGTTGTTGTTGTTGTTGTTGTGACTTGTTATTGTGGTGACTGTTGTTGTTGTGACTGTTGTTGTTGTGACTGTTGTTGTTCAGTGTTTGTTGTTAGATGCTTGCCTTACAATATGTCTACCAGTAATAGTAGTACTTCTTAGTGATTACCCTGTAACCATGTGCTGTGCCCATTGTAGAAGTGTTGGTCATTTTGTTGTTTATGTTGAAAGATTCCTTGGGAATTTTTGAGATATGCGGTATATTATATTCTGTGTATATGTGTTGTTTTGCAACCATGTGCTGTGTCCATTGAAGCAGTGTTAGTGTTGGTCATTTCATGTTTATGTTGGAGGTTTTGTTTTTGTGAGTGAGCAAAGGCTTCAAACATTAGCATTAGATGCTCTGTTTATTTGTTGCTTTTTGGTGTGTTTTATATGAAGTCTTTATTTATTCATATGTTGTGCTTTTGGAGCAATAGTTTGTGCTGCTGTGTAGTTGAAGTTGACATTGAAAAGGCTGAGAGAAGATTAGATAGAATCTTAAGTTTTAGTTCTCACAGTGAGTGAAACTTCTTTATTTCTTCTTCTTTATTTTTTCTTTGAAAGTTGTATGTGGGGAGGGCTTCCTTTATTTATAGTGTTGATCTCTTTCCCATTTCAGACCCTCAGAACATTTCCTCTGTCTGGGCGGTCTTGATTTGATGGGCACACCTGATTTCAAATACAATTCCATCGAATCAAACTCTACTGAGGGGGAAGAGGGGAGAGGGAAGTGAGTTGGGAGTTCCAGGGGCCATATGGATTCGGCGCTTTCCATCAATGTTAAACAGCATGAAAAAGGCTTTTAAAGTGGTGACTGCTAAGCCTTCCTGAGTCTCAGTTTAGAATTGATTGTGGTTACTAAAGAGAACGAAAAAGAATTGATCGTCTCATGAGGTCATGAGTTTTTTTCCCCCTTTCTTTCCACCTCCTCTGTACCATTTGTGTGTTTCTGTGGGGGGGAAAAAAGCTGTTTTTTGTGTGTGTGGGCTGGCTCTTTGAACATGTGTACTTCTCGTGCAAATTTAATGTGTAGCGTGCGAAAAGTGTGGAAAAAGATGTCTCACGGTGGCAGTTCATTGATTTTAAAAACTCTCAGCACTGCCCACTTGTTTTTTTCTGGCCCCATCCTCACCACCCACCCACCCACCTTCCCTCAACCACCTCACCCCCCCCCTGCCCCTCCCCACCTCACCACCCCCATCCCCCCACCTCTTACAGAGAACTCCCACTTGCTGACCATCCACCCGGACCTGACTACCACCACCACCAGCTACCAGGGTACACTCCGCTCGCGGCACGACGCCACGGGCAAGTTCTCCATGACCAACGGGCCCCTGCTGGAGCCCCTGCCCAACGGCTCGCACACCCTGCACAACGGCAAGCTGCCCGCCGACCCCAACGACTTCATGAGCCGCCTGTCCACACAGACCTA
>CM059288.1:12660581-12668081 GCA_030347295.1 Setipinna tenuifilis | reverse complement strand
TGTACTCTCTCTCTCACACACACACACACACACACACACACACACACACCCACACACTTCTTTCACACAGCTTCTGGTACGCACATGCACATAATGCAAATGCATGCACACATCACCCACACACATGTTAAAACGTGTACACACACACACACATACAGAATACATACACACACACACACACGCACACACACACACACCACATCACTCACACACACAGCAATAGACCCATGCTGGCGTTAGGCTGCAGAGTTCATTCATCATTTATAAGGGTCCTCACTACTCTCCTGTTATTTATTTTTTCCCTCATTTACGTACTGTAGTTGCTGACATGTTGCTTTGTGCGGAAATCATTTACTCCATTACTGTTCAGCCACTGTGAGGAAGAGAGAAAAAAACACACTCTTACTTCCTCCCTCATCTTATCCCTTCTTTTTTTCTTTCTTTTTCTTTATTTTGCTCTCTTCCTTTTTTCCTTTCTCCCTCTCTCTCTCTCTGATTAGCTCTCCCTCCCTCTCTCCCTCCCATCCCACCCCCCTCTTTCTCTCTCTCTCTCTCTCTCCCTTTCTATCTCTCTCCCTGTATCTCTCCTTTTCTCCCTCCCATTCTCTATCTCTATCTCTCTCTCCACCTTTCTCTGTCTCTCTCTCTCTCTCTCTCTCTCTCTGTCTCTCTTTTTTCCCCACACTCTCTCTCTTCCTCTGTGTCGTGAAGCTGGAGTGCTGTGCTGTTTTAGCCTGTCCACAGGCACACTGTTTTTTGTTCTCGTCCTTTTTATTTATCTCCTCTTCCTGCTCCTCTCTGTCCTCTTTGCTGCTGGTGGCGTGTGTCTGCCTTTGACTGCGCTGCGGACGGTATTTAATAGTCTACGACAAGCACAGGACGCCAGCATGAATGTGGAAGAGGAAGTTGGGTTGGGTGGGGGGGGGTTGATGGTTGATGTGGAAGGGGTGGGGGGGGTTGGTGGAAGGGGGGGTGCACAGCGCAGGTCCTCTTTCATGTTCGATATTGTGCATAAATTATTCAGACCCCTTGGTGTGGCAGCGATGGGGCGTCTGCACGATGAATTGGCCTGTCTTACGCCGGGGTTAGACGACCACTTTTAATCATCAGCAGGACCAAATATAGCCCGCGGGCCCACAGGTTGGGCAGGCCAGGCAGGTGAGTAGGGGAGGGGAGATACAGAGAGAGGAGAGGAGAGGAAAGGAGAAGAGAGAGAAAGAGTGAGAGAGAGAGAGAGGGGTACAGGGAGGGAGCGAGCGAGCGAGGGAGGGGTAGGGTGGGAGGAGGGTCGGACGAAGACAGAAAAAGAGAGAGCGAGCGAGCAAGAGAGAGAGGGGGAGACGGAAGGAAAGGAGAAAAAAAAAGAGAAGGATGAAAGTTTGTCCCGGAGAAAAAGAGCAGTGGCAGGTCGGGGTCGAGCTAATTAATGCAGAGCTGCCATGATAAATGCGAATCGGGCTGGGAAAAAATCAGAACACAGCGGCATCGGCTGAAGCAGCATGCGCGAAACACAAGCTCTGTTTGTTTGTTGATATTGAACATGATGATAATTGAACTGAGGCATTTTTTTTTTCCGTTTTTTGTTTTTCTTTTGTTTTTATTTTTTCGTGGTGCAGAGCGGCAGGGGTGGGGGGACAGGGTGCGGTGGAGTTGGGTGTGTGTGTGTGTGGGGGGGGGGGGGGGGGGGTTGGGTCTGAAGAAAAAGAAATAAAGTGCGGCACTGACAAAAATAAAATGAAATGAGACTTCATTGTGGCGGCGCGGCAAATGGCTTGTGTCGATGCTAATTTCATTGATGAAGATAGTGTCTGATTTTATTGATCATGGGATTTAATTTCCTGGCTAAGGGTCCCTAGGAGCACGGCTGTGAGAATGTTTTACAACAGCTGATTGGATAACTGGATGAAGGGGGGGACTGGCGGTGGGGGGGTGGCGGGTGCTGGGCGGGGTGGTTATGGAGGTGGGGGGAGGTGTAGTTGCAGTGGGCAATGAGGGTATGCGAGTAGGAGTAAATGTAAATGTCTTTGAAGAGAATCCTCTTTAAGGAACGCAGCCCACCAGTACGCATCGCCCTGTTTTTTTCCTTCGCTCCCAATTAAATTCAAGCTAGGAGGCCGTGTGTGAGCGTGCACGTCTGATGTCGGCGATGATGGGGGGGGGGCATCAAACACTGCAGGAGGAGTGTCTTCAGATTCCCGCCTAAACGCCGGCGCCAGTCTACGGCTCTTCCAGTTCTGGCGGGATATGATTCATGCCCGCGCACTAGTGTTCACACCCGCCGTTTCCTTTGGGGATATAAAAGACTTCTTTACATCAGACTAACCACATGATAGTCTTATTCTCTCGCTCTCTCTGTCTGTGTGTGTCTCTCTCCCTCTCTCTGTCTCTGTCTCTCTCTATCTCCCTCTGTCTCTATCTCTCTCTCTGTCTCAATCTTTCTCTCTTTCATTCTTTTTTGCATTGTCCTTTTCTCATATTTTCTCCCTCCCTCTTTCTCTCTTTCTCTCTCTCTCTCTCTGTCTGCTGAGATGCCAAACAAATTGCAAGGCTACTAAGATCAGCAAACTCGCAATTATTCCTTCCCCGTAGCAATTATTGAGAGGTGAGTGAAACTGCCGGGGAACTAATTCATTAATAAAGCCATTAATTGCGTAGATCGGCTGTGGATCGGTATCCATTTCACTTCAAGTCTGTTTTACACTCTGACCACATGTCTTAATTAATAGCCCCGGAGTGTGTAATAACAGATATCATAAATTTATCGGCTCTGAACTGTCAACAGTTTAGCAGGCGAGCTCATGTTTCCTGTAGCAAGTGTATGTAGGGGAACGCAATTACACAGTGTGATCCATTTTTGAGTGTTATATGGGCCATGGGTTGTTGGTCAGAAATTACACCTGTTTATTTTGCTATAAACAGTGTGTGTTTAGCTATTTTAAGTTAATAAGAGCAGTGTGTATAATTTTGTGATTTTTTTAGGTGTGTGTGACGCTGTACGTGCACAGAATTTTTATGCCGAAGCTGTATATATACAAGGGCACCACACTTTTTTTTTTGCATTTAGATTGCGAGATTTGCTCCGATACCTGACTGTGTATGAAAACGCAGGTAGGGTGACCTTTGGGGGTTGGGGGGGTGGGGGTATGGGGGGGTGTAGGGGGGTATGGGGTGTGACATTGCCTCTGACAGATGACCACAAAAGGACAACTCCCCGCAGGCCCATATATCAGTACGTGCCATTTGCTGTGCAGCGACAAGAAAAATTAGTGTGATAAAGGCATGCATATGCAAATAAAACAAGGCCATTTGTAGTCAGTTAAAAAAAAAAAAAATGAGAACCATGCCATCATGAAGCCATATCCCCCAACCTGCTGACCCCTGACCCCTGTCACCTGACCCCATCTGACCCCTCTGCCGCACAGGAAGTGCTCTGGTTGACTTGCGTCATGATCACTGGCAGGGTCTTCAGGCCCAGGGGACAGAAACGCTAATTAAATATATGTCCTCACTACACCACATTACATGACTATACCGCACTATAGGGGCTCTGGGTTTTATTACATGCAGTGCAAGATAGTGGGAGCTGTGTGATGTACTGCTTAATATTAACTGACCATCTGTGTGTGCGTGTGTGTGTTCGTGTGTGTGTGTGTGTGTGTGTGTGCATGGGTGTAGGAGTGTGTCTGAATGTTACAGGGACAGTAAAATAAAGTGTAACCAGCAAGTGGATATTAATTACATGTAGATATTCTATGTAAAGTGATCCCCCGCTATATCACAGTTCACCTAATTGATGTAACTGGGACATTAGAATTGTAAAAAGTGTAAGTGAAAGTGTAAGTAAAAGTGTAAGTGTAAGTAAAAGTGTAAGTAAAAGTGTAAGTGTAAAGTAGAAGTGTAAGTGTAAGTAAAAGTGAAAGTGTTAAGTAAAAGTGTAAGTGTAAAGTGTAAGTGTAAGTAAAAATAAAAGTGTTAAGGAAAAGTGAAAGTGTTTAGGAAAAGTGTAACTAAAAGTGTAAATAAAAACTGTACCCCTTCCGTCTGCTTCCGTCTGATAGGACGTGCTGGTGATGGGGGAGGAGCTTGTGTCGGAGCCCTACTACTGCCAGCTGGAGGTGGAGACGTGTCGCGTGTTCACGGAGCAGCTGGGCCGCCTGGCGCTGGTGGGCGAGTCGCTCAGCATGGCCGCCGCCAAGAGGCTGAAGCTGGTGCTGTTCGCACCCGCCTACTGCACCACACTGGAGTACAGCATCCGCGTCTACTGCATGGACGACACGCAGGACGTCTTCACAGTACGTAATTCACTTTACTCCTCCCTCCCCATGCACAGTTTTAGACAAACAATCACTAATTTCACTGCATGTCCTACTCTACCCAGTATGTCTATGCAAGTGACAATAAAACATCCTTGTATCCTTGTATCCTCGTAATTCAATTCCATTCAATTCCATTCCATTGAAATCAGTTCAATTCAATTTAATTTAGTCGTTTATTATATAGGAAAATGTAAAAAGTATAACAAGTCAGTTACGGTTTAAATGGGCCTGACTCAGCTTTTCAGCGGGTTTTCAGCAAGTGCCTGTTCTGCAGCACAATAAAATATGATCAAGTTTACAAGACATAGACACAAGCGGGGGCCTCCCCCACACACACAAAACTCTCATATCAGAGCTGTGTCCTAATGATCAGAGAATTGGTGTTAGGATCAGAGGGTCACAGGTTCGATTCCCGTAGCGGTAGTAAAAAATGTGGGTCGGGAGTGACAGCACTCTCCTCCATTGCTGTACCTGTAGGTAATTCACTGCAAGTCGCTCTGGATGTGAATGTCAGCTAAATGTGATGTAATGTAATGTAACATCTATTGGGTTCGTATAGGGCCTTGGTCTCTTTCAAGAGCGTGAGCAGTTGAAATGTATGTGTCGACTGCATGGATGACACACAGTACATTTTTACTGTGAGGGCCGGACACCAAACTGGGTCACACTTTATTTAGATAGACCTACAGATGGTCCTTTAGAATTACAGATAGAATTTACAGATATTGATACAGTTAAATAAACCACTGATGGAGCTCTTTGTTTTGTTAGGAATAGGGTTAGGAATTGGGTTTAATTAAGGTGAAAAATCGGTAAGCAATACACATAAAATGTGTGTATGAGAAGAAATATCAGCAAAGAATCTATAATGTCTCCTTGGGTGGACTATCCAAATAAAGTGTTACTTAAAAGCTTTCATGTCAGAGCAGACGTCAGCTTAACACACCGTCAATACATCTAACATCAATTAACATCTATTGGGTTGTGTAGGCTTTGGTTTTAGTCAAACACTTCAAGAGAGATAATGAGCATGAACAGTTGAAATCAAGGCTTATGAAAAAAAAACACAAATTATTTTGATCAATAATTAAGATCATGATTATTTAACATAATTACACATCCAGTGTCTCCCCTTGAGATTGTTTTTAGCAGCAGTGCAGTAGTGTATGGGAATATGAGCTTGACATGCTGGAACCTGCGATCCCCTGTGTGTTTTATAAAATATTTAATAGATTTTTTTTTACTTAATTATTCCAAGGGTTATGATTAATGCATTGGTCTGTCACAGCCAATTGAAATTCGTGGTGAGGCGAGCAGAAAGGAAATGGCCGCATAACTTCGATATCTTGACATGAAACTTGTTGTAAGTGCTTATGACTGTCTCTCTGACATAACTCCATTCTGTTGCCATGGCAACTTCGGTCTATGTCCCTGCTTGGACCCCCATTGCTGTTTGGAGCTTTTATTTCTCTCACGTATTCATAAGGTTGTTAATTATGCAGGTTATCTATAGATCTTACATGGTAACCTAAATTCTTAGTGTTTTGACACTCAGTAGACATAGTAAACAAACTAAAATGTAGGTCTGCAGACAGTCATTTGTGGTTAATTTATGTTCTGAGTACCATGAAATGAATTTCTTATTTACATTTTCATATGTATGTCATATTTATTTGCATAAATGTTTTTTCATATTTAGTTAAAAAGATACTCTGTGGACATAGGCCTACACTTACTAATTACGCACTGCCATCTCAGCTGCTGGTTTAAGTAGTGTTGTCACATGGGCATGTGAGGTAAAGATGATTCTGTAAAGTCCAACACCTCATTTGTTTTAAGTGTTTATTTATTTCAGGCACTGAAACACATGATTAATCGTGGACTTATTTTACACCCAGTACAGGTGACAGACCACAGTAGATCCTAACTCTGCCTCTAGATCTGGGTTTGATTTGTCAGACTGGCCTTTAAGCTGGTATGCTACTCCAAGTAGGGCAGTGTGAGTGGTGTTTTGAACACGTTGGCAGGTGGATAACTCTGTCCCGTACCAGCATAATGCCCCATTTGATTTTGACATCCAGTGGCACTGGAGCCATTTAGTCTCCACATCCCCATGTCGAAATATTCCCACCGGTCTTCTCACAGCTCTCACAGACTTTAATTTCTCTCTGGCATTAGTTTATTCGCCCCATGGTGGCCTGTAGCATTACACACCATAATAGCCAGCCAACGAATGGGACCGGTACAACATCTTCAGAAATAATAAGCTGTGTGAAATTTTCAGCAGCGGGGATACTAATTCAGTGGAATTGACTTTACCTTCTGCCTACCCTACCTTGTTGACCAGCGGCTCTCTCTCCATCATGTTGGCTTAACTTGCCACAGGCCGACTGAGAGTGAGTGTGCGCTCGCGAGGAGGTGCTGAAAGCACACAGCTGTAAAGAAAAAACATGCGCACTGAATTTATAACACACGTTCCAAATGAGAGTGTCATTGCGAAATGGAGCGCGGCACATTAATCATTTTATCTTCCTTCTTGTTTTTCGTAATTGTTGGAAGCCAGAATCGTAATTGAAAATAAAACTTGATTAATTGCTCGAATCTCGTTAAAAAACAGTGTGTGACGGCTGGGTTGGTTTTTATCAACATATTCGAATTTTTTTTTTTTTTTTTGTTTTTAGACATCTTTTCAAGCATTTTAGATTTTTTCTAGACACTTGTAAGGACATGTACAGCGCTTGAATATACAGATCACTTCCATTATTCACAAGTAAGCTAATTTAACGAGGAACAGCGTAACCAGAGATCTTAGATTCTCCCTCAACACTCTCTGGCGTAACGAGAGCTGCTTTAGAATTCATAATCCATCCCAGTCCACATCCCAGCTCTCCTCTCTTCTCCTCTCCTCTCTTCTCTTCTCTTCTCTTCTCTTCTCCTCTCTCCTCCTCTCCTCTCCTCTCCTCTCCTCTCTTCTCTTCTCTTCTCTTCTCCTCTCTTTTTTTCTCCTCTCATCTCCTCTCCTCTCCTCTCCGGGGCCAGCTCTCCTCTCCTCTCCTCTCCTCTCCTCTCCTCTCCTCTCCTCTCCTCTCCTCTCCTCTCCTCTTCTCTTCTCTCCTCTCCTCTCCTCTCCTCCTCTTCTCTTCTCTTCTCTTCTCTTCTCTTCTCTTCTCTTCTCTTCTCTTCT
>CM059288.1:12655581-12658081 GCA_030347295.1 Setipinna tenuifilis | reverse complement strand
CAGGCATGGTTTGGTGCGGTGAGCCACAGCATCTCTCCCGTGGGTCTGAGGGGGGAGTTCTCCACTTTACCGGGTGATTGAGAGAACTCCCCGCCGCACTAACGATCTACTCATCACGCTCACACGGCTTTCCCAGTGACAAATGAATGCTAATTTTTATGTTTTTTTTTTTTCTCTTTTTGTCCATTGTGGTAAAGGGTACATTAGCCAAGTGGAAAAGATGTTAAAGCTCCCCCAAGAAGAGACCATCAGGTCCCTGAGATGAGTGTGAGGCTGATTCATTGTGATTGCTATCGTTACTGCTGTCGTTACTGCTCAGCATCCCTACTCTCTCACACACACATACACTCACACACTCACTTGCACACACTCACTCGCACACACACACACACGCACAAACACACACACACTCACACACACACACACACACACACACACACAGATACACACACGCACACAGGCACAGGCACACACATACAGACAGAGAGACCTTTAGCTAAACCCACACACTATCGTGGAACGGGGATGTTTACATGCATGTGTGTATATTTGTGTATTCCATAATCTACTGGAATAAATAATAAATGCACATGCCCGCCCACCCCCCCAACAGTAACATACTGTACATGCATGGCTATGTACACATACATACAGTGCATACACACACACTCAAACACACATTCTTACACACACACACACACACACATACACAGCCTTCATACACACACTTGCACACACACACACACACATGCACTTCTGCTAGTTAGGCCAGTGTGCTGCTATTTCCGGCCTCCCCACGTGAAGCGCTCCATCCACAGGGAGTGTTAATTGCATTACAGGCTTTTCTGACCGCTGCAGGGCATGTCACATTGTCTGTCAAATCCCCCCCCCAAAACCGCCCCCTAAAAGTCAATAGTGCGCAGGGCACAGTGGAAAAAAAAACAAGAGATAGAGAGAGACAGAGAGAGAGAGAAAGAGAGAGAGAGAACACCCCGGTGGTTTGATGGAAACGATGGCACTGCCTCACTATGCCTTTGGGCTGCTTCTGAGCAAGAGAGAGAGAGAGAGAGACAGAGAGAGAAAAAGAGAAAGAGAGAGAGACAGACAGAGACAGAAAGAGAGAGAAAGCGAGAGAGAGAGACAGAGAAACAGACAGACAGACACACAGAGATAGAGAGAGGTGGAGAGAAAAAAGAGCAAGAGAGAGAGGCGGAGAGATGCGGAGAGAGAAAAAGAGAGAAAGAGAGAGAAAGAACGAAGGAGAAAATGCCATGACAGCCCCAGCTCATCAAGCATCTCAGCTTGTCAGTCAGAGGCGTCACCGCCACCACCACCCCCACCCCCCAACCCCCCCTTCCCTGGTGCCAGTGGCCTGCTGTAGAGTGGGGGGCCCAGTGCCGTCACCACCTCCCCTGCCTCCTGCCACACACACACAGAAGAACCAGGCGTACTATCAGCTGAGACAGCGGCAGCCATCTCTCATCTCCCAATTAAGGCCAATTAAAAACAAATGTTATTGTCTTTTGATCGCAAGAGTCTCGTGACACTCGGGAGCTCGTGACATTTCAACGCGGCGTTCACTCTCGATATGTTAGCGGCCCTTGCGGGACCAATTAGATTAATATTTAAACAACTGCTGCTCCCTCCACCACCGCTGCTACGACTTGGACGTGTGCTACCGCCACCCCCACCCCCACACACTGTCTCGCCCTTTCCCTCTAAGACACTGCCCTCCACCTACTGATCAGAAGGAGACTCGCGTGTTTACATGTCTACAAATGTTGAAGCAGACAGAGAGAACTGTAGACAGACAGACAGACAGAAAGACAGCAGGCAGACAGATGGCAGATGACGACCAACAAACGGACATACAGACAGACAGCCAACGGACAAACAGAAAGATTGATGTAGATATGTTTGTGAATGATACTGATACTGATTAGAAATAATGTAAGGATAATGGTTAACAAATGATACACAGAGTGTTAACTAAGAGTTAACAAATGTATAATAGATGCTTTTTAGGGTGTAGTTAGGGCACGCATATCCGTGAACTAAAAAAGAGAGGGAATGCAAGACATCAAGCAGAGGTCCGCCCACTTTTTTGACGTTTTGAGCCTACTGCTCTTCATCAGACTTGACATAGGGGCATATAAGTGACACAGGAGTGTATCAGAAGACGTCCTGAGGTGACATCCACGCTGCTTGATGCTGCTGCTGTTGCTGCTGCTGTGGTGGATGCTGTTGCTGCTCGTTAGCTTCATAGCATAATTGCCTAAGTCATTTTTTTTTGGCCAAATTGAGATATCTACCTAACTTTACTCTCCTAACACTGCTGCATCATCCTGCATTACCGCCTATATAACATTGAAATAGGACTTGCAATTATGCTATGAGGCTAACGTGCTGTTGCTGTTGCTGTTGCTGTGGTGGATGCTGATGCTATCGCTAACACTAACGCTAATTCTGATGATGGTGGTTGCCTGATACGGATGGCTTG
>CM059288.1:12635581-12650581 GCA_030347295.1 Setipinna tenuifilis | reverse complement strand
TTGGCATGACATTAGAGGACGGGAGGGGAAGGGGCGTGGGGTGGGGGGGATAAGTGGTGGTGCAGGTGGGGGGTGGGGTGGTGATGTTTGAAGGAACATGTGTCAACAAGCCAATGCACGTGGTGGTGAGAGTGCTCCCATGTCATCTTTTCTCCTCATGCATCCTTCCTGCCCTGACCTGAGCCTATGTGCATGTGCATGTGTGTGTGTGTGTGTGTGTGTGTGTCTGTGTCTGTGTGTGTGTGCCTGTGCATGCGTGTGGCATCTCTTCCCCAGGAGGTGATGCAGATGGAGAAACAGCTGGGAGGTCGTCTGATCGACGAGCCCCGCGTCCTTCTCTTCAAAGACAGCTACCACAACCTGCGCCTGTCTATCCATGACATGCCCCAGAACCAGTGGAGGAGTAAGCTGCTCGCCGGCTACCAGGTGCGTCACGCTCTTCCCCCCCATTCCTATTCGTCCTCGAGCCCACCTCTACTCTTTTCTCTCGCTCCTTTTTCCTCTCTGCCAACCTCACTTCTGTTCGACGTCTAGACATCTGCACAGTATCACTACTTTGAGAACAATCTTTCTCGCTCCCTGTCTCTCTCTCTCTCTCTCTCTCTCTCTCTCTCTCTTTCTCTCTCTCTCTGTCTTCCTGTCTCTCTCCTTCTGTGTGTGTCTCTCTCTCTCACTCTCTATCCATCTCTCTTAAATCATGTTTTGCAGTCTATATGTTGTGCTGGTTTTCTCCACCATCACTTTGGCTGTAATGAAGATGAAATGAAAATAGCCTCGCTAATGAGCCTACAGGTTCCCTTGATGCGCTAGAAACACCAGCTCGCACGTATTGATTTTGCCCTGAATGTACACGCTGAATTAATCGAGAGCCAGTTTTAGTTCAGCACCAAAGGCTTCTTAATGAGTACAAAGGTGTTCATCAGGTTTGGCCAGAAGAGATAAATTTGACTTCGAGTAAGTTTAAAGGTTGATTACACAACCAGCAGCACAACCAGCAGTGTAGGGCACTGTTAACAAGGTGTGACCCCCTCCAGCACCACCACCAACCCTGTAGGGGGCAGTAACTGGGAAGCACCCCCTTGTGCCAAGTTTCTTTGGCGGGTAGTTCCGAGGAAGCTGTCAAGATCAGGATTTGGCAATTAGCAAGGCCCTTCTTTGTCGCAATTTTCCAGAAATTGCATCATATTCGCCCCCCATTTCCCCCATGCTGATTGGTGGGTGTTCCACTCTCAGCTCAGGCACAAGGGTGTCCCTGACCATTGTTTAACATCAAATGCCCTTCCTCGATATAGGTTCATGCTCTACCTCATGTCAGTCAGTAACATGGCACTCAGTTGGGTAAGTACAATGGTGGCAACAATAAGCCCCATTCCATTTTGAAACTGGAAAAATTCAAATTTGGCTAAATTCACTAGCATTGCAATTCCCATTCAAATGAATGGGGGCGGGACTTCCTCCCTTTCTGCAGTTATTATAATACCTCCATGGCCAAAACATGTGTTTGTTTTTGTCATTCACTTACTGTATGTCACCAAAATGACAAAAAGTCTACCAACATTAACACTAACATATGAATTGCCATAGTGAAATGGATGAGCTGAATTTTGTATTATGTCAATAAGCCAAATAGCCGGTAAACTTTCTCTAGCCATAGCTTTTAAGAACATCTCAGCAATCAGCTGAACTAATACATAATCTCAATTTAACCCATTTTCACCCTAGTCCTAATGCAAACCTCAAGTCTTGCCATAGGTGTCATCAGCTATTAATTGCCCATTGTTGTGCTGTTGGCAAGCCATTGTAAATATCAGTGAAGTGAATATAATGTGTATAGCACAAGCAATTACATACATCAGAATGATACATGTCAGCTGTTGTGAATAATTTTGTGCAGGGTGTGTGTCATGAAGACCATGTTGATGGTCCCCTAGAGTAAAGCACTAGCTCATAATTACTCATGTCCTTTACGGAAGCATTTCCAATACGACATACAAACACACACACACACACACACACACACACACACACACACACACACACAGACACAAACACACACACACACACACACACACACACACACACACACACACACACACACACACACACACACACACATACACTGTGCTCCGCCCGGTCCCCTCATCACCATCATGAAGTGGGTAGGGTGTGTGTGTATGTGTGTGTGTGTGTGCGTGTGTGTGTGCGTGTGTGTGTGTATGTGGGCCTGTGGCTTGTTAGACGTTGCCGTCACACCTGAAGGAGAGGCGGGGAGCTTCCCCCCCCTTAAGTGCTGGTGCAGGGGGAGCCTGCAGGCTGGAAGCCCCTAATAACCGGCCTGGCCTTGGCTGAAAGGGAGAGAGAAAGGACGCAGCTGCCCCAGTGCACGTTGGAGCTTCGAGGGCTACACACACACACATAGGCCTAAACACACACACACACACACACACACACACACACAGGCCTAAACACACACTCAGACCTGCAGATACACACACGCTGACACACACACGTACCTGTCCTTGCTGGGTCAGTTGCCACTGTAACCACTACAAGTCCACAGGGTGCTTCAGAGAGCCCATATGGTATAGAAATGGTTGGCATGCTTTCACACTCCCTTATGTGCGTCAGACCAGGATGCTGTAGTTGGGTTGGAGAGGTCTGAGAGAGAGACGGAGAGACAGACAGAGAGAGGGGGGGAGTGAGAGAGAGAGAGAGAGAGGGAGAGAGAGAGAGAGAGAGGGATGGGGGGGGAGTATTTTGAGGGCAGTTCTGCTGAGCGTTGACCCTGCGGTGCTCAGAGGTGAGCGAGAGACGCTGAGAGAGAAGGGAGGAGATGCAGCCCTAGTGGGAGCACCGGAGCACCGGGGCACAGGCATCTCCAGTGCATTCAAAGAGAGTCCCACAACTCACAAAGAAAGGTCTGTCCCATCTCTTTGTGAGTTGTTTGTCTCTGAGGACTTTCCTCTCTCTTTCTCTCTCTCTCTCTTTCCCTCTCTCCTTCTCTCTCTCTTTCTCTCGCTTCTTTTCTGTGTCTCTGAGTATCTCTCACTCTTGTTCATTCGCACTCTTCTTTTTTTTTTTTTTTTTTGTGGTCCTGTGCAACAGCACCCCCAATTGGCCAGATGACAGAACTGCAGCACATTAGAGTCCCTCACTAATGCACAGAGGAATCCATCAAGGCGAGCGCAGGAGTCTAACCCCTCTGTGGCTTACTGACCCTGCCGGCCCTCCAGGGAAATGAGAAGAAGACAGGCAGAGAGGAGGAAGTGAATAAAGCTGACAATGCAATAGGGAACACACACACACACACAAACAGAAACACACACACACACACACACACACAAACACACGCACACACACATACATCCACAAACACACACACACACAAACACACATACACACATACACACACACACACGCACAAACACACATACACACAAACACACACACACGCGCACAAACACACACACACACACACACACACACACACACACACACAAACACACACATGGAAACCAACACACACACCCACAAACACACACATAGAAACCAACAGTCACACTTGAAGGCTTGTCAGTGGTAGCATTGGCAAAATTGCACTTGTCATCCCTGGAAATTATAAAGTTAGCAGCTTATGAATGTCAGCAGCCATGGTAATATCCTCACCCGCAGGCTCAATATTTCCATACAGAAATCAAACTATATGCAGCCGAGATGCATATGTATGCATTATATGCATATAACGCATTAGGGCCTGTGTCCACCAAATGCCTTTTTCCGCTGGCAGCACCTATTTTTAATACAAATCTTATGAGCTTCAGCGTTCGCAGACATTAAAAACTAGGCAGAGAGGGCTGTTATTGTGTCAGTTGAAATATCAGGTGTGTATATTTTGCCAATACCGTGCATTCAATCTGTCAGTCGAATAATTTAGCAACAACAATCACGCAGTGAAGCGCTGAGAAAGCGCTGGGGAAAATAGTTTGAGAACGCTGTCAGCACAAAAACTGCATTTGGTGGACACAGGCCCTTAGTGAGCCTCAACTGAAAAAGACTGGATTGTTTTTTTTTTGTTTTTGTTTTTGTTTAAGCCTTTTGTTCCTGTCATTGAAATGCTGTATATAGGAGTTGGTGATGCGTTGCGTTGTGTTTTTGTTTTACCCAAAGCCCTCCCGCAAAACTGTAATTCTTTTAATGCTGGGAGTATATATTCCATTTGTTAACACTGCGGCTCCGTTGCGAAAAAGCCTGGGATTTTCTGTGTCTGAACATTTACAGACTTCTGCACACGGAGCTTGCACACCTGGCTTAGCCGAGCAGAGAGAGCCAGGAGAGATGTCATAAATCATAAAACAAAACCCTCTCCCTGCATATGGACTTCTCTGCTGATGCCCACTTTTTCACCAGAGTCTCGCAAGCCATAAGCAGCAGCCTCACTTGATTAACATTTGTGGGAAGATTGTTTTTTTTTTTAGATTTTTTTTTTCTCCCAGAATGATTTTTTTTTTGTATGTCTGGGCTTATTCATGTCTTACAGCTGTTTTTTGTTTATTTATTAAATTAGGTGTTTTCCACATAAGTCAGAGATTGGCTGCAGCTTATTGGCAAATGTTTTTTTTTTTATTTCTCCTGTGTATATTTGTCCTGGATAAAGCCTCGGTAGTTTATTAAGGAAGTTTGATTTACTAGTCTTATATACTGTACGTGAAATCATCGACTGTACTGTACCTCAGGTGGTTGTTAATTATTTTAGATGACATTGAGAATGGGCTGTTATATAAAACAGTATGTGCCATAGTATTCATTATGCAACCACTTATCTGATGACTAGAACAGAACAATGCCCCACTGTGCCTTAGTTTCTACTGTATTGTGCTACAGTTGTGTGCTGTTTTTGCATTGGTTTGGAAGTGATGAAGTGTGCAACTGTTGAAGAATTGGAAGACCACCAGTATGTTTTTGTTATGTGTTTGTTGTAATGTATGGCCTATCCCCTGTGGTTTTGGTTCCCCTATAACTGGAGCACTGGAGCGCTCCACTGTACCCTGTTGTGCTCTGAATTGTTCATCGTTGTATTATTCAAATGTTTTTCAAATGTAATGGAGGCACATAAAGCACCCAGCGATTGAGTTATCGGAAGGAGTCATGAAGTGAAGGCCCATGAGCTTGTGCAAATGTCTCACCTCTCGTGTGTGTGTGTGTGTGTGTGTGTGTGTGTGTGTGTGTATGTGTGTGTCTGTGTGTTTGGGCATGCATGTGTGCCTGTGCATGTGTCTGTGTGTGTGTGTGTGTTTTCCCTGTTTGTCTTACTCAGGAGATTCCGTTCTACCACATCTGGAGTGGCTCCCAGCGCAGCCTCCACTGCACCTTCACTCTGGAGCGGCTGAGCCTCAGCACCTGCGAGCTCACGGGCCAGCTGTGCGTGTGGCAGGTGGAGGGGGAGGGCCAGAGCTTCAGTCTCGATTTCAATATCGCCAAGGTAACCACCGCTCACTTTTGCTGCCAGAGCACCCCCCCGCCCCCACACCGGTGCCCGGCGCCAGCTGGCCAATGGCAGCGCCAGAGGTCAATAGGCACTAGGGGTTTTGACCAATCGGCTTTCTCTGCCAGCGAAAACAATGATGGCTCCTCATTGTGTGTGAAATCTTAACAGATGGGATTAGGGAATGGGTACATGGTTTAATTAACCGCCTTGCTTGTGCTGATCTGTTGAAGGTGGCAGCAGATTTTTCTGGAGAAGAAATCCTGCTTACCGCTCCAGTAATGATGGATTATAATGAGAAAATGCCATGTTTTGCATTAACAGAAAATGCCATGTATTGCATAAACAGGACTTTGGGTTAAAGATTGTAAATAGTCTTCTCTTGTGAAATCAATTTGACTCGATCGCGAATAGCTTAGATTTGCACTATATGGATTTTTAATGGCCAGTGCATGCATGGCAAATACCAGTCCTTAGCAAGTCCACTCGTCACAAATACCACACAGGTTTCATGTAATAAAGACAAGACAGATTGGTACCAGTACAGTGAAACAGCCATCAATATGGTTGTATAAGGGGATGTTATGACAAACATCACTATCAATTGTGTCGTTCCCCTTTCAAAGTTAAAGACTTTGAGCAATGCGAGTGAGGTGTGTACTACTAGGAATGAAGGATATCAATGATTGATGGTTGATGTCAACAGACACTTTTTGCAACTGGAAGTAAACAAGTGGGGAAATCTTGACAACCACTGCCTGACAAAAGCCCATCATTGAAAACATTTCAGCAAAGGAGGGATGAGTGAATAGGACATGTGAATGTGGATCTTTAATTCCCCCCGGCTACACATTTATGCAACTTCTCTTAGGTTTCTTTTTGGTCTCCTTCATTTTTATTTTTTATACTTGTTTTTTTAGGTATCTTTTTATCTTTTTTATCTTGGCTATTTTATCTCTATGTATTCTATCGCCTCCTTTCAAGATAGGTCTGTATATTTCTGTGTGTGTCTGTATTGTGGTGTGTCCACTGTCTGTCCTGTAATCTGTTTAAACACTATACATTGTTTATGAGCCGTGTTGCATGTTGGGCCACCTGAATGTCCCCCTGGCGGGACAATAAAGTTGACCATGACCTTGACCCTGACCTTGCTGCTATAGTGAATCAAGAAGACGATATCTGATGCTGATATTGTTCTTCACAGGACAACCGGCCCCTGGACTCCGATTTCCTGCTGATGGACAACAGCACGCCGGCTCTGGCTGGACCCAGCGCGTTCCAGATCCCTTACCTCATCCGCCAGAAGATTTGCAGCAGCCTGGACGCCCCCTGCCCAAATGGGGCCGACTGGAGACTACTGGCCCAGAGGCTCAAGCTCGACAGGTCAGCCCCCCGTCAGGCCGTCCACACACACACACACACACTGCACATACACACTACAAACACACTATACGCACACATGCGCACACTACGCACACTACGCACACTACGCACGCTACGCACGCTCATGCACATGCACATGCACACACACACACACATGCACACACACACACACACACACGCACACACACATGCACATATACATACACACACACACACACACACACATACACACCAATGCTCATCCCTCTTTGCCTGCCTTACACCTCACAGCCAATTACTCTACCGTGGCCGACCAAAACAACTAGACAGACTGGGATTCAATTATTTGTCCATTTAGAGTCCGGGGGTTTGATGTAACAAAGTGGGTAGACTTCATTTGACCAGTAGTTCTCCCTTAGTCCAATTAATTACAGTTGCAAGTAGTGGCACACAGTTTCAATTAACGGTCCGTAGTGAGGGGTGGATCAATTTTCATTTCCTTGCATAAACAGGAAGCTTAAAAAATGGTATATTTTCCAAGAAGAGTGTGAGTATTTGGTCTGCTTTTGCCGTCGTCTTGGTTCTGTTTTGACACGTTTGTTTATTTCTTTGCACTGGCTAATAGTCTGAGTTTTAGCGCACCCCCGCACACCCCACCCCACCCCACCCCCTAACTTTGAGTTCCTCTCTCCCACAAAAGAGAGTGGCATGTACAAAACAAGTGTGAAAGCCCCCCCCCCCCCTGCCCCCCCACACACCACACACCACCTGCCCCAAAGGCATTTGAAGTACAGAAAAAGGCCATTAGATCGAACAAGCCACTTCAGGTACCTCTGGGAGTCGCTTTCCCACCACATCAACCACACGGCCTCGAGAGTCACCGCTTTTGTTGGTATTGATCAGCTTTGATCCGAAAGGTTCAGCACGGTGAATGGGGAAAAGGTCACGCTATATACCTGCTCGCCTACAAGCCGCAGCCAAAGCCAAGCCAGGGCATACAATATGCCCCCCCCCCCCCTCGCCCCCCCACATCAAAATGACAACCCCCAGCTCTCTTTCTCTCTCTCTCTCTTTCTCTCTCTGTCGCCCCCAGTGAAAGAGTTGAAAAGGCTCGACGTGTTTTTGTTTTTTTTTAGAAAGAAAGAAAGAAAAAAATATATAATAATTTTCGTTTATCAATTTTTTGCTGAGATAATGTAATTTGCATAATAACTGGGAAACTGTGGGGGAGAGTGCATAACTCATGATGGTCATAAACATTTACGTCCCCCAGGCACCCCTACACACAGCAGAGCCGCGCCGCGCTGCATGCATAATGCGCCATTATAGAAAGGCAGCGCTCGACGCTCCCCGCTAACGACCAGCATTACCACAGCGAAAAACTTCCATCTTCTCCTTGCTTGCCCTTTTTTTTTTTTCCAAGTCCAACGAAAGAAATACACCAACAATTCAACAGTCAGCCTTCCTCCGCTTCTCATCCTCAAAGAAAAAAGTCAGAAGAATGTAAAGATAATTATACGAGTACAAAGAACTAGAAGGGTTCATAAAATGAATGTTTGCACGATGTCTGGTTGGTGTGTGTGTGTGTTTTTTTCCTTCTTCAAATTGAATTAAACTGTTATTTGGCCACAGCGGGCTGGGTGAGAAGTGCTGTAAGAGAGAGTCTAAAAGATGAGTCGTAGTCAGAGAGAGTGATACACTTGCCTGCCAAAAATAACTTCATGCCAAGTGCCAAATTGTGCATTCATGATGTTTTTTTTCTGTCTTTCCCTCCTTACCCATATTTTGCCCCTTTTTCATCTCTGTCTGTGTGTCTGTCCATCTGTGTGTATGTGTGTCTATGTGTGTGTCTCTGTCTATCTATCTATCTATCTATCTATCTATCTATCTATCTATCTATCTATCTATCTATCTATCTATCTATCTATCTGTCTGTCTGTCTGTCTATCCATCTATCTACCTATCTATCTATCTATCTATCTATCTATCTATCTATCTATCTATCTCCCCTTTTCTCTCCTTCCCTCCGTCCCTTCCTTCCTCCCTGCCTCTGTCCCCTGTGGCTCTGCTCCAGGCACATGAGCTTCTTTGCGTCCAAGCCGAGCCCCACCTCTGTGATCCTGGACCTGTGGGAGTCCCAGCACTTCCACAGCGGCAACCTCAACCAGCTGGCAGCCGTCATGGCCGAGATCGGCAAGCAGGAGGCCATGATTTTCCTGGTGTCGGACGGAGAGTGCTAACCTCGATCAGCAGCGACTGCAGCAGTGGATACACATGAATACACATACACACACACACACACACCTTACACGCGTATACACACACACACTAACACACACACACACACACGCACACACAAATGCTCACACACGCACGTGCACATGCACACACACACACACACGCACACAGACACAGACACACACTGGTCGGGGGGGCTGAGGGGGGATATTAGGAGCACTGGCAACTCCCTGTGACATCCTCTTCACTCTGAGGATGGAGCCAACACCGACGCCCACTTTCGTAAAACGGGGAGACGCACCTTCCCCGCACTGAGCCACAGAAGTCCATTCGCCCTCACTGAGATCTCGATCCATTACCCCAGCCTGTGCATGCCAGCGTAGGAGCACTCGGTGTGCCCATCTTTTTAGTGTGATTTCTGATCAAAATCATGCAAGGAAAAAGAAAAAAACAAACACGACAACAGAACAACCGAAAAAGAAAGGTACACAATTCAGTGTTTGGGTGCCGTTCAGGAAGAGGGGGTGGGGGGGCCAGAGCTTGACGTGGTTAGGTTGGTTCACTGCCACACTTGGGGAGAAGGAAACTCTTAATTGAGCAGTTTTATTTTGTACGGTAAGATTTTTTTGGTTTGTTTTTTTCAGCTATTTCCTTATACAATCAAGTTGACCAATACCTTTTATCTCATGAGAGGTCTCTGCTTGGTGGAGAAAGGGAAAATCAAGGATCGAACAATGGCAGCATTTAAAAATGAAACACAAAAGTTGAAGATTTAAAAGAAAACAAATGTGTGCGTTACTTGTATATATTTTAAAATGCAATATGTAGAAGTGGGTGTAATCTGTGTTGACCACCGCCAGAGGGGTCCCACATTAATAACCAAATTAGTATGGATCTGACTTCAAGGGTTGTTTGCAAAAAGGGAATCGAAAAAACAAATACTGCCCAATACCAGTTCAGGTCATCCTCCTCGGCTCTGTAAGACGGAGCAACAAAACAAACAGCCATATTTGTAACCGAAAGCCACTTTATGCAATTTGCATCAGACTTGCAGAGAGATCGTGTCAAAGAACACCGATTTTGGCAGGGTCATCGAGATCCATGTCACCCCATGTCATTTCGTACTCTGGCCAGATGGAGGTCGGCGTGTGAGCAGATTTGGCCGATTTCGCACCAGATCTGTTTGAGGCTGTCTGTTACTTGGACAAGGTCTGGGGGGTAGATATTCTCTTTGTTGTTGTCCGTTAGTCAGTTTGTTATCTCGATGAAGGATTCAAAGTGAAAGTAATCACTCGTTTCAAATCTTTTGGCCAGCTTTAGGTGTAGCTTTACCTACTTTTACTTTGTTGTGACTTCAGTGTGAAGCACAAAATCGCACGTAATTGGCTCACAAATTGGAGTACGCTGTGTCATCCACGAGGGGAGAAATGGGCTGTCTGGCATCTTTGCACGTCAAAGATGGATTATTCATTCCTAATATTTTTCTGTCAGTACAGCAGACAGAAGCAAACAGAGCTCGCATTGCATTTCAGAAGCAAAATGGCACATTGCAGCTATTTTCTGTCAATAAATGTGATGTGTGATGTTCCCCCTTTTTTATATGTAAAGCCTTTCTGGCTCTAGGGCATTCAATGTATGTGTGTTTGGAAGCTCATACATTTTCCAAATGTATTTCCAGGAGCAAAATTATTTTTGATAGCATTATTTCCGTGTGGATAATGGACGTTTTACTGCAGGTTAGCTGAGGGGTCACTAAGAGAGTGGTCTTTTTTCCCCTGAAATCAATAAGGCAGAGAAATGACTAACATTGTGTGGAAACCATATAAGCGATTAGAATGAGCAATTGTGTCCAGCAATGGCCTAATAGGTTCAAAATGTAAACCTAGCTACTCTTAAGGTGGCAAAGTCCTCAAAAGGGCCATCTGTGTGTATGTGTGTGTGTTTTTGTTTTGTTTTGGTTCTTGAGAATAGCTTGGTGTTCTCCTAGGTTCTCATCACATTCGCTCAGTGTAGTTCCACTTCACATTAAGGGTTCTAGGGTTCCTTCTTCCTCCACAAATGTATGTGTGTGGTTTCTTTTTTTTCTTTTCTTTTCTGCTGAATCCATGAATGTGGAGATGTTTTGAGGTCAGCGGGAAACAGACTTTGGTGGAGAGAAGTTAAGACTGTGCAAATAAACCCAACAGGGAATAGTTGCTCTCCGTTTCTCTGTCCAGGAACTCTGTGGGGTGGGGTGGGGTGTTGAGTCAAGTCCCCCAAGGAGAGGATGTGTTTCACAAAAGCTCCTTCCTAATAAAGCAGTCTCCGATGGAGCTAAAGACTGCTTGTGGAGCATAACTAACCACTAGTCTAATTGAATCAATGGTCATATGCATCAGGCATTTGTAAGCCATCTCCAAAAAAAAAAAAAAAGTCGCCATTGAATTATCATGGTCTTTGTGTTCGAATCAGAAATTTTAGCAATTTGTGGTGTGTTGTTTAATCTTAACTGCCTTTGTAATGAGTTTCTTTGTATCAACATGAAATGTTCTTGTACACCCTACCCATCAGTAACACTGACTACCAAAGTTATAAATATATATCAACACACACATTACACATACTATTTCCTTATTTTCTCCCATGGTATTTCAAGACATTTCTGTCAGCTTCATAATATCACTTGTGTAATGCCGTCCCACATATCTTCTTCAAAATCGAGCAGGATTATTTACCATGACTAACAGATCGCATTGGAGCATCAGTAATTTTAACCAGAGACAACACTGAATCTGTTTATTATAGCACTTTGTAAAGTAAATGTACATGATTTTACTATGGAGCCAAAAAAGACAGACTGCTGGCGTAACATTTGTCAAAAACGTATAACCTGTGACGTGTTTGCCTACTGTTCATTGGTTATATAGCATTAAACAAATAATTTTCTGCGGTGTTTAAGGTTTAGACTGTTTGCCAGAAGCTTTCTGTTTTTTATTTTATTTGTTATTTTGTTTGTCCTGATGCTGTGTACGTATGTTTGTACAGTTTGAGCCCATGATTTGACAAGTTGTAACCTACCACTACTTTTTTTTTTACACACGTTAACATTGGGAGACAGACACCAGTGAAGCTGAACTGTTTTGTGGAAGAGACAAATGTGGTGGAGAGATGGAGGGATGTCGCAGCCACGTCCAGCACCCATGTTCACGTCACACATGCCTCAGGTAGTCTCTCCCAGCAGCACCAGGTCCTACAGGAGCACCTGGAGTGTGTGTCTCACTATACAGCTTGTGGTCCTCGATCAAACACCGCTGTGCATGTTCCGATAATGCTCGTCCGATAACACGCAAGCCCTGTGGCGCAACATACAGTACCACGCTAACACGGCACAGTCATCACTGTCACTTTGCAGAGAGGTGGTATATCGGCCAAATTTTTACCCCACAGTACGTGTTCCCTCGGCACAGAGGAGGCAGTGGCTCAGTTCCTCAAAGTTCCCAACACAAGCCAATTTTTTTTTCCCTCAGCTTCATGCATTGTTGTTCTGTCGTCAATGGACATATGTTCAGTGTGGGTGTGTGTGGATGTGCTTCTACTTCTTGCTCTAACAGTTTTTTTTTCTTTCCACTTTTGTTTTTTTTCAAAACTGAGAACAACAGAATTGTGTACCTGTGAATGTTTTTAATTGAATTTCTTTATTCAATGTTCCTTGCCTTTCTGCAAGTCAAAAATGCTGTACTTATACCATGACACAGCGCTTATGCAATTGTATAATTATTTTCCTTCAGTTCAGTTTATTTATTGTTTTTTTTCTTTTACTTTTCCTTATACTATAAATGTAAAATTGTCGTCAACAATTTTGTGGAAACGGGACACCTTCTACCCTTGGAAGGTTCTCTATACTTTTTGGACAATGATATGGATTTGTGGGTAGAATTTTGGAAATTGGTTTCTAAGTGCTTTCAAGTCTTTACTTGGCCTTATGTACATATATATCTATGAAATTTCAGAAAGGTATGTATAGTAATTCAACCTGAAATGGATGTAAATAAATTATATATTGTTAACCATGGGCTGAACTTATTCTTTTTGGGACTTAAAAACTCTTTTAATTCTGAAAAGATGAAGACGTGTCCTTTCTGTTGTTTGTTTGAAGTCATAGCTCTATGAAGTGGTGCCAAAACAAACACATCCTCCCCGAGAAAGGATTGAAGAAAATCCTTTCCATCTTCAAATGTGGTGACTAAGAAATGCATACACAGATAAAGAACTGCAAAGATTGGACAATATTTATTGATTACATGGATCTAACAAACATTGATAATTTATAGAGGATGTCCTCTATGCAGGAGTCATATTCTTATGCATAAAAAATCTCAGGCATGTACAGAAGAATACAGCAGTATTTTACTGAATGCATAACAATAAGTTTATAAAGCTTTTACAAGGCACTTGGTATGGTTCATACAGAAACTAGAAAACCAAAAAAAAAAAAGAAAAAGAAAAATAATGGTGTGGAACGAAATTGGAGAGACAGAGCAGAGAGCAGGTGCAAAGGTACATAGCCCGTAGGCTTTGCAGAGGCCACACAGAGTCTCGACACTCAATCCACCACTTAAAAGAGATAAAGAGACCATCAGCCAGAGCCTGTGCAGTGCTGAGGGGGGTTAGAGCTCCAGCCTCCAGCCCTGGCTGCAGTGTGTCTGTCCAGCTCCAGGGCGAGCGATCACCAGCGAGACGAGGATGGGGGGGGAGGGGGGACCGCGCAGGCAGGCTAAGGATGATGGATGGAGGGGGCAAGTGCAAACAACCTGACCTTCACTCACACCAACGTGCTGACCTTTCCTGAGTGGGAGCTGCAACTTGCGATGAACCCACCAACCACTAGCTCTCTCTTCTTTTCCCTTCTTCTTCTTCTTCTTCGAAAGCTGTGTTTCAATTTCCCATCACTCCTCTGCCATGCCGATCTATCTCTTAACTCCTATTCGATTGATTAAATGTACAAGTTTACTTGGAATGGCAAAAAGGACAACTTTACTCCCCATTTACTCACATTCTGGCCAATGTACAAATAACCTCTGAAGTTCAACTTTTTATCAGTTTATTCACAAATACACTGTGAAACAGATGACACAATTAAGTTCCTTTCCCTCTTCACTCAAACTGAAGCCTGCTCACTGAGCTGATGACCCATGTCCCTGTGCTGAAGGAGTTTGGGATGTTGGCGGTCAGTAAAGCTGTGCATTACTTTCCTTCCTTATGAAGTACCGTGGGCTGCCCGCTTATCATGGAAGCACCCACACCCCACTGCTCCAGTGTGTGTGCACGGATGGTATTTATCTTTTTTTTCCTTCTTCTTTTCCTTATTTCTTTTAATGTATTTACCTCTTTTTTCCTCCTTCAAAACCGCTTGCTCTAATTACATTTCCTGGTTGAGTATGAATCGACTGGCTCCTGGATATTTAGCATGGGAAGCATGCCTCTGCTGTCGCGGGGGTCAGTTCAAGATGCACGTAATCAGCGCTAATGCACTGTTTACCAGATGCATTTTATTCCTCTGTGGCTCCTCATTACCCTGAGTAGCGCAGGCAAGCAATTGAAGCGTGGGCTAAGCAGGATTGGGTGGGGAGGAGAGGGGGGGGGGGGGCTGGGCCAATGTTAAAGATTGGGGGGGGGGGGTAAGAGGGGTGGCAGTGGTGGTGGGGGTGAGACGGCTGAAGTCTAGATGGCCGGGGAGGGCTTGTGGAAGTCTAAAAATATAATGCGCGAGCACATCAAACACTGAAGCAACTGCTCCACTTTACTGTGACACGCTCAGTGGCTCTCTAAACACCCACAAGTGCTTTTCTAGGCCTGCTCTCAGGGGAGGATTAGTGGGGTGGGTTGGGGTAGAATCCAGTGAAGATGCTCACACCAAATACCCTCATGAGCCTTTTTCG
>CM059288.1:12485581-12630581 GCA_030347295.1 Setipinna tenuifilis | reverse complement strand
CACACACAAGCCTTTAGCCTGTACATTAACGCAACACAAATGTGGTGTTGGACTCACCAACGGGATACAGCACTACTACTGGGAGAGGGCTCAGGAGCCCAGAGCTCACTTAGTGGAGATGTCAGTCCAGCCCCCTCTGACACATCGCCTTAACACCTGGAGATTTAACGCCAGAGGTCAGTGCCCCATTTTAGTGAGCCTGTACTCAAAGGCATATAATATCTCCTTGTCAATCTTCTTTGTCATAAATCTCCCCCTCCGTCTTGCCCTTTGTTGTCCTCCCCGGGCCTCAGGAGGAGTTTAGCTGTGGAGTTTAGCACATCCTGGCACCAAACCTGACTGTAACTCTTATCTGCTGTCAGTCTAACAGGGGTCTGGATAACCTTGTCCAGGAGGAGGACGAGTGAGCAAAGGGACCACTCATGATGGGGCCCAGAGGAGTGTCTTTAGGGTAGAAGAAAAGTGCAGAATAACACACAAACCAAAGTATGTGGTCTGGAATCTCCGAAGTTGGTCCAGGACATGTTTTTACAATATACTGTATGGTTTTTACTATAGAGAAGTGGACAAAGCCACTGTGACATCACCCAGAAACTTTCCTACAGGCCGAATGAGGCTTAAATTGAAGGTTCTCGGCACAGCCATTTTTGCCAGTTCATTCCATTGATGTCAATCTTAATTACCTGTGCAAAAAATTCACCCCCCTCAGATTTATCATGGACCTAAAAAACTACCGAAATATACCAAAATAGTTTTTTGAACCAGGCTGTAAATATTTATTTTTGCTATTAAAACTGACTTTTTAATATTAGAATCTCTGGGGGAGTTGCTCGCTTCTGCAGCCAGCCCCCAAAGGCTGACAGAGGTATTGCACCTTTAGAACTTTAATTTCCGGCTTCATTGTTTAGCCTGGAACGTTTCCTCTTGGTCTCTATACTCACTGCCCATGCTCAGCAGCACCCCCTCTGAGAGGATGGTCTCAAGGGGAAGCAGTGAGGGCATGTCACAGACAGGGGGCGCCAGACGCTCACCTGATGACCTTGTTGCAGGCCCCGCAGAGCGGGGTGCGGCCGGTGCCACCACCGCCGCCAGTCCCAGCGTTGCCGGGTCCCTGCTGCGCGGCCTGCAGGATGGAGCTGCGGTTCTGCATGGGCGTGGGCTCGGCCGGCTGCTGGTGGTGGGTCAGGACAGTGCTGGTCTTGTCCGGGGCGTAGCGCTCGGCGAAGCCGGGGTCCGTCACCCACGGGGGTCTGCAGGAGGGGGGGCCCGGTGCCTTGGGAGCGGCGGCTAGAGCAGAGAGGAAAGGACACCAAGCATGTCAAGCAATGACCTCCTTTCTGTGACCTTGTAGAGGTGATGATACTTAATGAACCATGTTGTCAGGCAATGTTACCAATAGATGTTGCAGGGGACACTTTCCAACTGATGTTTAAGTGTTATACGTAGTAAATGTACTTAAAATTAAATAATCATTTTCAATCATTTCAAGGGTCCTTATATGTAATATTTTTGATCAGCAAAACTTCAGTCGTCATCAATATGAAACTCGTCATAGCCATAAGAACATTAGGAGTCCGTTATGCAGTTGGCCGAAACGGTTCAAAAAGTTGCTCAAAAAGTAGTTTTGTGTACCACCACATTTGCACTCTGGTACAACCTCACGGTGTGGAAAAAAAGTACATCTGATTTACTTCATGGTAATCTTACAAATCTCAGAGGACAGCTTCTTGAAGTGCTGGTGATTAAAGAAAAAGACCCGAGTTTGGAGCCAAATTGAGTGTGCGATACTTCTTACTCCTGGTGTGCATCTCACAGACCTCATCATTAAATTTGCCCTTATCAGCATATAGTGTGACTGTGAGAGGTCCCTGGTTCTACCTGTTGCTTCGTTATCTCCATTACTGGTACTGAGCTACCGGAACGAGCCACTGAGCCGTATAATTGTAGCACTATTACTACAGCCAGCATCTAGTCCCTGAACACACACAGCTCAGGGAGCGCCGAGGCTGATGGAGGCAGACTCGTCTCGTCTGGTCTGGTCTGGTCTGGTCTGGGAACACACAGCGTCCTGGCAACCGCTGCGGTCACACTCCAGGGACCGGACCCAGAGCAGAGCATCGCTCACCACCACCACCACCGCCGGCCGCGACGGACTCTCTGTCTGTCTGTCTGAAACAGACCCCAGTTTTCCAGCCCGCCCCATGAAACCGCGCCGCTTGTGGTTCGGCTGCTGTCTGGACTGGGACCGCCGAGAGACAGACAAACAGCTGCTCTATTTGGTGGCGGGCCAGTCGTGTTCGTCTGCTTTATGACACAAACACCATAAACACCCCAACATCCCAAAACCCCACGTTTCAGTCACCTAATTCCATCATCAGCCCAGCTGTAGACATCCAAGTGTCTGCGTGGCACTTGTCATTACAATATACGTATATACGGATGATTTTACGGTCTAGTAGGGGAAATGTACATCGAGTGGCGGCCACTCTTGCCATGATGGTGGGACTTACCTGGGACAGGGTCTGGTCTCGCCGCCGGTTTGGCTGTAGTAGGAGTTGATGTTGGCCCATGGCTGTCGAGAAATAAAAACATCCACCCTTAGGAAAACACCCACTGTGAAGCAGCGCTTTGGATGAGATCACAGTGATAATAATATTGTGCTGACAATATTGGGGCTACCGTCATCAGATATCCTTCCTGAGAAATCCCTTGGAGACACTGATGGACCAATAAAATACTGTGAAAACATTGACCTTCCGAACGGTTCCCCTTGTTTCAGCAAATGGCTCTGTCTGTAAGCACCCGTGTCCAATGTTCACACTTGTTGTCTAAGCACACTGGCGGTGCCGATGTCTCTGCTTAAGCACAGCAAGCCCTATTACCTGTGATGGCCGCTTTTATGGCGGCTAGCTGCTTAAAGGACAATTACAATCATTACCAGAGGAAATGTCGGAGGCGCATCGGCTGGGCACGGTGCTTCACCACTCCAGGCCCCTGCAAACCTGTGTGTACACTTGGCATTGCGCTACATTCAGCACCATATAAGCCACTGTTTATCCCAAGGGCTAGTAAGTGCACACACTTAATGCCACTTCAACCGAAGTTTCTCAAAGTTTTTTTTCTTTTTTTTTGGCTCAAAATTCAAACAAATGTTTCTGTTTATTCCCCTCTTTACATTCCTTCCTTTTACACCCTGCTAATGCAAAAGCTATCAGTGGAGCAAACAACCTGTGTCGATGGGGACTCTAAGTAAATAAGTGTGTTTTTTTCAGCCTAATTGTGTTTGCATGGGCTCTTAGGTTAGCTGCAGTGGGAAGGCATCTGTGTACACAAAAAAGAGAGAGAGGAGAGGATAGAGAATAAGGTTGGGGAGGGAGAGGAGAGTGTGAAAGGGAAAAAGAGCAGCCAGGAGTCCAACAGACTTTTTACGACGGAAGGCAGTAGGAGAAGAAGAGATAACGAGATAGGAAAGAAGAGAGTGAGCAAAAAACTGAGGAGAGAAAACAGAAAGTGTGTGTGTGTGTAAGAGAGAGTGTGTGTGAGTGAGAGAGACAGAGAGAGAGAGAGAGAGAGACAGAGACAGCGACAGAGACAGACAGAGAGAGAGCATATGAGGGGTGGAAAGCAGAGGGAGAGAAACACCTGGCAAGTGTCCTTTGCCTCCAGGAAACTGTGAATTTTAATACAGCTGTGTGTGGTGCTGCCAGAGCCGTCTCACAGGGCCGATTGCTCCCCATGCTCATGGGTTTTGATTACATATGGCGGAGAGGAATCCCAGCATCCAAAGGAAACACAAACTCCCCACTGCTGAGCTCCCTAATGTTCTGGCATCTTCAGGGAATTAAAAAAAAAAAAACTCACAAAACAAAACAAAAAAAAACCCCACAAAAATCTTGTACATCTCAAAGCGACAAATGCACTGAATCTATCAGCATACCTCATCACCATTTACCCCTCAATTACAGAGAGTGCTGCTTTTAAGATGCTCATTTCGATAGATAATGGCACTGCCTCTATACCTAATTGTGCCTGAAGACAGCTAACCACTTTTGCTGCAAACCACCTTCAACTCCTGAAGGAGTAAAAGTTTTAGTAATTGTGAATAACCCCATACCGCACTGTAGGCATTTCAGCCAGCTCATTAGAGTGAGAGATTCATCCAGGTCATTACCTGGTTTCTCGCCATCACCTTTTCCAGTGCCATGCTTCCAATCCTTGTCATTGTCACACGGGCACATGATAATGTACTGGCAAGTCCTTCAGAAAGTGCTCAGTTAATGCAGACATTAGGAAATTGTGTTTTTAATGGAGAGCACATCTGTTAAAAATAGATAAGTGCTGTTCTGTGTGCCAATACTTTACTGTTATTTTACTGCTTAACTGTTATGTCAGTAGACTGCAGCTGCTGATTTTCATGAGGCTGATACAGCGATGACCACCAGAGGTGAAAATAGATGACCAGTATGGTTAGGAACTCCATTCTAGAATTTTCTAGATTTTTTAGCAGAAAGATAGAAAGCAAAAGCATGCCAAGGAATCACAAGGAAACAGAGAAGACAGAAAAGGGCAAGGTCTTTTTTTTCTTTATGTTTTATGTACTGACTGTAGAGAGGAAAAGAGACAGTCACAGAAAAAAATCTCTTGTCTTGTTAAATAGAGAGAGGAACTGAGAGAATTAGGAGAGAGAAAAGAAAAAAGTAACAATTCCAAAACAAAGTAGATTCTGAGCTCAGAGATTGACACATTAAGATCTTGAGCATACAACAGGTAGAGCACAGAAAAAAAAATGAGAGAAAACATCAATGTATACATACATCTCTTCTTGGGTACATTCACCTTCTTATTTTCATGTCAATTGCAAAGCCTTGGCATCTAGATATAACCTAGCTTTTGTCCTGCCATTTAAATGAGATAACTGAATTTTGAAAAAGAGGGAGAGGCAGATCAGGAGAAATAAACAGAGAAAGGAGAAAAGAGGTAAAGTGGGAGAGGGAGAGACAGAGAGGTAAGAGGGCTGGCACAGTACATCTGGAGAGGAATAAGAAGGCTGCAGTCGCCACTGCTGAGGAACTCTCCCGGTCTTAATGACAGTGTGCATGGAACTTACTAGAACCATGACACAGAGGCCAAACACACACTCACAGACACGCTCATACGTACATACTCTCGCTCACAAACACGCACGCACACACACGCACACACACACTCCTGTGGAAACAGGACTTATGGCAGAGAGGCTGGCAGGCTCAGTATGCGTAGATCCACTTCGCTGGTGTCATTATATCGGCTGCACGTTTGCTAATATTCACATTTTGTTTCATTTTGCTATTTTTAGTCACGCTTTTTCTACGTTTTTTTTTTTTTTTTAATGTTAAAACTTAAGTACAAGTTTCACCTCCACACTCCTGAACCCTTTCTCCATCTCAGGCTTGCGGTGTCTTAACGGTCACCCCTGTGGATGACTTGTTGTTTTTCAGTTGTATAAAGTAATCATCTTCGATCATCATCATCATCATCATCATCATTCGTCGTCGCCATCGTCGTCAACATTCGTTGTCGTATTCATCGTCATCGTTGCGATTTGTTTCAGAAACAGGCCCCCTCTGTTATCCATGGTGACAGGGGGAGAGATGCTCGCTCAGTTTTTGATATTGAGAGAACGTGCAGAGCGGTCGTGATGCCAATCCCTCAGCCGGGCATAGCGGGGACTCTGGATTTCAGTAAGGAACTTTTCCCTGGCCGAAGCAAGGATGACAGAAAAGGAGAGGAGGGGAAAAGGGGAGAGGAGAGGACAGGAGAGGAGGAAGGGATAGCACAGAACCAAAAAGAGACAGAAGAGGAAATGGGTGGAAGGAAAGATAAAGACAAGGGGGACAGAATGGAAGAAAAAAGTAAAAGGTGAAAGAAAAGAAAAAGTTAGAAGGCACCTTGCAGAAAAAAAGAGGAAGTAAATACAAAAGCTGTGCTGCTAACTATAGGCTGTTCATGCAGCAGAAAGCAAAAGCAACACACACACAAACGTGCACCCACACACACACACGCGCACCCACACACACACACGCGCACGCTCGCACGCACCCACACACACGCACGCACGCTCGCACCCACACACACACACACACACACACACACACACACACACACACACACACACACACACACACCTTAATTCACATCTCTCTGTAATCAGGCCACAGGGCACCATACGTGGCGCTAATTAGCAATATGATATGCTAAGGCCACACGCTTGCATGGAGGAGAAGCATTAAAAGTGACTAATTATGACTGTGCTGTAATGGTGCTTAGAATAGACACAAACAAACTGAAAGGTCAAACCCAAGCTGCGTGCAACAGCTCACTGAAGGTGGGAGTGAGACGATTCACACAGGTTTACCTGGACCTTTTCAAGATTTCATCGTCTGGGTCCTGCACTGAGAAGCAGGAGAGAGATACAAATCAAAGACCATCCTCTGACTATCACACAAGGCCTCCACTGAGTGCACAGGCCTTCCCTAAGACTGTCATATGCACACGCATGCTTACAAAAGGCCAACATAAATAATACTGAGAATCTACATGCCGTTTGCTTAGGCTCTTTCAATGCCATACGATAATTACCATGATTTTTGTAATAATTATATCCAACTATTAAACAACTATTAAATCCTGCCATTTCAACATTGTACAAGTTGACATTCACCATCATTATTCAAGCAACACATCTCAACATGCTTTGATGGACTTTGATAAACCACACGCACACATAGCTCTACAATATTGTAGTCCCTTTACTAAATTACTGAATAAAAGATATTCCAAACCAACAGCACACATGCATGCCGTTCAAATTTTTCTGGTCAAACTAAAACAGGTCCCTCTTGAATACAATTATGGAATGGACGTCAGCTAGACAACAACATTAAATGGCCCAAAGAAGCACAAATAGTCTCCTGACTCTCATGAACTGGCTTACATGCGCTCTTTAAGTAATTACACCTAATCCTAGGCATGGCCTTACATAGAGACAGCTTTCTGCCGACATCCTGTTTGAGGATGTGCAGCTAAGCCCTGAGAACTTTCCTCCTGCTCAGAATTCCTCTGAGACATCCTTCATCCTCATGCCCCTGGCCGTCATGCCTTGTGAGCACTTGCACACATGCAGTCAGTAACCCCCCCCACCCCCACATTCCCACCCCACCCAGGTAATCCCGGTCGAGCCCCCAGGAGGGTTTGGGCCCAGTCTTTTGCCGGCCCTGACTTACTGAAGTCAGTGCCTGTAAGCTGGGCAAGGATGCGGAAGGAGCGTGACTGGGTGGTGCCAGTGCGTGGTTGCCAGTCCTGAGTGTCTTCGATCAACCTCTTCTTACCACGGTCGTTGGGGATATAGCCAGGGTAGGTTTCCATCCGGAGACCAAACCTACAGGTGAGTGGAGGTGGAGTTTTTGATAGGAGAGTCTAAGGATACCCTTTGAAGTACTTTTAAGTTGTTGGCTGACCAAGAGAACAGTGATCTATTGCTAGAGAGTAAGATTATAACAAAGTCTAAATAAAGTAGTCCTTCCAAGTGTATTTTAGCTTGCAGAAGTGAATTACAGACCACTATTGAAAAATATGTCTTGCTGACATTTTAAGTCCTTTAGGATCTAATGCGCACTTTAATTACATGACACCGGGCTGCTGGATTTGTGTCGTTACGGTCTGTTTACTCCATACCACTAACAGACCACAGGGGCCATACAGGACGGTGCTGTTGCCATTGCTATTTCCCATATGCTCAGTTTCCTAAGGCATTAAACCCCTAAATAAGAACAGCAGACTTACTTGCCGACTGGGCCAAAGTCTCCATAATAAGCCTCTCTGACGAAGTGCAGACAGAGGACAAACAGGGTGGCAGGAGAGAAGAACAGGGAAGAAGAAAAAGGCAAATAACAACAGAGAAAGAAGAGCAGCTCAAACAGCAGCAGAGAGAGAGCAAACACACATCCATCACCACTGCTACTTCGGGCCAACTGACCTCTGCTGTAAATCTGTCAAACATGCTGTTTGTGAAATCTAATCAAATAGCACCTGGCAATCAATACCTAATAATGCTGTCCAAATAAAGTCAAAACAAAGTCATCTGTCATCGGCCAGGTGACAGAGGGAATACTGATTTAAGATATAGCTGCGAACAGGCCACTGGATGTTTGGATGTGAAGTCTGAACTAGAGGAAGGAGGAAGAGAAAGTAGAGTGTATGGGATCTAGACACTAGAGGAAAGCTAAGCTAACAGCCGCAGAGTTTGGGATGAATTGGGGCCAGATCAAGGAGATATTAGTTCCAAATCTGCTGCTAATCGAGGGCTGGAATTTAAGGTAGGACTTTTAACTCAGCATGAAAAACACAAAGGAAGAGTTAAAAGAATGTAAAAAGAAGTTTACTGACTTTTCTTCCCCTTCCAATGGGGGCTGGGTAGAAAAAGAGAAAAAACAGAACAGAGAAAGAAAAGGAATCATTAGCAAAGACACTGAGGTAAACAAAAGACCGTCAGAATCAGAGAACACATTTTTAGTAAGGGAATTAAAACCAAGGATTGAACAAACAAACACCACACATGCTGTAAGTAACCACAGTGACAGGCTTTAACTTGCTTTATAGGCAGTCGTCATGTGCATAGTGAGTAGATGAGCACAGATAGCACTAGCATTAATCTGACCACGATCTGCACAGGTGTCCGTGTGTAAAAAAAATAAAAATAAAACAAACATTCAAGAGGTGGCTGGCATATTAATGGTGCCGCTGACAACATATATCCTCCTGTGGTCCACCTGATTCATAAAGGCTATCTGGGCCAACACAGGCCACTCTGACATTGTGGCCTTGGGATTTGCAGAACTGTCAACACAACTCATCTGCCAGAATGTGTGTATTAATATTCCCAAAAGTATTTCAACACCTTCCAATGCACCGCGTCATCCCACTAACCCCCCACCAGCAGCCCCCGAGGTGCCGGGGAACATTTGGTGCACGTTCTGCAGACACGGGCACATTTCACTGCAGGGGCAGCAGGAATGTCAATAAACTCCAATGGCAGATGCGCGCACACACACACACACACACACACACACACACACACACACACACACACACACACACCTACACACGCACGGACACATGAGCGCATACACTTACTCAGATAAATATACACAGACAACACACAACCACATGACCACCTGCCTGCTCGCCCGCCCCCACAAACACACACAAACACACAAACACACACACACACAAACACACACACACACAGCGCGGTGATGCAACACCCTGTCCGATCCCCTGAGGATGTGGTGAAGACAACACTTCCTCCTTCATGCCCAATCAGATCAAATTTCTCCCATTGGGAGTTGGCACAACAACAGCAGTGTGTTGGGGCAACCATCTCCTGCAGTGGAAGCAAGTAAACACTCCTCACTAACATCCCCATCAACATCACCGACACCTCTGACCACACACACAACTCCCAGGCTTTCACATCAGAGGGCACATGTAAGGACTTTAAAACAATAACCGCTAACAAGGTTTTTGTAATTTGTAAGTTGGACAGGGAAATCACTCCAAGCTGCACAAACACGTACAAAGTTAGGATACCCATGGTGGCCTCTCCAAGTAAGGCTTGTTAAGTAATCCTGCACCGCGGCAGTAAAAAGCACTTTGAGAAGTCAGCAGATTTTATAGGAGGGGTTCAGGGAGGATGGGTAGTGGAGGAAGAGGTGGAGGAGGGGGAGGGGGGGGGAGTGCGAGCTATAAACAGCCACTGACAACATAAAGACCATGCCAAAAAGTCAACCCCCTTAACCCCTTCCTCAACTGAACCAGGCCTTTAGACCTGAACAAAACCTTTGGCTGCACTGAAAAAATCTAGTGTCTTTAAAAAAAAAAAAAAAAAACGGACAAGCTCCTCATCTTTTTAGCCATTTTCTTCGCCGTCTTGCCATATTCAGAGATACACATGTAGAGCTTGTAAGAAATCCAGTAGCAGTGGATTTTTTAAGGGGCCAGAGAGGGGGGGGTGGGGGTGGGAGTGAGTTGGGGGGGGGGGGGGGGGGGGGGGAATGAAGTCCCTTCCAGCTCCCTTTGCATAACCGTGTTATCACCTCCTCGGACAAAAACACAGACTGCACCTCGGCGGGGCCTTCTTGGCTGGGCTTGAGCGGATTAGCATTTCGGCCCGGTGTGTCCAGCAGGTAACCAGGAGCAGCTGCTCCCCTGCACACACACACTGTGCTTATCGACAACCTGCCCCCCAGCTGCACCAAACCCGCTCCAAATTGAGAGATGAAAAGGCGGAGGGGGCAGTGCAGGTGGACAAGCAGGCACTCTTTGGGATATCTCCTGAGCCTCATACACACACACACACACACATACACACACACACACACAATAAACTCTGCCAGATTTTGATACCGATCCAATAAAAATCAGTGGAGAAACAAAAACAGACCAAAAAGAGCGGAAAGAAAGTGAGGAAAAAAAAGGATGTGACTCACACCTACCCATTGTGTGGCTGGGGCATGCTACTGGGCACCTGTGTGCCCGAGTTAAGCTTATACGACAAAGGCTTGATGACGGGGCCAGAACCGACAGAGCCGCCCCCTGGCGCAAATGGCCGCGCCATCTTGTTTATGGTCGTGCTGGGGGCAAACGAGTACTTTGGTTGACTGGTGGCAGGAGCGAGCGTGTTCTGCGTGTAAGAAAGAACACACATACACACACACACACACAAACACACACACACAGAGCAAAACAAACCAATACCATGCAGTCAGAGTGTGAACACACGCGAAAAATGTGAAAAAAAAAAAAAAACACACACACAAATACACACAATGCAAAGGCATACACACACACTGCACACACTGTTATTTCCTGACTTTGAGTAATAGCACAATCTCGAACTGAGGTTTTAGTTTAACAGCATTCAATCAGGCTGCCTTTGGGCAATGGCTCCCACAAATGTGTTAAGTCATTGAACACCCATTCCCTGCCAATAGCCCATTCTTGCGCTCACGTCCAGAGGAAGCGCTTAAGAAGTGTGAACACACCCCAATTGTCTCACAAATATTTACTCTGGGCGCCGGCCAAAGACCGGCCCGAACGGATCCGCTCCCATTTCTGCTGGCTCGGTTCTTTGGCACTTGAGCCTGGTCCAGAGTATTAACTTTAACTGATGCGCCTTGGGCTGGAGTGGTGGATATTTTGTGCAAGGGGATTGTGGTTGACCACAGCCACTAGGGGGCGATTTATCACCCGTTTGGATTTTTTCTTCTTTTTTTTTTTTCCCCCCAAAGATTTACACAAGAGAGACACAAGTGAGTGTGATTAATTTCTCACAGGAGCTCAGGAGCTGAATGTATATTTACATCTCTGTTACACAACATCTCCCTTCGGCAGAAGCATCTGACTGAGGGAGGCTCCGGAGTAGAGATAGACTATTGGAGGGAATGCAGAGGCGTCACTCAGCAAGGCTCAGATTGGGATTGTGCTTGTTCGTGGCAGAACATGCCCTGAAGAATATGACAGCCACACAGACAGACAACCAGACAGCCAGACAACCAGACAACCAGACTGACTGCCTGTGTGCCTGCCTGACTACCTGACTGGCTGGCTGCCTGCCTGCACTCTAATGAAACACATGCTGTGCCCGAATCAGAGTGATGTTAAGTGATGTAAATAAGTGAAGACTTACCTTTGCTGGATCTTGCGCAGGTGCAAAACCTCTGTTAAAAACACAACAAGAGAGAAAAAGGAGAAAAGTTAGAAGGATCGAAAAAAGCTGTGGTGAAATGTTTGGATGAGGGGAATGTTTCACATCCTGAACGGCTCGCTGGTGTCTGCCAACCTTGTTAGGAAGCATTTTATTTATTCATTTTAATTTTAACAATTTTCTAATCGTTACCGTATCCAATCAATAAATTAAGGGAAGGGAACTTGTAAAATACCAACTAATATCAGCAAGGCCCTAGCTCAGTTAATTGCTGCTCAATTATTGCTCTACAGTGGCCAGGGGCTAAATGGAGAGGATAACACAGCCAGCAGCACTAATGCAATAAAAAAGCCGTTTACTTAAAATTCCCCTTATAGGCTTTCCATCAGGCGAAAGATGATAAATTGAGCAGAACCACAGCAATCACAATTGTCTCATTATCTTTCGACCGCTCGACTTCCTTCCCTTCTGTGTGCTGCTGCTGTGTGCACAGAAAATGGCTGCTACAGTCCGTGAGAAGTGAGAGTGAGCAAGAGGGGAGAGAGAGAGAGAGAGAAAGAGAGGGACAGACAGACAGCCACACTGCAGACTTTATGGCACTGCGTTATTGACCCGGACAGCGGCTCCCACTGTATTTCCTGTGACAGGCACTATCCACTGACTTCTCACCAGCGGCTCCTACAAGATAACTCTGGCGGGCTATTTTAAGGGTGACAGGACAGGCGTATGACTGAGCTCGGCCTAATTGCAAAAAGGAGCAAGATTATGGCCACCACGGACAATTATAAGATGCCTGAAATTTGGAAATTCTTAAGCAGCCCTGGCCCATCGCCGCTGAGCATGTAGGGGGGAAATGACCCCAACATTTCTAAAAATAAACGCTGGCTTCTAAAGTCAGGCACTGGTGCTACATACCACTGTGTAGATTTCTTTTTTTTTTTGGTTAAAGACAGACTACATTGCAGCACATTGTTATTAATGAGCCTTCATAAACTGCTACACTGTGCAAGTATTTGAAAGGAAACATGGCAGACATTTCCAAGCATTTCTAAAAGTCCTAGATAAAATGTCCGAGACTCTGGAGGCTTTTCAAAAGGGCCTCATGATTTATGCATCAAATAAGCCGTGCCTTTTAAGGTGCCGTTAATCAGCCACTCGCTGGCTCGCTGGACAACCAGAAAGGTGCCTATTGTTGCTACCGCCAAAGCCCGTAGCTCGGATATCAAGGGTACAGTTGAGCCCCCCTCCCGCATGTGGGGACACACACACACACAGACACACAGACACAGACACATGCACACACACATACAGACACAGACACACAGACAACCCCACACCAGTGACAGCATACTTAGTGACGACATACTTTTTTTGTTTTTTTTTAAGGAGTATGGCTAGAACTCCAAACCCGCCGGAACACAAAAGGGGGGAGGGGTGTCCCAACAGCTGCCAGATGAGAAAGAAAATGGAATGCAGCGTATGGACGTCGACATGCAGTGTTGTTATCCTGTCCACAGGTCACACAGTGTGTTTTTTTGTGAAATTGGGAAAGTCAAAAACATGCTGGAGCAGTGTGGGGGGGGGGGGGGGGGGGGGGGGGGGGGGATAAAAAAAGGGCACAAAGACTTCATGTCATACTTTATCAGATAAGGGCTTTGGCAAATTAAATTCAACTGGGCTTTATCACTGACCGTGACAGAGTTTATGATAGGGAGGGGCCGGTAACAGCAACAAAAAGGAAAAGGGAGAACGTTGGAAAGTGAGACAAAGAGAGAGAGGAAAATGCCTTTCGAGGAGCTGAGGAGTTCTTGAGAACACAGAAAAAGGCTGAAACTGCTTAGCTAATTACACCACGTACTTCAAGTGTGAGGAAACCAACCCTATACTTTCCCTGTGAAAAGTAAACATGTCGGCATGTACTGGCATGCAAATGCAATTATAGCCTTGCGCAAGGAAACGCAATTGTGTGCAAACATTAACTCCAGGCACTAACAATAACACTGTACCGGATGAAATCTATATGTCTTCCTGTGTACCTGTAAGGAAAATTGCGTGTGTGTATACAAGTTTCTCTGCATATTTGGGAGAGAGGGAGAGAGAGAGAGAGAGAGAGAGAGAGAGAGAGAGCATTGTCAATTGCTGTGTTATCCACAGCAACAGTGAGCTCACTGGAGACCCACACATTCACTTACCAACACAATACACTACTGTGACACCCCTAACACACACACACACAGACACACACAGACACACACACAACAATCCCTCCACGACACACAGACAAAACAAAAAAAAACATGCAGAAAAAAAGAACAAGAACAAGAAACACACATTTCTCCATTTCCTGTTCCTGTGTTGTCAGCTCCAGGGGTTTGTTGGCTTGCCTTTAAGGGCCTCCCCACTGTCAGCAGGTTGAATGGTTCACGTATATATAGTGTGTCCTTTTCATTGGCCCATTGTTAACACATGCACACACAAGACAAAGGCTGGGAACACTACATCATGGTCCATGAAGAACAGCCTGCAGACAGGAAAAGCCTCAGCATCAAAAGAACCACAGTCCAGCAAAAAAGTCCCTACTTTTCATTTCGAAGTCTCCTCTTTCCGTTTTTTTTTTAGGTGAAGACAGGTTTTGTCAAGGCCTGGCCAGTAAGGCTTAGGTGTGCTTCAACGGTTAGCCTTCTTATTAATTTATTGAGTGAGGTCAACTTTCCCCGTCTTCGTCATCGCTCTCTCTCTCTCTCTCTAACTCTCTTCCACAGCGAGCTAACCACAGTCATAGCTGTGGCTGGGTGCTTTCTGCTGCCTCTCTCTCTCAGGCAGTCCTGGGTTGATATCAGCAGGGTTGTTTAATGACAGGGGAGCTGAGAGCTACATGACGGGGATGAGGAAGCTGCTGTCCCCGGCACACCAAGGCTTGTCCGCTCCCATGCTCATCTTCCTGACACAGAACACGCACATTCACACACATTCACACACCCCCACACACACACATATATATACACACCACACTGACACTCACACATTTTTTCCAACTATGGCTCGAGGCCCAAACCTAAGAAAGGGAGTCTACCATCAGATATTGTACACACCACACACACGCACACTCAGACACACATTTTTTTCCGAGTATGGCTGAAGGCCCAAACCTAGAAAGGAGAGGCTAGGCTGCCATTACATACTTATACAAACACACACACACACATACACACACACAGTTTCTAACACACATATATTCTCCTTATTTAGAGATCTTCCTCACTCTTGACTCCCAAACCTTCCTCCAGTTCACACAGCCCCAAGTCATGTAAAAGCCAAAAAGTCTGTAATCTTAACCATTTGTCCCAGGGCCCGTTTGCTTTTGGAATGCACTCGGGTGAGCATTGGTACCGGAGCCAGAGACGAGTGTTTGGCCGTACTGCTACTGTTCATCTCCAGGTTATCTGCAGAACATTCTCCCTGCCCTGCAGGGATGCCGGCGGGTCTGGAGATTCGCAAACGAGGAGCAAGAAGAGGAGAAGACAGGGAGACAGGCACAGATAAAGTAAGGGTGGGGGGAAAGGGGTAGAGAGACCAATAGGGAAAAGGGAGAGAAAGGCTGAGAGACAGAGAAAGAGAAATAAATATAGAGGGTGGGAAGGAGGAGGCAGTGAAGGAGTAGAGGGAAAATGGGGAGGGGGATTTTGGAGATAAAAGAGAAAAGCCAGAGCGTTTTTGGGAGAGAAGAAGAGGGCAGGAAAAAAGAGAGAGAGGGAGGGAGAGAGAGAAAAACTGCACTCTCAGCTGAGTAACAAGGGATGAGATCACTCAAAACAGCATGATGAAGTGCTGAGGTCCAAACCCCAGGATACCCACCAATGAAAACAGCTCCTCAGCAAAGTAAGAGTGTCATTTCAAATGCTTAGGCTGTCCGCACAGCACTCGGAGGCAATCCAGACATACCTCTGCACACAGGCAAACATTTTTTGGGCAGAACTCAAATATTTTCGTCAATTAGATTTCCTGCCAAACTGGCCAAGATGAAGACAAATTGTATTCAGTAAACTGGAGCTCAAATTGGATATCACAGGGGCACATGGTAAGCTGCAGGCTCTTTAATGTTTGGGGGGGGGGGGGGCAATGGAAGAAAAATATCTCTTTGAGCAGAGATCTGTCAGTCAGTTCCTGTCAACATTCACCACTACATGATGATCTTAAAAATGGCTGGAGGACTTCACAGCTTAGCAAGAGCATTCACACTGTATACAGTCTTCCAGCATCTGAAGAGAACAAATCATGTTGCGTATGACCAATAGCCACAAGTCATGTGCTAGCAACGCATTCTCATCAGTCTTATTTTGGCATCGAGCAGAGCCAGCCCCAGTCAGAGAGGCAGTCCAGACACAGGACAGAGGGGATTAGAGGGTTCCCATTTTCCGTCTCTGGCTCCCTGTCTCAGTGGCCCTAACCAGGTCAACGAACCCCAAATTGCTCCCAACTGCTCATAATGCAGTCATAGCTCCCCAGCTAGCTACCCTGGAGGCGAATACATGACAAGATCAGTGGATGAGTTTTAAGCCTGTTTCAAACTCCAAAAAAAAAAAAAAAAACCTCAATAATCTATTCCCCGCAATATTTCCCATCCACAAACATGTGCCTGGCTACTGCTCAGAAATCCAGCGTGTGTTTTCTGCCAGGGTTGGCGGGTCCTGTGGTATGCGTACAAGAACGGTGACTCCGGGGTGGACATTCTTTCATAATGGACTATTGTCTGTCGACAATGCCAGAGTGACACCCAAACAATGTGACGAGTCATTACTCACTTGGCTCGCATTCCTGTCAGTGGAAAGAGAGCGCCCCTGCAACCACTAACTTTGCATTTACGGGCCCCAAGCCGTGCGGCCAACCATCTGATACACCTCTGTCCTGACAGGGCTGGCCTATTCACCAGTCTGCTGGTCTAATCGCCAGTCTGGGAGTCTAATCAGCATTTTGGGGGTCTAATCAGCATTCTGATGGATATCTATAGCTGTTTCCAGACTTCACCTGAACTGAAGTTTTCCAGCTTTTCTCTAAAGGGGATTTTTGGGGAAGGATTTTTTTTTTTTTTTTTTTTTGCCAGGGCAGAGCATGAGTTCAAACAACTCCAGGAAGAGCATGAGTCAAACAACTCAATGTTGCTTGCGGGTTGATATCTGTACAGTATCTGAACAGAATCAGAAAAAATAAAACTATGTCCAGACTCTTGTCTTCTATGCGTGCGTGTCTCCATGAAAAATTCTGCCTGCACCCCTAAAGTGAGAGTGGTCAAGGCTAACAAAAGCCAGGATCTAAACTTTCCAAATATTTTCCAGAGTTTAAGTCTAAACACTTCTGTGATGTGGTGTTGTTTCCAGAGGTGAAAGACAGACAGATGGGGGTTGCATACCTGTGGAGGCTGAGGGTGAGGGAGTCCGTTGCTGCTCTGATCATGTTCTGTGCCTCGACGTGGGTCATCTCCTCGGCGTTGGCGTCCGTGATAGACATCACCAAGTCTCCCACACCCACTCCGGCTTGGGCAGCCTTGCCTCCAGGGGTCAGCTGTGAGAAAGGGCAAAGGGTAAAGGTCACGGCTCTGGAAACCGTTATAGTAAAGGTTGAGATGTCACTGAACCTTTTACCAAAATGGACAGATGATCAAGTATATTTTGCAATGGTCCTTCCCAACACCATACTTACAACGTCTAACTTCATTCTACATGCTGCCCTTCTTACACATAAGTATGTCATTGACACTGAAATACATTTTGATGGGGTTTTTTTAGGGGACACCATCAGTGGTATGCTATGCATGCATTGCTCTGAGACAGCACAGCTCATGGCATGGCTGTTGCAAACTTTATCTTGTAAACTGGTCAAGAGGGAATGCTTCTCCACATTCACTCAAGCAAGCCTCTTCCTGTGAACTCGCTGCCTCGTGAAATCTAGGCCATCTTGCCCTGCAGTTCAGCAGGAGTTTGTTGCCACTTGGGGTATGGGTGAAACTTGCCTCAAAATGTCTACACAGATCAGTGTTCTGTGTTCCATTTAAAGCCCTTTTCCCTTGAAGCACATGCTAGAGGTTTTCACAATGTGCAACAAACTCAAAGTGTAAAGATGCCTCTTCGTGGTATTTGTGAGTTGCCTTTACAGTTACTACTTGACTTCTGCCAGGCATGGACACCTATGGAGACTTTCTTTCTGAGAGTTTCTTTTTTTGGAGAAGTGTGGGATTTAAATTTGCACACCATATACAGCACAGATACAAAAACACAGACGCATGCAAGGCCCAAAAGCAAGATAACTTTTCTTTTGTGTTCACAAAGACAACTTCTGTTTTGATCCTAAAAGTACCATCCACTTCAAATACTTGTAGAAATATGGACCACAAGCAGTAAGGTGGTGAACAGGAGAGAACTCAAGCAATTTCAGTTCAGCAGAGCCATAACCTTGAATCCGGCCTCATGAGTGCAGGCTTTCTATATTTTATGTTTTCAAAAAAACACATGCCTACAGTTTTCTTGTATGGCCCAACCAAGAGGGACAGGGCTGCTATAAAATAGACATATTGTGCCTTCAAATGTGTTGCTCTTGTCCAGAGACTGGAAAAAAAACACACACACACGAATGCTGCCATTACTATTTACACGTGAACGATTCCATACAAAACAAGCTTTTCCAACTCGCTGCTTCTTTGTCTTAGAGTGCTGGGACAAAGACCTCACGCAAAGCTTATACATGATGCATATGCCTTTGGGTGAATCTCTACACAGACAAGTTATTTTGTGAAAACTGTGCATTGCATCTTTAGCTGCCCGTGACTGGTACACCCAAGTTCTGCAATGGATGATTTAACTGTGCGTCACGTTCGTGGGAAACATGAAGGCGTTCTGTGCAATCTGTTCCCTCCCCATACCTACAGATGCCCTTTGGGAAGCGTTATAGCAATGAGCATTATGGAGCCCTGGAGTGGGAACAGGTTTAGTAAGGGCTTAGTCAGCTGGAGCATGCAGCAGAGGCGAAACTGAAGACTTGTGACAAAGTCTCAGATAACCAGGCAGCGGAGAATACACACATCAGACGACCCAGCGGCGAAGCAGAGCCCCTTGGGCAGAACCGCGGCTCCACCATCTTAACTCAACTACAGACAGTTGTTCTCTCTGTGAGGCTCAATGGCGCACTGAAATGCTGCACAGTGTTTGAGAGTGCCCATGAAATGCTGAGCTCCTCATTTCATCAATAAAGAGTATGTTTAATTTCATTTTTTTTTTAGCAAAAACTCAAAAGGTGCCATCCATTTTAAAACGTACATGTACGTGTTGTTTAGTTATTTGCTTGTTCATCTGTTGAATGTAAAAAAAAAAAACTCCAACACACAATGTACACATTCTCAGCACAAGGCACACCACAGTTCTCCCAAAAAACCTGCCCACAAAAACAATGCAAATGTAATAATGTTATGTGGCTGAGCTGAAACGCAGAACACATGTCAGCCTATTCCTGCACCTCTCCATGGCTATTTTAAGACAGTGCCCAAGCAAACATCTGCAGAGCACAGGGTCCATGTGCTAGTCACCGACCTAAGGGGCTCAATTCAATTTCCTGCACCTTCCCTTCCTCTGAACTCACAGGATCAAAGACACACAACTACCCGACTCTGCAAACAATGTGAAGCTGACCAAAACAAAACAAGGCCTCATCATTCCCTTGTACCTCAAAACTCAAACAACACCACACTGCTTTTTCAGATACTGTCATTCGGTAAACTCTTAACTAAAATGCAACTCTGAAAACTTATTTTTAAAAACACCCAACTAAGCCCAACCCAAATATCTTTATGCAGCTACTTTTATCTGCAACGCTCTTCTCCTAGGAGTACAACTTTATTCTGAGAGGCCTCTGAAAGTGTCATGGAGGTCCTTCAGTGCGCATGGCATACTTTAGTGTGGGGAGAGTTGGCGCAAGGCCAGAGGAAGAGGGACTGACTATAGTCTGTAGTCTGTACGGCTAAGGAACAGAAAGAAAGAAAAAAAAAAGAGAAATCTGCAGAGTAAGAAACTGCACAGACACAATAAGGAGGAGATCAGGCACACAAGGACAGAGAATAACGGAATAAGTTGCAGGACTGGAAGAGAGGAAAGAAAGTTGAGAGAAAAGAGAGAGGGAGAGGGAGAGAGGGAGAGAGAGAGAGAGAGAGAGAGAGAGAGAGAGAGAGAGAGAGAGAGAGAGAGATCGAAGAAAGGTAGGGAAGGAGAGACAGAAAGAGATCAACAATAAGGGCAAAGTGTGTAAAAGGGAGAAAAAGAAAGAAATATAGAAAAATGGAGAATCTAAAAAAGAATCTAAAACTGTGCGAGTGTGAGTATGCGGCAGTGCGTGTGTGTGCGTGTGTGTGTGCGTGTGTGTGTGCATGTGTGTGTGCATGTGTGTGTGCATGTGTGCGTAGCTTGCAGAGAGACTAAAGCGTAGAAGGGAGCTATCCAAAGACTATCCAAAGATGAAAGATGGAGGAGGAGGTTGTGTGAGCGGGGAGGCGGAGGGGAGGGGATTGGAGTGGAGAGGAGGGCAGGGGAGGGGAGTGGAGTGGAGAGGAGGGCAGGGGAGGGGAGAGGAGGGGAGGGAAGAAGAGGGGAGGGGAGGGACGGCGCAGTGCGGGGAGGGGCGGGGCACGTCTGGAGGCGCGATGATGGACACTGCCACCTGTGTGCCTGGCTCAGGTTCAGGCTCCAGCTGTCCCCCTGCTTGGGCCACCGGCCGCCAAGAGCTTCGCTAAGGACTTTGGGACAGGGAAGAGGAGGCTGGGGGGGTGGCTGGGGGGTGGCTGGGGGGGTGAGAGTGGGGAGTGGGGGTGGCTGGGAACATTACACCTCCCTGCAGTTTGTCAATACTGAAAATGACGGCAAGGGGAGTCATGCACCTGGACACGCCATCAGACCGAGAGGAGGCACTCAAGGCAGTCGGGCAAGTCACTTTCAAAACGGAGAGCCATTTAACATGACACACCAGGCGTGGGGCGGGTCACGTGTACCCCCAACTTTCTGCACGAGAACAAAGATTGTGCAACAATCTGTTAGTGAAGTTAGTTTCAAGTGCTGCAGAAGGGCAGGATTTATGTCAAGAAAGTAAACAGCCCCTCTTGTTTTGGTCACACTCTCTCAAACTCCTTTAGTCACCTTAACATCCATCTGAGAACTTTTGCCGGTGCATTCTGTCTTGCCACAATGAGAAATCGGGCTTCAGGACCACCCGTGTGCTGGCTCTTAAAAGCTCACCGCATTTCACTTTAACACTTCCCATTGCCTTATGGGGCCTGGAAGACACACACGGCACTTCCCTGACATCACGTCAGCTGATCCTGGAGGGCCATAAATATCTCGCTGGGAAAAGGCAGAGTCGTCGAGCCGGGACGGGACGGAACGGAATGGTATGGGAGGAGAAGAGAGCATAGACACTCTTCAGAGTCCTACAGAGTGCACTACCAGGCTCACCCCCTCTCCAACCCCACACAGCCACCCCCACCCTCTCCATTTTGTATCCAGCTACACAGCCTTCCAACAAGGAGGCCGTAGAGACGACCAATGTTCAACAGACACGTGAAACTGCATGTTCTGTCTCGGCAGAGAAAACCGTGTTGAATATAAAAACATAACTTCAGGAGCAGCAGCTGAAATCTGAAATCCATTTTTCTAGCAAGTCAAAGCCAAGTCAGAGGCAGAGAAGTCACTCATGCCTGAAATTTCATCATCAGCCAAAAGGAAAGTTAAAAAAAAAAAAACTCTAATAAGAGGTATGTCACAAATAATCTTGAACCCTTAACAGTGTTTGTTCACTCAGGCCTAGCATGTGTGATAATAAGGCCAGGCCTGCAGTGCGCTGGTCCTTAATCGCAGCCTGAAACAAGCATCAGCTCCACAAAAACCACAGATCGCAAGCTGATAAAAATGCTAGGCCACAGATTGCAAGCAGATAAAAAATGTAAGGCACGGGACTACTGCTGCTGCGAATAATAAGCCCTCCACTTCAAGGGATGACATCATGTGTAATTTCCTTGTCGTGTGTTTGATTTAGGGTCTATGGCATGTTCACACAAATAGAAAACAGATGCATTTCCATCAGCAGACACACACTCACTAAACAAAAGACAAAAAAAAAAGCAGAAATCACAACAACTGCCAACCTAAAAGTAACATCATCCGTGTTTAATCTGAGATGGCAGTTCCTGATTGTGGGACTTTTTTTATGATTATGGCGTCTTGCGTTGGCTTCATCCGTTTGCGGCAGTTTACCAGAGAGGATTTTTTTTTTTTAATTCACACAGGCTACAAGACGGTTGACATCTGGTGGGAAAAATGATGGGTGGAGGATATACTGGCAGATACGGCTCGTGCAGACAAAGGAGCTTTTCTGGAGCCAGACGTGAGGCAGCAGTGTCAAAAAATCCCAGGAATGCCGAGGAAAAACAAAGAATTCTGCGGCCCTGACAGGAAGCTGAGGAAGCGCAGGGAAAGTCGGAGGAGAACTCCTACTGGCCTACAACTGGTGTCATTTGTACCTTTCAGTAAAAAAACACCACAGATGACAGCAGAGATTTGTTTTACGACCCAGGGTTACTGGATTGTTTTCTAAGCATCACAAGTATTAGCCAGTTTTGCATGGAGACTGGAGATCAAAGTAACAAGAGAATAATCACAGACTGAAATTGAAATTATTTGGGTTTTTTTTCTAATATTCTGTTAGTGTACTATATATCTCTAAAGTGTGCAAGTGTGTGTGTGTGTGTGTGTGTGTGTGTATGTGTGTGTATGTGTGTGTATGTGTGTGTATGTGTGTGTAATTGTGTGTAATTGTGTGTAATTGTGTGTCTCAGTTGCTACTGCAGATGCCTTAATGTCCTTCAGGATCAATAAGATATTGCTCTAACCTATTCTAATATGATTTGTAATCATGTTTGAATTTCCCCGTCTTCACAAATGCATTTTCATAACTTTGCTTAAAACTTTGCTCATACAGTCTTCGTGTTACTCATCCACTTACTCTCTGATTTCTCAGTCTTTGTTTTAGATGTTTTTCACAGAAAGAGTGAAACACAGACAGATAGGCAGACAGCCAGACTCAATGACGAACACAGAGTGCAAAAGCTAAGGAATGACTTCACCTCACCCTCATCTGACATCTACAGGAAACCTGATTATTAATGACATCATTGTCTGTCTTTGCTCCAAGTATGGGGCCGAAAGGTGGCTTTAAGAGGGTGTTACTGCCAGTCCTACTGCATGAATCACATCCTCACTCACAGCTGACTAATCACTACGTTTCCACGGGAAAAGCACTGAGGACACAGGCACAGACACCATATCTCTCAGGGGTACTTAACACCTGGCAGAGATGGGCGCTTCTGTGTTGGGTCTTGTGCAAAAAGCTTGATGGATGTATTTCAGAAAACAGCAAAGCCACAGAGACGCCAGTGAAATTCCTATCAATTTGGGATAAAGACAGAGCTGTCTAGTCCTGTTCATAAAAGCACAACTCTTAAGACTTAAGCCAAAACCTGGCTGTGTCAGTGCTGCCGTGTAAGACATTTTATTTATTTTCATATGTGTGTGTGTATATTATATATATATAATGTTTTATTTTTTTTAAGGATGTTCCTGTGTCACGGTACAAATATGTGCCCTGGGTTATTCAGACCAGGAGAAAACAAACCAGGGCACTTGGAACACAGAACACTTTCCCAGCGCAGTTCTGAGGCAAACGAAAATTAAAGATGACAGGTCAGGCTCGTATGTAATCCAAGAATTATTTTCCCCAAACGTATGGGGAACAAGGTTAGATATGCAGTGCAGTATTACTCATCGAAAACTGTACAAGCCAAAGTAATGTGAAAGCAGCCTTCCACTGTGCATGAATGTAGGAGTAGTTATAATAAAGATATTTTTCGAAGCAGTACAATTCCACTGCACTTTTTTGATAACCTTACAATTCGAGTGGTTTAACTTGTATGTCACAGATAAGACTCCTTGTTCAGGCTTGTTTTATTACAACTTTCATCAAAGCCGGCTATGTGAGCGGCCAATGTTCGTTGCATAAGACTTTGTGCTGTCTGGGCTTCGCAATGAGGTCATGGATAAGCCTGCACTGACAAGCCAGTGTTTGTGCATAACACAGGTGTTGAACCAAGTCTCTTTTAGACGACTAGCACTCTCACAGCACACACACATACACACATACATACATACATACATAAGGTCAGACTTCCAGGTGAGCAAATTTCATCATGTACCCGTCTGACTAAAATACCTCTCTCCTGTCGACAGTGATTAGCCTAGGGCAGAGCTAAGCTTTCATGTAAGCAAACTGCACAGTACAGTCTCAGAAGGATTCACAGGAGTTGAGCCTAAAGGTGTATACCGTAACTAACTCTGGGAAGACATGTATAACATCACAAGGATTTTTGCTCGACCTTGTTTAATGTCCATCACAGTAGAAATTAGTCTGGTGAGGAAAGCTGGGATTACTTGGCTCTCCTTGTTAGGCCATTATTGAAACACTCTGTGGCAAAAACACGCTTCCTGGGGGACCTGCTATCGCCCAGACACAAGAAAATACTGACAAAACAAATATCCATTTGTCATGTTAAAACTTGCAAGCACCCCAGCAAGGAAAGGTTAGCTAATGAGAGCGTGCCGGTACAGAATGCGCAGCGAGTGCCAGAGTCGAGCCGTGCGTGTATACAAAAAGACAAAACTGCTCATATAAGGCCTGGAAATTTCATCCCCCGAGCCATTCTGTTCAATAACGAGTATCGAGGCATCCATTTTACACAGCCATGTAAAGACCAAAACAAGGGGGAGACGGCGAGTGAGCGAGAAGCCTCGAGGAGCCAAAGAAACCACAACATGTCCTTGTGAGGAGACGAACAAACGGGAAGTTCTTCAGAAGCTCGGGCCGTACGTCTGACACCGAGCAGTGACATGCTACAATAGGAATGTCAACTATCGAAACCGACCGGTGTGGAAGTGAGCATATGGACCTCGTTAGACTGATTACGTTGTCTGTGGGGGCCTGTGCCTTTCAAGTCTCTCCACTCCTCTCCGTCACCACAGGGGTGGTGATTGTGAAATCTGTAAAAATCCTTGTTGTTCAATTAAACTTGGCGGTGGTGGGCATTTCTTTTATTCTTGGATGTAAGCCTTATTTATGGCAGCTGACAATTGGCCTTCGCCACCGATCCACGCAATCCCAAGCTCCTGTACTGCTCTGCTTGCATACTTGCCCAAGTGATATATGCCCTTCATCTCTGTGCTCATTTTCTGTCCATGGACATGACTCCTCTGAACCAGCCCCCCTCGCCTCCCCTCCACTCCACTCCACTCCCTGGTCTTACATGCCACACACACACATAAACAGACACGTGTACACATAAATAGATGATAAGGTGTAAACTTTGCACCAAGGTGTCAATAAACCTTAACACATGTGTTCACACACATACACACTCCATCATCTTCCCCCTGTCTCTATGAATCTCTCTTTCTTTCTCCGTCTCGAACCCACATCCACCCACAAACTTACACAGTACAGACTCACAAGCTCATGCAAACATGGTTCATCTATACAGCATTTGTCTTACCCTTGACACAGTTAGGGGCATGTTGAAGTCCTTGCCTCCTTGGAGTCGGAAGCCCCAGGGAGCTGGTCCATTAAGAGTGACACAATACATGTTAGCGTCCTGCAGAGGATATGGGGAAAGAGGAGAGGAGAGGAGAGGAGAGGAGAGAGAACAAGGCTGTTAAGGGGAACATCTTTTTTTTTTTCATTTCAAGGACCGCTTAGCCTGTCTACAACAGAGACATATTGCACTGCCTGATTTCATGCACGTGTACTCTCCAAACTAAACAGTTTCTCCTGAGAAATCCAATCTCCACAAATCACACAACTAGTCATACTGAATTCTGCAAGAATGACACTGACATAACAGTAAGAGTGCATGGTTTAGGCTTTCTAAGGTTCTGGCATGCAAAAATATCAGAAATAAATATCATCAGCTTTCCTGTTAAGTTTGCCAAAGACTAAAGTGATTCAAGTGTAACTAAAAGCCACAGTATAAAAAAAATTACAGTAGGGCGTTTAAATAGCATGAGCCTGGCACAACAAGTTTAGCCTACAGAATTGACATCCAGATAACTGTGACTTGTCTGGCTTGGCGTGCTTAATGTAACTGTGCAAAGACAACGGAGTAACATGTCACTGAAATATTTGACATTGACAATACCGGTTCTCAGCAGGAGCCTAAGTGTTTTACTGCAAAAACAGAATTAATGCCAAATTGACAACTTCTATTTTCTGACTAAACCATTAGGGGAAAGTGTTAGAAAATAATTACACAAGTGTTAAAATGAAATATTTATGTTATGCAATTATTGTTACAAGTCTCCACCATGCACACTGTAAAACACTGTGAAGTTTGTCAAAGTAAAAGACCCATTAATAGTAAGAATAGTCCTAGGGTTTTTTTAAACAAACACCTTATATCACCATAATGTCAAACATATCTAAGATTTGTTATGAAATAAAACAAATCAACACGTGATGTGTCCTGATCGCAGAAGTATTAACATCCACCTCTCTGCTCATGTATCAGTCTTCTTACATGGTGGCGAGCCAGCAAGGGGAACAAGTGCCATTTATAAAGAGCCAAGGACAACCTGAGACCCCAGAGTTCTACACACGGCACAGGCTGTCTAACTTACAGACACGAACCGAGAGCCAAAAGCTAGGATGCAGCTCGCACCGAATATCACAGGCAAGGTAGGAGCAACACCTGTGGTGCCAGTGAAAAGAGAGGCAAACGCAGCCTACCTTGTCCCGAGGGGCCAATCGTGTAAGCGAAACCTCCGTATACACCCAAGTGGAAAGCTGGTGTGGTAAAGGTTTCTGACTTTCTGACTCCTGCCAAAACTCTTGCTCACACACCCCCACAACCCCCACCCCCACCCCCCCTTGCACTCTTGCGCGCATACACACACACATACACACACACACACACACACACACACACACACACACACACACACACACACACACACACACACACACACACACACACTCTCTCCACAACCCACACACCCAACCCTACCCCTCCCTGTGACAAGGGTGCTCGACGACTCTCTGCACTCTACAGGCTATATAAGGAATGTAAAACTACACCAAACTATTTCAGCCCAACACCCACATGAGTCAGAGAGGGGGAGCAAAGGAGTGCGCAAGGGAGAGAGAGAGCAAGTAAAGGAGCGAGAGAGAGAAACAGAGAGACAGAAAGACAGAGAGAGAGAACAGCGACTGCCCCCAAGCCTCTCTCTCCTTCCATCCACTGCTCGAAAACCAACAAATACTCACGACAAGGGTTATAAAGGGTGCAAATCAAGGCAGGGATAGTCAGCCAACATTTCCTGAGCAGTGACGTGCGTGCATTTCATTTAAGCAGGAAAAGTATGCCTGTTGCAATTATGGCATGTACTAGCTGGAGCTTTTCACAGTCATAAAACAGACACTGGCAGTTTGACTCTCCATCTGTAACGCCCAGTGTTCATGTGCCAGCTCCGTATTCTCTTTGAACACTACTTAAAAGGCAATTAGGGTGCCTATTGAAAACTCTTCGGATATACAGAAAAGCTCACACCTGTGTGCCAGGCAAACATACTCTGCACCCCAACTCTCAAACGAACAAGCTGAACCCTACATCGTAAACTCCACTTAGACAGTACCACCATGTTGATCCTAGGGGTACTGTTACCTGATATTGGCCTCTTCTACTTATCTGGAAATGGGAGAATGGCAAGGTTCATATGGATGAGAAGTAATAAATTTAATCCTGTGTTCAAAGTGATCTGAAACATAGCAAGACTATGCGATTTTGGGGACCTCTGTTAAACATACATTTACAGATACTGTAGCTGCACTTCACATTGGTTAATATCATGTGAAGTGCATACACATAACTGTAATTTCAGTAGTCACTTACGCAGTGCGTAAAACGGTTATTAATGCGTTAACCCCTATACAGATATAAATAGACTAATAGTATGCATGTTTTCTTTTAAGGTGGATTATCGGTTCAACTTTAATAGTATACAACACTGACATGCATAATCTACCGGGCAAAACAGTCTTCACCTGAGACCTCTACGTGATGGGTGAACCAACTCACAAAATAGTCCAAAGATTTGCCTGTGCACATAAGAGTACATCGTTCGTATGACGAAAAATCATCATTTTACACAAATCTAACAACTTTTTGCTATCCCAGAATTCAAGCTGCCTGACACATTCGTTCTGAAAAATGAACAAGCAAAATCTGCTTATGAACTGGACCCCGGAACGACATGCCTTCGCTCCAGATGCCGGACCACAGGATTGACTACTTCCAGGCGGACTCCTTGAAACTCGCTGAAGTTGAAGGAATGTTATTTCATGAAAAACAAATAAAAATCATAAGGTAGTACTACCCAAACTGCGCTTCCCGTTTCCGTTTAAGCTCTGAACTAAACTTTACGCGAATAACAGAATTATACAGTAACGGTATGCGCTACACTATAGCGTGGATTATTTGAGCAATATGCATTGACGTTTTCATTGATACATTACACATTTTAAAACAAGTCAACCAGACAATGGATTCGATCGATGAATGTTTGTATAAGTGCAAAAACTTTTCTTACCTGTATCTCACTCATTCCTGATATCTTTATCCCAGTTACAAAGAATCAATTAACCCAACTGAAACTTCAGACTTCCTTGAGACGGACGTCAGGGCACCAGCCACCCCTCTGTTAACAGCAACAGTGGATCTTGCTCGGATTTCCATTTAGTATGGCTCGGTTCAGACGTCAGAGTCACGTGTAACCGGAATCCGTAGCAGAGTCTAGGCTGTTGCTTCACGACTAGTTGTAGAATATGAGGGGCCCAATTGGTATGCTATAGGACCATTCATTACCACCAGGAATATATTACTTCACCTGTTTCATGACACTAAATGTATTTATTAAATAATAATAATAATAATAATAATAAACAGTCTAACCAAGTCAAGTCTAATCAGATAAATTCCAAGGAAGGCAGTCCCAAACACTTGAGCAACATACCTGCCAGAAGGGACAGGTGTCTGCTTTCTTGCAATAAAGCAGGAACAAGAAGATTAACATCGAACAAGCAGTTGCACAAGATTCAAACAAAAAATGAAACATTAGGCGTGACTGATGTGGGCACATAATGAAATATTATTATTATTTTACCAAGGCAGTGTACAGGGCAGGCAACTGTTGGCCAACAGTTGTGAAAGATGCATTTATCCATTAAAGTGGTTGAACTCAAGAATAGCATATAATCATAAAAATGTAGGATACCATAATTCCGATCTTTTTAACTAAACAGTGAATGTTTGCCTGCAGCCCAGGCAGTGACGAAAGTGATGTCCAAAGACAGTCTATTACACTTTTATTAACCTATATTAATATGATGGACTAACCCTTTGGTTTTCTCATAGCCTTTGACCCCATAACACCCAGATGTTGATCCATTTGGGTTGGACATGTCACATTTGTGCACAACTCTCACTGGATCTACTAGGCTACTGATTGTATTATAACATGGTAAAAACTTAAACTCACATCCCATGCGTGGTCGTGAAGATTAGAAGTAGAATGTCAAGGAGTCGTTAGGTAAGCTCTGCCTAAGGGCGTAATGACCCTTTCAGCCTAGGCTAGGCAACACAATGATCTCTGTCGTCTGTCATAACATAGGGTGTAACATTATTTTAACTATGGCTATTTTCCATCTTTTTACACACACCCTTTCTAGCACTTTCTCAAGCAAATGCATGAATAGACATGTGGAATGTTCACTTACCCCCACAAGTTAATCAGATATCCTGACAATAGTAATGTATAATAATAATGTTAATATTAATAATAATGATAATAAGAAGAAGAAGAAGAAAAAGAAGAAGAAGAATTATATATATATAGACGTAGAAAATAATTGTATTGTTTTTAATAATATGTTTATATTCATGCTGTAGGCCTGCAACTGCAGCTCGACTTTGCTTGTTTTTAATAAATTCAATGCCCAACCTCTTCTTCAGCAGTAGGTGGAGACACAATCATAGAAATCATTACCTTGGCTTTACGGTTTTTCTACTTTCATGAACTTCATCAAATAGAAACTGCTCAATGACCAAACGTCTGTATGTTATGAACGTTGTTTGTTTGTCTGGCTTTCTGTAAATATTTTTTAACGTGGGCCAGGGCAACAGCTGTTGGATTATCAAAGCATCAACCCCTAATTGCGGAACTGAAACTTGTAAGCTCAGCAGCGATTTCCACGTAGCCTTACACGTTACAGTAGCTAGCCAGTACATCGAAAAAATGGCTGACGATTTTGGGTTTGAATCCTCTGACAACGGTGTTCATCTCGTTGAAGAAGATCCTGCCGCAGCTTTTTTAGCTCAACAAGAAAGCGAAATAGCTGGAATCGAGAATGACGCAGAAGAAGGATTCGGAGAGCTGGAAGAGGCAGAACCTCCCCAGCAAGAAGAAGAAGAAGAACATTCTGCTCCTGAAGTACATTATGGTGGGTAGGCGGTGGTTAGCCACACAGCTTATACGCTAGCTTCTCTGGTAGAATGTGTAAAGAAGTATCTACGTGCATGGCGAGTTGTTATAATGTAGGTTACCCAGTGAAAACCAAGCCCTTAAAGACACTGCTGTGGATGGAAACTTTTGAAGTTCGTTAAATGGGTTATCCCACTTTGTGCTGACGTTAACTGTTACTACGGTCAGGTACTTTGGCTCCCTGATGTTAGCACACTTAGCATTAGCCAAAGTTAGCTAGTTGCTTTGCTGACTAGCCTTGATGTTTTGACCTATAACTGAAATGTAGAACAGGGTCTTATCTTTGATATGCACCAGGACAATAACGTTACTTTACTGGTGTTGCGTCGTTTAACAAAAATGTAGCTTGGCTTGTACAACTCAGGTGATGACGTCAGTTTGCTAGCTATCAACTACATCACACAAAAGGCAGGTGCAGCCGGTGCGGCTTGTGTCCAGGGGTGCACCAGCTAGCTTGTTAGCGTTCCTGTTTTATTAGACAGCGCCTATTTCCCCATCATATTAAGGCAAGAAATGAAGGAATAAAGAATTTGAATAAAGGATGTTTTAATGCCATTTGATTCTTCAAAGTTAGGGAAAACCTCCCCGCTGCTGTTACACAAAGAATGAGATATGTTGGTGATGCAACCTCACCATGAAAATCCGGTGCCACAACATTCCTATTATGCCTGAGGTTTTTTTCTAGAAGCGGAGGAAGTGGGCTCCGCCAGACTTCTGTCTGCCTTGACCAGTGCCACAGACTGATCCCTTGTGTTATATTTTGTAATTAGATGCCTTTGGGGACGCTCCAGCTGCAGTAAACGGAGACATGTTTCAGGTGAGAAGATGACTGAGTCTTGAACGATATCATTAAGTTGAAAAATGATCAGTTACTTAAATTCTGAACTCTCTATCTCGAGTCACCAGAATGTTTTACTTCTATCATTCATATAAGTGATTTTGCTCTACTCAGTGTTTAAAATGATGTTAATGAGAATGTATGTGTATCTGATAATGACTTAAAATGGCTTGTGGTTTTCCATGGCGATTTTTAACCATTGATCCAGGACTCAAATGGGACATCAGAAGGCTATGCTGCCATCGCCCAAGTTGACCAGTTGCGACAAGAACCTGAAAGTTTGCGCAAGTGGAGGGAGGAACAGAAAGATAGGCTGGAACAATTAGGTGAGTCATCTGTTTTAGCCGTTGTCAATTGAATAGCCTAATGTTACATTTTTTCTGAGAAAAAAAATGCGCATTATTGCTACCTTACATGACCTGCTTCATTGTCTCATAATATCATAACAGTATGATGTCATCTTGTTTTATGTCACTTGCACAGTTTGCTACTTTTGCTTGACTTGGCTTTGTCCTTGAGGTCTGATCTTGGAAAATTATGCTACCTTTAGATGCAGCCTCCAAAGCTGCAGAGGCTGAATGGAAAGAGAAGGCCAGGAAAGAGCTAGAGGACTGGCATCACCATCAAAGCGAACAGCTGGAAAAGAACAAAGCCAACAACAGGTACCGAGAACAAGCCTTTTCCTGATTTTTTTTTTAGGTTAACTGAGTTGTTATAAAATGCACAAAAGGTTTTGTGTTTTGTTTCCAGAAGAACTACTTTATGAAAGGTGTAGTCCTTTATTTTAGCCTATTGTACTTGAAACTAGCTCCATTCTGCTCTTTTGCCTGTAGATGTCAGTGTATGCACTCAAAAGTATTGAATTTGTGCCCTGCCTTAACAAATTGGAAACAAAAAAGGGTAGTATTAAACAGCTTCATCGAGTCAGAAACAATCAGTGATTATGCCCCTAACCATACTTAAGGAGGAGTGAAGGGAGGGGTCTGTTAAAAAAATAAATAAATGAAAATGCCAGCACAAAGGACCACACCTTATAAAGCTTGTACAAATAACCTATTGTTTGGATGCATCGTTTTGATATTTTTTAAAAATCAGTTGTTAAATTTTGTTGTTAAGCATCTCTCTTTGAAATACTAATATCAGTCTTCTTTCATACTTTTCTACAGACTTTGTCCAAGTTTAGAACGGTATCAGTTCTTTGTTTTCTGGACTGGAATTTTGCTATTATACATACAATCAGAGAAGACTGAACATAATAATCAGTAACACAACTTTACAAGAAAACATCTGCCACCTAAACACTTTCACTACTTTTGTAATCCTCGGTAGATGTTTTAAAACTTTTAACAGAGCAATGTGACCTTTTTCTCTTTTAACATGCAGTAAGACATTAAGTGAAGTGCATTTCACTTAGCTATTCTCTGCTCACAAAGAGTGCATGTACAGTACAGGCTAAAAGTCTGGACACATCTTCTCATTCAATGCGTTGTCTTTACTTTCATGACTATTTACATTGTAGATTCTCACTGAAGGCATCAATGTGAATGAACACATGGAATTATGTACCTAACAAAAAAAAGTCTTAACTTTTTTGTTAAGTTCAGAATTCCACATATGTTCATTTAGAGTTTTGATGCCTTTAGTCAGAATCTACAATGTAAATAGTCATGAAAGTAAACGCATTAAATGAGGTGTGTATCCAAACTTTTGGTCTGTACTGTATTGCAAATGCAATGCATCTCACAAGCTTTTTACCGGTTTCTGAAACCTATTTTATCTGTTTGCAGTCTATTTTGTGTATAGAACATACTTTCCCAGTTTTTCCAATTGTCCTCCATTTTCCGTAAACAACTTGCTATACTCAGTCTTCTCTGTGCTACTGTAGGCTGCCTTTTTCTGCCAAAATGCCTTAACAGATTGTGCTCTGCTGGTGTTACAATAACTTCTTTCCCCCTCTGTCCTTCTCCTTTTCTTCCCCTGCTTTCATGGCTACCTGCATACAAGGATCACTGATAAGGCTTTCTACGACCAGCCCAACAGTGATGTGATAGGCTTTGTGTATGTCTAGGAAACCTCATCTTCATTGTAGTCCCCCAACTTATCCCCCTAAATATGCATGTGTATTCGCTACCTCTAACACTTAAACAGCATTGTGTGTGTGTGTGTGGGGGGGGGGGGGTTGAGTTCATTATGGAATGAATGTTCATTTGTGAGCCTGGTTTTGCTTAAACATGTTTGTATGATTTAGACAATTTAGGAAGTGTTCTAACGCTGCATGTTATAGAAATTGGATTAAATAGCAATATTGTTGTTGAGTGGACCAATTCAAAATACATATGGCCACCTTTTGTTAGTGAATAAGTAAATTGAATGTAATCACTCTTGACACTCATGGCCATGGCTCTATATCTGTGGCTGTGCCTTAAGCAATCTGGGACTCGTCTGAGTGATTCACTGTATCTCTCCTTCCAGAGCGTCTGAAGAGGCCTTCCTGAAGGAGTGTGGAGAGGACAGCCCTGGCTCAGAGTGGGAGAAGGTGGCCCGCCTGTGCGACTTCAACCCCAAAACCAACAAGCAGTCCAAGGACGTGTCCCGCATGCGATCAGTCCTCATATCCCTGAAACAGACACCCCTGGTGCGCAAAGCCTAGAGGCCATTTTGTGTGTGTGTTTGGTTAGATGTCCTTTGCCTCTGCTTCGTTGCACTTTATTATTTTACTACTTGGTGGGAATGCTGATTACAATTTTCATTTTGACAAAGCACATTGTATATTGTTTTCTTATGTCCACTCCTCTAATATACCCTAACCTCTCTCTGCCTTATGAAGATGCCTTTTCCCCCCATATGAGGATGTCGGTCTGTAATCATGTAACCTAAATTGGGGCTAGAATTAAGTCAGCGGTGGAATGCCTTTACGTTTTTACTTGATTCTGAAGGCATTATTTCCAGTAAATGAAGGAGCTGTAGGCATTATATAGTTTCCATATTCTTGTTATTGGATGTTTGGCATTAGCATTGCTGATATTCTTTACATGTGTATCCATTTCAAGTAGATAGAAGCTGGTTCAATATGCAGCATCTGCAAACATTAATCCTTAAACATTTGCTACTTTTATATCCTTACTGTCAGATCAGTATGATACACCTATTGCATTGTACAGGTCAGGATGTTTCACTGTTCATTTTCAAACAGGCAGGGCACCTGTTTGTTACGAAAGCATCTGAGGTATCACTTCTGTCACAGTACACTTCACTCCTTCTAAGCAGTAGCACTGATCATCATATACCAGAACACTATCTTTGAGGCCTTCTGAAGCTTGACTTTGAGTCATACTTGGACAAAAGATAGTTTGCACAAGTTGTTCTGTTCATTGACTGCCAAAGAACTTTTTGCTAAAATTACATGCATGACAGCACCACAGGGAATGTCGAAAACGAGGCCTTTGTCACTGTACCCATAATTCTGTTATACTGGCTACCATTCTTACAAGTTCTTTCATACAAGAACGGAGCCACACATTCATACTTCTAATTTTTTTCACCTGAGGTTTGCATTCATATGCGGTTCAAAGAATGTTACAGCTCTTGATATTTCCATCAGAACAGGAGTTCTTCAATAAAGCATTGGTCAAACTAATTGTGTTATTTTACATATTGTTTCAAATCGGTTATTGCCATGTTGGTTTAAATTGTGATTTTGTAATTGACATTTTTTAAGTATTCACTAGCATGAAAATCTATCGTAACACTGCAATGTGTATATAGCCAAATTACACTGTACGCCATTACAGCAAAGTCCTTTCATCTGTGTCTGCATAGTGCCTTATGAGCATTTCAGTGTTGACATACGTCACAAATGTAGAAAGAACACTCACATTTCTGATACAACCATTGTTCCCCTCTTCTCTGCTAAGCACTTTTGTATTTTCGGTCACAGAAGACATTCATGTCGATATGCACAGAGCACCAATTACATTTAAATAAAACGCACATCAGTATGGCAAGCTCTGCTTTAATTATACAACGGTGGTATATGAAACCACTGAAAATTATTTGTTAAATACATGGTACATCCCATCTGCCAAGAATGTAGCAGAATGACACAGCTGTCATGAATTGCCTTTAAGGCTACTGAATGTATGAGGGGGGCAATAGATACATGATTTAAGTTCCCATTCTTGTTGATCCAACTGTCCTTGTTTAGGGAAACGCCACCACATGACGAGGGCATCCACTTATTGCCTTGGCTTCAATGCTGAGGATGCAACACCTACAATGATGGCAACAACAGTAAATCCTTGAGCGAAGATACGCGCCCTCATAGACAATTGGGAATGCCGGGTCTTGCCCATTTTGAATGCACGCAGACCATAAATCAGTGCACCAGCTGTTCCTAAGCAGCCTGTGGAAAGAGAAATGAATGGGGTTAGCAACTCATTGCCAATGAGTAATCCATTTCCAAATCATCAATTTAAGGGAAAATACAAAGTTCTGCATATTGCAAAAGGCTTCCTGATATGACGGTCCCATTCATTTGATTTGCATGGAGAGGCAGTGGAAGCCAAAGCTGAACTGTATTGCTGCTGGTGGCTTGAGCCACTCACTGTCCAGCAGGTAAGTAGCAGTTGTGAGTGGCAGCCAGGACAGTCCATGGGACAGTGGGTGAGTCTTATCAGTAGGCAAGTCATACAAAACAGTGAAAGAGTACTGTGACAGTAGGCAAGTGGTAAAAGATGTGCATGGGATAGTAGGCCCCACTGACAAGACAACTGGTGATTTGCACAGGACAGTTCACGGGACTGTGCGTGACTGGTGCAAGCCACCAGTCAAATGGCTGCCATGCAGTCACACTGCTGTCCTAAAGGTCCAATGTTTGTCTTTTATTGTTTTGCCCAGTTTTGTCTTAATGGTCTACTCATTTATGTAAGCTTAAGCTTTATTTTTCAACTTAAGTATTGGCTTAAATTATACACAGTTTATGATCTTAACTGCTGGGAAAACTGCTTGAACTGTTACTACACAGAGCATCACGTATGAGTGATCATAACTGGCTGTTGCTGTTTTATAATTAGATACAAGTCTGTGTGTCATTTTGCTAAATTGTGCAACCTCTGCTGTAAACTACTGTATCTCCAGTCATTTATTGGGAAAAGACATCATTGATTGTAATAAGCTACGAGCATTGACGAAGCTGATGAAAATGTAAAGTAGAACTTATTCTGTAGCCTATGCTAGGAAGTAGAAACACTCAAAACAGCCTTGCTACTCAATTTGGCTATGCATCTTATGTAGGCTACAGGTGGGGGGTACTGTCTCAAAGACTGACACGCCCCCCTTAGTTATAGAACATTGAAAAACTAATGTTAGAAAACTAAAAACTCTCTTGTAAAATTCTAACAACTACATTATCTGCTTTGTTTTTCAAAACTATGGCAATTACCTGACATCCGAGTAAGGGAAAGACAACCGTAGAAAGACCGGGTATAAAGAACATTCTGTCACCTTCACTTTGAAGACTAGGCGTCTAATAAAGTCGTGTCCCTGTTGTTCACCAATATATTATTTTTACCAATATATTTACCAGTACGTACAGCGCTTACAAGACAGCTACCCTCCAAGCACGAATTAACACGTTATAAATGCTACATTTTCATATTTGTGTTTTGCATAAGCTGTGTCAACTGCGTTGTGTAACGCAGTTGCTAACTCATACTAGCTATACTGACTTTGTGTAACTCACCGATGGGGACGAAAGGATTTTCCTTGGTTTTCCTTATAAATTTGTCCTTGAATCCTTCCTCCTTGTGTCGTGGCAAAGGGGCAAAACCTTCTATCACTGGGGGTTTGGAAATATCAAACGGTATGGGTGCCTGGGGTCCTGTTTTTGATACTTGTTCCTGCGAGACAGTTGGTGGTGCAGCTGCCATGATTATGGGAGTCCCAAACACAGCGGACGGACTCTACCGGGTGATACTTGACTTTCTTACTATTAGTTCCACTTTGCTGTCGACCTGCATGGGCATACCATGGACTGTAAGGGGCAAAGATGCTCATACGTAACCTAGTAAAGTTATTTTTTTCTTTTGTAGTATTGTTGTCTCCCATATGCCTGTCCAGTGATATAATTCAGTATGAGGGCAAATAAAAGAAAACGCAGGAGACTGTTAAATGTGCATTTTTTTATTAATTCCTGTTATTATTATTATTATTATTATTATTATTATTATTATTATTATTATTATTAGCCATGTGAATATGAGACAAATCCTGAAATTGGATGATAAGAGAGTTGGTTACTCGGTTTTTCAGCAAATGTTTACAAAGCTGTCTTGTTACTCCAACAGGGTAGATGGCAGCACAAAACTACTCTCGTTTATGACTGTAAAACTCGTTCGAAAATACCACTAACATCGGTACGTTTTGTTGGGGATTGGTAAGGTAAGATGGCGGCGCCAGAGGAGCAGGAATTATCCCAGGCGCAGACTGAAAAACTCCTTCAGTTTCAGGTATCCCACACATCTGTTTCGCTGAATATTTTGACTGTTGAGGTGTAAATTATGTCTGTGGTGTTAATGCATTGGTCATTCGTGTCAGTGAAGTTGTGAGCAGTGAGCGAGTTTACTTCGACCAACAGTCCTAGCTCTAAATAGCTTTTGCTACGCTAGCTAACATGAACCACCAGGCTAGTTAGTTGGCTAAACCCGAAAGCTAATGTTGGTTGCCTTGATGTGAGTTAGCAAGTTAACAAGGTAGTTTTCTTGTTAATTGTATTTATCAGGATCATTGTCTACCTGAATGATTAATTTGCTAATTCCATAGTACACTTGAGTAGATAAGAAGCCAGCAGGCCACCAGAACTAGCTTGTGATGGATGTAGATGGGTAACGGTAGCGATATCTAGCTTGTTACATAGGCAATGTAACTGGAAAAGGAAAACTCATGCTATCCAATCGAAACGTCACTTCAGGGCAAATCTTCTGGTGTAGTCACGAGAATGTATTTTTGACAGCCAAGTCGTGATGTAGCTTAATTGGTCTTCAGTGTATCTTCATCCCTGTCTTGTGACAGTTTCTAGCTGAAGTGATACATCTTGTTGACAGTTAAGCTAACATACTGTCATCGTAAGGCCAGTTTGCTCAGCGGATGCTAGCTAAAGAACCAAGAGTCAGCGACCGCTTGCTAACTTGTGCTAAATCAAGTAGCTTCCTGATGGGCAAACTGTTCACCTGGACATCCCCATCCGACATTATAGGTCATGTTTTCCTTACAATTGTAGCAAGCTGTGATCTATATAACTTCAATTGCATATTTAACAGCTAATAATAACGCCAGTTTCAAGTGTGGCACGTCAGTACAAGATGCAAGTCATTGCATGGGTTAAGTTACTTGCTGGAGGAGAGCTAATGGTGCAGTTGATAAGGACTGTTAACCTTACTTAACCGTCATTACGTTTAATCAGTTGTGATTTTGCCATCCTTAATTGGTAATGTGCACATAACGAGTGTGTTTTAAAGGGTTAGTTGGTTAAAATTAGACACGTCTACCCTGCAACCGGAACTAAGTTGAGGTTAGCAAGTAGAGTTGGGACTCGCTAGCTGGTAATCTACTTTGAACTATTGACAACAACAGTCCTTTTGTACCGGTGGTTTAATTGGTTGCTACTGGGTAATTGTATATCTTAACATGTTAAACTGTAAAATTGGACATTATGATTAAATAAGGCCAATAACTAACTCGCAGAGCGGCAGGTTTTAAAGACGTGCACCGTGGGCTTTGACGTAAAGCATAAAAAAAGGCTTCTGTCAAAGCGCCTCCTTTTTTTGTTTTGTTTAACAGGACCTCACAGGCCTGGAGTCTATGGACCAATGTCGGCGCACGTTAGAACAGCACAATTGGAATATCGAGGTGAGAACAGCTACTTCAGCCCACCTTCATCTTTTCTTCTCTGGTTAGACAAATACCCCCCAAACTGCTATGAAGGTAACCATGGCGAGGGTGTTGTGTTTCAGGCAGCGGTGCAGGACAGACTGAATGAGCAGGAAGGAGTTCCCAGCGTATTCAACCCCCCTCCCTCTAGACCTTTGCAGGTCAATACAGCTGACCACAGAGTGTATAGCTATATTGTATCAAGGCCACAACCCAGAGTAAGTCTCCCATTTTTTTCATTCTCCGCTTTAAAATGCACACATGCTAGCAATGTAAAGAAACTAGTTAAATAGTCTTTAACGAGTAGACTGTGTTTTTGACTGTGTCCATGTCATTTTCTTTCATTTCAGGGCTTATTAGGATGGAGTTACTACTTAATAATGCTTCCCTTCAGGTTTACATATTACACTCTTCTGGACATATTCAGGTAATCCTGGAACTGCTTTACATTTTATTGACTTTGTAATACTGCCTTTTTATAGTTTGTCATCTATTGTGACCTCTTTTCCAGAATTAAAGGATACACCTAGTGTGCTTCATTTCATTGTACCGTTATCACACAGTTAGGAATAAGCTTTAATTGCCTTTCCTCATTACACTTTAGTCCAGTGTGTTGTAATTCCCCATCTTTGCTGTCAGGTTCGCCCTGCGTTTTATCAGACCAGACCCCAGAGGAAGAGTGACAGACCCCGTAGGAGATGTGGTCTCATTTATTCATAGTTTTGAAGAGAAGTATGGGCGATCACATCCTGTCTTTTATCAAGGAACATACAGTCAGGTAGGTGATTTGGGACATGACATTAATATTTAGTTTTGGTGCTTTTGATTTGAAGTGCTATTAGAAATGCAATAAAATATGATTCTGCAGACCTTTACAGTAGACAAGTGTTTCATGTAGGTGGTTACAGTGTCTGAAGTTTTGAATCAGATGCTTATTGTCTATTGTGTTGTATCAATGCCTCCAACCCTTCTCCCCTGTCCCAGGCCCTAAACGATGCGAAACGGGAGTTACGTTACTTACTAGTATACTTGCATGGAGAAGACCACCAGGACACAGACGAGTTTTGTCGGTAGGTCAGCCATCACACTTGTAGACTTTGGTTAAATGTGATCTTTGACAGCAGTGTTTTGTGTTCCACGTCGGTGTCTTTGACAGAAGTGTTTTTGTGTTAATGGATGTAACCAGTGTAACTCGGCTTCCTTGTCTTTTTTTATAGAGCCACGTTATGCACAGAAGAGGTAGTGACATTCATTAACACGAGGATGTTGTTCTGGGCATGCTCCACCAACAAGCCCGAAGGATATAGAGGTAATGTCACAAAAAAAAATTGTTACTTAAAAAAATGGTCTCATTTATATGTATGAATAAGGCAACAGATTTTTAGTAAAAGTTTTATGGTTGTTCTGTTGGCTTTAAAAGGCAATAACCTTGGCCCTTTTTCTTTTCTTTTTAAAAAAGCTATGGCATTTTTTCCCTTGGTTAAATGTTGAACGTCATTTAACCCATAATGAATATATTAAGTATGTTAAGAGACGCATCAATGACTGAGGCCAAGATCCTCATCTTAAATGAAGAATTGATCTTAAGACTATGTCCTAAATGGATAAGGCTTGATCTCAAGTCGATAAATTGTATTAATTTTAGTTTAACATGCCATTTTTCAAATTAATCATGACCATTAATGTGTGAATTTGGGGGTGTGATTATGTTGTGTTCAGTCAGTTCAGTGAAACATTTTCATGTATCACTTATCAGTTACATTATTATTCATAAGTCCAAAAGTATTTAAATGTAATGGTCAACAAAAACAACTTACTGCACCAATTAGACTGGCACCATGCTTTTAGCAGGATGGCACCAGAGCTGAATAAACAAAGTGGATCATTGTAGTTTGACTCAATGTTGTTTTACTAAAAGAATCACAATTAGGGTTTTTGGCCAAGTGTGTAAGAAGCACATTCAAGCAATTTTTTCTGTCCAATGGTGTCTCCAGCTTAATAAATACAATACATTTGTTAAATTAACACCCCATTTACAATCAAGACACAGTGTACAGGTTAATACACAAGACAAACAAGATGATGTGTTTGTTTTGTCATCAGTGTCGCAGGCCTTGCGAGAGAACACCTACCCCTTCCTGGCCATGATCATGCTTTTAGCAGGATGGCACCAGAGCTGAATAAACAAAGTGGATCATTGTAGTTTGACTCAATGTTGTTTTACTAAAAGAATCACAATTAGGGTTTTTGGCCAAGTGTGTAAGAAGCACATTCAAGCAATTTTTTCTGTCCAATGGTGTCTCCAGCTTAATAAATACAATACATTTGTTAAATTAACACCCCATTTACAATCAAGACACAGTGTACAGGTTAATACACAAGACAAACAAGATGATGTGTTTGTTTTGTCATCAGTGTCGCAGGCCTTGCGAGAGAACACCTACCCCTTCCTGGCCATGATCATGCTGAAGGACAGGAAGATGACTGTGGTGGGCCGGCTAGAAGGGCTCATACAGCCAGAGGACCTGATCAACCAGCTCAACTTCATCATGGAGGCCAACCAGACCTACCTGATGTCAGAGCGCCTGGAGAGGTGAGCGCAAGTGTGGGAGGACACACAAACGTATACACACACACACACACACATCCCAAACACACACACACGCACATACACACAGGACACCCCACACGCGCGCGCGCACGCACGCACGCACGCACGCACGCACGCACGCACGCACGCACGCACGCACGCACACACACGCACACACACACAGGACACCCATCTGTTCCCTTTGGTTCGGTAGAGTCAGTGCATCGTAAATGCTTTATCACTCATCCTTCTGCTGTTCTTTGTCCTCCTGCTGAATAGAGTGTGATCTCCAATAAGGGCAGATATGTCTGATAGTGGATGCCTATAAAGTTTTGCCTCCCATTTGTTTGTATCTCAGAATGTGGATTACATAAGTGTGTGTGTTTTCCAGGGAGGAGAGGAACCAGACGCAGGTACTGAGGCAGCAGCAGGATGAGGCCTACCTGGCCTCGCTTCGCGCCGACCAGGAGAAGGACCGCAAGAAGAGGGAGGAGCAGGAGCAGAGGAGACAGGAGGAGGAGAAGGCTCGCCAGTGTGTACTGGCTGAGGAGAATAGGAGACGGGTAAGGGAGGACAACTAGATAGAGTAACCCTTAGTAGGTGGTTTAGAGGCTAACCCAGATCAATTAAATCCAGGTGAGTGTTTCCTACTAGAGCTTCCTAGTAGAAGAGTCTCATGGCTTCATTCTCGTACCAAAATAAAATCGTAGAGCTTTGAAATTGTCTTGACTTGAAAAAGTCTGACATCCTTTGGAAAGTGGAAAAGGTTATTTTGAAATTGCTAGATTTTCAGCCTCTCAAAGTAGCCCTCTGACCTGTGTGTGTGTGTCTGTGCGTGTCTCTCTGTAGACGCTACAGGAGGAGAAGGAGCGCAAGTCCGAATGTCTCCCCCCCGAGCCTCCCCTTGACGACCCTGACAGTGTTAAAATAGTGTTCAAACTCCCCAACGACACACGAGTAGAGAGGAGGTTCCTCTTCAGCCAGTCACTTACGGTAATAACCATTTCAAACCCAAACCGTACTTTTGTAACGTCGCTTTTTGTAGACATGGATCAGATATGCACCTGTTAATATTTTGTTGTGCCTTTCTTCTGTAGGTAATACACGACTTCCTGTTTTCCTTGAAAGAAAGCCCAGAGAAATTTCAAATAGTTACAAACTTCCCCCGCCGTGTCCTTCCCTGCCTGCCCACTGAGGAGCAGCCCAACCCCCCCACGCTCAAGGAGGCTGGCCTCAGCCGGTCAGAAGTCCTATTCGTGCAAGACCTCACGGAGGATTGACCTCTAGCTCATCTCCCCTGCTCTTGAAAGCTTTTTTTTTTGTTTTTTTTTTTTGTTTTGTTTTGTTTTTTTTTTTTCTTGTTTTTGTATTTTATTTTGTTGAATGACCATTGTGCACAAGGGATCACTAAAATTTAACCTCTGGAAATAATTTAAGCCCCCCCCCCCCCCATCACCCTGCTGCCCCCCGCCCCCTCTTGTCCCCAGTGTCCCACCTGACTGATTTGTCTTTTGCTAAAAGAGTGCAACGTGAACTGCCCTGTAAATAAATACAACACGTAGATATTTAAGAACACGCCTGAAACTCACTATACCTTTTTTTTTAATGCAAAGTTGACCATACAATGTACAAAAAAAAATGACCAAAAGCAGTTTGATGGGGTTGAGAACCCGATGGGCTACTTGCACTTCCTAACAGACTGAGATCAAAACACAAAGGGGACACAGGTTTTACATGTGACCCTGTTCAATATAGTATAGTACAAGTCTGCCCATAGTGTGCCTGTGGTAATTCATAGATGCCTATTTTGCCCTTTTACCATCTGAATGGGCTGGTCATGTAAAGATGTAATTTTCCAACTATATAAATTAAACATTTTAAAATGTTGTGGTGGTTTTTGAGTTTAATATTACCGTCCAAGCTTTTGGTAAACTTTGCATTTCAGCCTGCCATCGGACACATTGCTAACCCTGAAGCCATGTCAATTTTAATATTTTTGTAGGTATGTGGGGGAAAAACAATAAAGAGTAACTATTATGCTAAACAATGAGTAAAAATATTTATTTTAGGGTTAGCGTTATTGCCTTTTAATGCTTTTCAGCAGCATAGAAGTGCAACGTTCCCTGCAGTAATAGATACGTCTTGTGTCCCTAATTTATGGCCATCTACAGAAACACATCCATTTCCCTCATTGTCTTTATCTATTAATGTGGGTTGTTGCATTAGGCAAGAGGCAATCTAAATTTCACTTAGCCCAGGTATTACCAATACCCTTCTAGTTAACTACAGACAAATTGGAGATTTTCCAAAAGATCTCTAGAATGGTTTGGTGACTACTGGATTATTGTAGAGATCTTTTGTGAAAATCCCTTTGTCAATCTCTGTAGTCAACTAGTCCAGTCAAGACCAGGGCTAAGTGCTAACAACTTGAGTTAATACATACAAGTTGATGTTTCATCGATTTTGAGGAGATGATTTGTGTCTGGTAGGCCCATTGCTTGGAGCCACATTAGCCTGAATGAAAGTGGTCTGGAAAAAGGGGGTCTAGTTGAGGTGACTGTGATGTGATGACACCACTGCTGTGCTCATTACTATGATACACTGACATTCTAACGCAGGGATGCTAAAGTACAGCACAATCCAGAGTTCCCACTCATTTCAAAACTTTTCAATGACCCTGATTTAAAGTTCAGTGACTTCTTGTGACTTACTTTTACACAGATTTGTGTATTTAATGTCACAGGTTGTGTCTAATCATAAAATTAGTGCTAAAAAAAGTGTTCTTTCCCAACATTAATACAATTCTCTATGTTGTTACTACACAATGTTTAAAAGGAGAGGGAATGATCAAACAGGGAGTCATAAGTGAATGTCAAATTCTGTGACAAAATCAATGAAAACATACAGAAACATAAGCCATATTGGAGTCGTTGCCTGCCTTTGCTCCTCACCAACAAATTTCAAGTAGAGTTTTCCAAAACTTTTGAGTGGATTTACCAATTCCATGCCATTTCCAGGTTTTCCTTGCTTGTGGGAACCCTGATAATTGCACGGATATGGTAGAGGCTCATGTTAACTCATGGTGAAGGCATTACTCTCTGAATGTTAAAATATCTGAGATGCTTTTTCAGGCCTTGCCCAGTAGGTGGCACTAAAGCCTTTATAGCTTTTCACAATATCTGCACAGTCTCTGCCATGAGGGAGTATGATTTAAGGCCCATAAAGATCTCAAAAATATCAGAAAGTATTCAGAAGTTTTGTTTTTTAATGTGTAATTTATTTTTGACTGCCACACAGTAGTCAACACTTCAATTATGTGGAATCCATAAATTTCCCAAGAGTATATTGACAGGAAAGTAACGATTCTAAAATTCACAGCAACTCATTCACCACGTCACTGATACTTATTGAGCGTGTAATAAACGAAACAAAACAAAAAAGCTGGTATTGGATACTCACATTTTGTTAACGATCACTATTACTTTGTCTTGCAAGGCGCAAAAGGATGCACTCAAGGTGGCATTAAAAGCAGACGGGCAAATGCATCACAAAAACGACTGCACCACAGGAAAGAAAGCAAGACCAGTCAGTCTACAACACTACTTAGGCTTTAATGCACCTTGTTACTGAGCCGTGCACTAGGTGTTAACACAGTGTAAGGTAATACAGCCAAGCCCCAGTGGTCAAATCTCCTTTGCTCAACATTTTTAACTATCCTGATTGTATTTCCGCGTTGTATAGCTCACAGTGATGCGCAAGTTGAACCGTGATACTGAGTAAATGCTGTCCAAAGGGTGACGGAGCTGGGCAAGGTTGGACTGACTTCCCAACTGCTCATGGGAAAGAAAGACAACAAAACAAACGCACACACTGAAAAACAAAATGAAAGTAAACATATAAAAATGCATTTCTATTGAGTAATGGTCTAGAAAGACAGGAGTAATCATTGTAGTACTGGTATACATCATACATTTATTAGTGAACAACCCTCTCAAATCAGCCACAACAATTAAAAAAAATATGATTGCACTACTCGGTAAAGCAGAACTAGCAACTTTCATTTAAAAAAAGTACAAATCTTAAAAATTTCAATCAGTATACAGATGTATATATAATACACTATAACTAGTTATATGTTAAATGCTACAAACAATATGATTCCAATGGAATGAAAAAATTATAGCATTAAGAACCATTTTCCTATATATAATATATATATTAGCTTTTTTATTTTTTTTTCTTCCAAATACAAACATGGCAAAAATGAGGTAACTGTAAATGTGCAAGTACCAAAGCAAAATATCTTCCTAACACAGAACACATGCCCCTGGCCTGGTTGGCGGGTGGGTAGTCGGGAGTTCAGGCGAGGACCCCTAGAGGCCAGGGGGAGTATAAGAACAGTAAACAATCCACTATCCCACCACAGCAAAAATCATTGGTAAACAATCAGTGGCATCTACTGAGCAATCAATAAATCACAAATCCTAAATGATATTTCAGCTGCTTATTGGAACACAATTTTGCACCACAAAAGCTGTGAGATTATTTATTAATTGGATCACAGAAAGACTACAAGATTCTATTTTTTAACCTTTTTGATATTTTGTATATATCATTAAAATTATTTTTGTGAGGATTTAAGAGAATTTGGGATTTGTGAAGACAGCAAAGCCAAAGGTGAGAGAAAATAAAAAAGTAAAGGACAATGTTTGAGCATAAACAACAAAACAAAAATCCCTTAAACTGTAGTGGTCAAGTTTGTCTGAATTCAATTTCTCAAAGTGTAACACTAAGGTTAACGTTACAATTGGTACGGGCCACGGACTTTTTTTTTGTTTTTTTGTTTGTTTGTTTGTTTGTTTTTTGCTATTTAGTAGTAGCAGTAGTAGCAATAGTAGTTACTCTCAAACAAAGTTTGGTGGAAGCCTGACACCCAGACAATACATAACTTGATCATTTAAGGCAGATGTACTTGATCTAATCACCTGGGCAGTAAAAGTTTTGTTTTCTAATAAGGACACATTTACATAGGTTGCACTGACAACAAAGAGCTGCTGGACAAAAGACAATAATTACAAAAGAAAACAACACCAAAAAATAAAATAAAAGAGGAAAAAAAACAAAAACAAAAAAACAAACAGCAAGGTAACAGGAACGCCCCACCCTCTCTTTTTTTTTTTTTTTTTGACCCTCTGGTGACCATTGTTGACCGTTTTCAAGGGTGGGGTTGACACAGCATGCTGCTTTGAGTACATGAGCTTCATGGCAGACTATTGCATTCCCTTAAGTGAAAGTAGCAACATACCTAAAATAGAACATCTAGCACCTTGTCACTATATGGCTTTCGATTATCTAGTTTTCAGGCATGTATTTCAGTCACTGAGGCAACAAACGTAAGCATAAATGTAGTACATAAGAAACCATGTGTTCAAACCAGCTCTATCCCCCAGGTTTCCGAAGAGCTACTGTTTCATATGTATCATTGTTCTCTCTTTTCTTCTCTTTTTCATCTTTTTTTTCTGTTTTTTTTTTCTTCTCCTTTTTTTTTGGTAACAAAGAATTAGCGCAATAAAATCTTGTAGTCATTCAGTTCTATTACAAATGTGTGCAGTACAATGCATGGCAGTAATTAGCTGAGCAGATAGTCCCCAACCCCGATTAACCCAAAGCCAACTAGAGCTAGCAAAAACCGATGGGGACCTGGCCAGACATGCATGCATATGGTGCACAATTAAATACGTCCCCGCCCCATTTCTAGATATCTTCCACTGAAAATACACACTTGTTCTAGGTTTTTTTTGTAATTTTCTTAAATCATGCAAACACCTTTAGAATATTTCTTGGAAGTGGTTTAGGTAGGATAATGTGCACAGTGGCACAAAAATGGGATCACAACTGCTATGTATGTGTCGTTCAAGTACAAGAACATGGAAAGGAAATGTATAACAGGTTTGGAGTAACATACACTGATGATTGGTTGCAGTGACACAATGCCTCTTCTCGCTCTACATTTTATCTCCTTTTCTTTTTGTTTTTTTTTGTTTGTTTTTTTTTCCTCTAGCATGCCTGTCTTTATATGGTGTAATATCCACTACTACCAGCAAAAATTAAGTATTAGTTGTTGATTACATTAAAAATACACATGGCCTGAGGAAAACAACCAATAAAATTCTAACACATCCCCCATGGCATCGTTTCCGTTTTAGTTTGACTGTTTTCCTTATTCTTAGTTACTGAGAGGTCCTGAGTGATTTTTCTTTAAAACTTAAAATATGCCAGTGAACATAGGTGTGTGTATATATATATATAGATCAGATTAAATCATCAAAACTGGGTTAAACTCATTACAATGGCTTTTTAATATCGTTTTCTTTAGCTGGCAGACATTGTACCAGAAACGTTTTAAAACATGGCAAGGTCTCTGTCCACCCCCCACCCTCAAAAACAAAGAAAGAAAAAAAAAAGAAAAAGAAAAAAACTCATGTCCCCCATCATATGGGCTGTAACTGCTACTCAGTGCTTTTCACGGGTAGGAATATTAGTTCTGTAATTACAGACCACTTTTCGGAAAGAACCCCATTTCATCACCCCCCACCACACACACACACACACACACACACACCAGCCAGATACCATTTTGGAAGTACAAGCAGAGTGAATTGAACACATTACAGTGCATTACTCATAAGACCCAACTTTGAAGGATGCCATTTAAAATCCCTTCCTGATCATGGAAACTACGACAGTCAACTGGCACGCAGGAGAAGTGTCAATTACATTAACAGGGTATTTTAAAACATTCTTTTGTCTTCAAAACAAGACGATAACTTTTAAACCTTTCACACTGAAGCTATGCATACAATGCTTTTTTATCTTTTACATCACTTTACACCATTAACATGGCCTGAGACCGGACAGCGTTGCCAAAATATAACACACACATACACATACCATGTTAGTACTCTGACCTTGTCCTTCAAATGTTATCTAAGTTAAAACCAATAAATAACACCATTTAAAAACTGTATACTCTTAAAACAAGTGGAACTGACAAAGTATATATATATTTTTAAGATTAGTAATGGGTTTGTGCTTGTCAAGGTCGTAAGAAGGCAGAGCTGAAATCTTGAGTATATTGAATATTTGGCTCAAAACAAGGAAAAAAGCCTGGTCTTCCACAAACAGGAAGAAATGTTCCATTCAAACACTCACTGCACATATTGCTTTCTGCAAAAAGGGCGTCGACCTCTCCAGTGTCAGCTTTGAATGTCAGATGGTATTTTTTTTTTTAAACAATGGTTCTCTTTTTTTTCCCCTTCCCCCAGCTCTATCACAAATGCTGAGGTGCAATCAAATGGCAAGATACAGGCCATCCAAGACTTGGGTTCCCCTCTGCTTTCGGCTAGCATTTGTCTTTTTCTCTCTCTCTCTCTCTTTTTTTTTAAATTTGCTTACTCTGTCTTTTCTTTGTTTACTTGTGTCTAATTGTTAACATGTGTTGGAAATTTTCTCGATTAAAATATTGCTAGTCTAAAAAGGAGTCCATGCAAAATCTTCTTCCAGGCATTCTCTCCAGGCTGTCTAGGGCCCTTTTTTTTTTTTTTTGAAAGTGACAGCACGTTTTTTTTTTTTTTTTTTTGGGGGGGGAGAACACACCACATTGCGCAGTGCACTTTTTTGACCCTGGAGGGAGCCGGTTGAATCATGGTGGACGTGGGGACGTGGTGTGGTGGCTTGTGCAGTGAGGCCAGATGACACTGGCAAGAGGCTGGCAGCCCCCCCACCCCCATCCCCCGCCCAACCCCCAGCCCTCCCCTCACGCCGTGAGTCTGTGCCAGACTGGGTGTGCCCGGTGCCAGAGCAGCGATGGTTAAAACACTCCATGCCATTGTCCCGCAACCTCACGCCACCCTACCCCACCCACCCCCAAATCCCCCCCCCCCCCCCCCTGCCTTGAGGGAGGCTCTTAAACCCTCTTGGTGTCCATGGGAACAAGTGGAAAACACTGAGGGAGGGGCAGGAGGGTTTCCAACCAGGTGCGTGTCCATCATTTGCAGTCATATTTTTGTGTTGGATTTTTTTTTCTTCTTTTTTTTTTTTCCTCTGTTTACATCAGGCGTTAAGATTCTGAACGTTTAACCACTGCAAGTCATACTTTCACAATAGCATTCGCAGGTGAAAATAAAACTGAAAAACTTAAAATCGGATAGCGATATTGAAATTGTCGATACATTATTGCAAAAAACGTACATTATTTAACAAGTCACTTTGCCCATCACCTACACAAACATGCATCTATGATGGTCAAACGGTTTCTTTTTGAACCAGTGGAATGGCCCAATTACTTCCAACCACCAACCGTTTAAGCCTTCCCTGTTTAACGAATGGCACTATCTGCCAATCCAACCATCCCCTCATCCCAGTCCTATAACTCCCTATGAACCACTGCTGACGCACATCTTATATTAGCGCCTTATGTGAAAAGCCTGAATAACTAGAGAATATTTCATTTCAAAAAAAAAAAACAGAAAGAAAGAAAAAGGAAAAAAAAGAAAAAGAAAATGGCAACATCACGTACATGTTAAATCTTTGGAATCTGCAAAAGACGAGGGCAGCAAAGAAAAAGGGGTAATTGGGAGGGAAGAGAGTAAAATCCCATAACTATTGGTGGCTATAGTAGGCAGTAGCGTTGATGACTCACACAACGATGCACAGCAGAGGTCAAACACGTTCCATACAAAATCCAAGATTGCTTATTGGTTGAGGTGGGGGAGGGGGAGGGATGTCGGTATTGGTTTGGCTGGAGAGCACAGGTTAGGTGGCAGGTTATCCCCAGTCACAGACTCCAGTTGTGTGTCATTTGTTGTCGTTTTTTTCTTCGTCTTGTATTCTTTTTTTTTGTGCTGTTTTTCCAAAGCAGGACCTGGAGTCAGCTCAATCGACGTCCCGGTGAGCCTCTGAGGCATCGGCTCGACAGATTGGACATGTGCGATTGGTCTGCAACATACAAGCACGCACGCATTTACCAACACCAACCGGTGCAAGGACTGCTACCCAAACGGTTAACATATACTGGCTAAACATGGACAACAGAGCAGAGGAACTTACCTTTAACCATTTGTCCACACATTTAGCATGAAACTCGTGATTACAGGGTAGTACTCGCAGTAGCTGCCTTGACTCAAAATCACTAAAGCATACAACACACCTATTGGGAGTAAAACAGTGTGAACACATTTGTGTTAAGGTCTGTCAAAGAGCAGGAAGCACTGATATCATGAAGCATGAAGGAGAGAGAGCGGCGCTTACAGAGTTTGTTCAGATTGGTGGTTGTCGGCGTTGAACCGGTAGGACGGAAGCTGCTCGATGTCCGCTTTAGTGAGTCCTCGCGGTTTGGCCTCGCCGAGTCTCTCGGCCAAGTTGAGCAGTGCCTGGTGGGAATTCAGAGGTCAAATAAAAAAACAAACTGTTAAGACAATAAATCACCAATACGATATTGTTATCGTTTTAAGCCAGGGAAGGTAACTGTATTCTACAGGAGCCATTACTCACACTTGTCTCAAATGCCTCGTTGCAATTTCTGAGACTTTATCCACTTTTCTACATGTACAGGGTAATGTCAGCTTGTACTACAGGTCCCCTAAGAACATGTTTTTCCCCTCCAAAATCATTAAAGCAAAACAAAAGACATCACCTATGCCAAAACACGCTCCTTTTCAGCCTTACTGATCTTTATTTTTGTTTTCAATCTTACATAAGAAGGACACTACTGGTTTCATAACAATTTAGAGTTAGCAAACTGACCAGTGAGGAGAGGTTTCAGACTGGGTTTGAATAAGAGCTGTTTAGTGTGAGCATGTTAAGGATCACTGAAGCAAATGGATCCGTTTTATTAAACCCCAAAACTGAAGATTATGAACTATGAAAAATACACTGCCAGGCCAAAATGAAAGAAGTATCACCTGGGTTTAAATGAGCAGATAATTAGGCCTTTGACTGGGAAGACGCTACTGTGTGGGAAACATGTACATTATAAGGCTCAAAGTAAAGTCGGCTGACTAGTTTACAGTGGCAAATTATTTAGGCATTTTTTTTCTTCCCTGATTTGGGATATTCCAAGATGACAATGCCAGAAAGTCATCAGGCTTGTGAGAAAGGTTGAGGGAGCATGACAAATTCCACAGGGGAATTAGACACCACTGTCCTGACATGATGTGCTGGTGAAGACTGTGCAATAGTTTAGCTCTGCCATTGTCGACACAACATATAAAAGAAATGCAACATACTCACTGCATTAAATAAATGCAACACCACACAGAAACTAGGCCTATGCAGTCGTCTTCGACTGCTAAAGGTATATCCCCGAAACGCGATGCTTCAAAGCCCCCAACATTCATACTGTATTTCATTGAATCTACCCTAGAACATTGAAACACCAAATCTGGGACAAATCCATCCAACTGGTCAGAAGTTATGGGCCAAACCAAAATTCAGCCATCTTGAATTCAGCCATCTTGAAAGTGTTGGCCTCCAAACTCGAATAAGTTCATGAACCTACCCTAGAGCATTAACACACCAAATCTGGGAGAAATCCATCCACCCAGTCAGAAGTTATGGGCCAAACAAAAATTCGCCCATCTTGAATTCAGCCATCTTGAAAGTGTTGACCTCCAAACTCGAATCAGTTCATGAACCTGCCCTAGAGCATTCACCCAAAAAATCTGGGACAAATCCAAACATCCGTTCAAAAGTTATCGCGTTAACACGAAAGACCTTACGCGGCGGACGCGGCGGCGGACGCGGCGGCGGCGCACGCAAAACCATTACATCCCCGACGCTCCGCGTTTCGGGGATATAATAAATGTGAAACAATGCAGCATGCCATAGCAGAAGCTAAGAAGTGCTCATAAGAAATGCTGACCGCAACATTTTGTTCTGGCCGGGCAGTGTAAGTTTCAAGGTCCATTTTAAAGATTAGACCTATGGGGATTCCTGTCGTTTCTTCAAGATCTATTTCTACATTACCTCATAGTTCTCCATCTCCACATCGTCCACATCCAGGTCCAGACTTATGGCTGGGCCCACTGCAGTTGGAGGCACTGGAAGCATTGAGCTGTACAGAAAAAAAGATCACCTTAACCAACATTTTAATGTGTGGCACACAACTTGCAATAGGAGCTTTTAAACGATAGTCGAAATCATAACTTCTAAACGTACTTATGTTACCGGCTGTATTGGACATTGGTGTTCCAGAATAGAAAAATATCCACAAAATACACACATAGCCAACACTGGTGAAACATTTGCAACCAGTTAATATAATGTTTTAGCTATGAAAAATAACTAAACGGAAGCTGAACTGAAGAGATGGCAGGGCACTTACAGGAAATAAGGTAAGAAGCCTGGGTAGTAGGGGGGTGGTGGAGGCGGCGGGGGCAAAGGCTGCTGTAACCTGTATCTCTGTCCATTCACACGCCTTGGCAGCACATGGGGATATGGCTGCGTCCAAACACAGAAGAGGGACAAATCACAACCACACACACACACACACACACACACACACACACACACACACACACACACACACACACACACACACACACACACACACACACACACACACACACACACACACACACACACACACACACACACACACACACACACACACACACACACACACACACACACACACACACACACACACACACACACAATCAGCCAAAACAATAATAGTCTGACCAAACGAATTAAAAGATGAGAATGAGTCTGGGTTGCCTACCACTCCAAAGGGCAGTTCCTGGTGAAGCGGCTCTTGTGGAAGGTACTGCAGGGGCATTGAGGGAGGCATTGCTGGTGGATGGTGTGCAGGAGGGTACGAGAAGGTCCCAATGGGGTGCTGGTCCCCTCTTAGGTCGACTTCATTTTCTACCCTCTGCAGAGGCTGTGCAGGACAATGTGCATTTTAGCTGAGTTGGTAGTTTAAGTGGGATCATGATGCCATCACCCCCACCCCCACACACAAAACACAGTGTAGAAAGAATACCCTTGAATGAAAATAATTTGTGTTTTGAGAACATGTTCAATGATGATACTGCACTACAAATACCAAATTGAACTAAAACAGAAGGCAAACTACACTGAAATTATTTGGCAAGCCTCCCCAACATGAATTCATCTTTGCACAAGTAAAATTCAACTAAAATACAAGCTGACCCTGTGCTGTTGCAATCTGGTTTAAACCTAAGCTCAATCAAGAAATCACTAGGTCAATGAAGAACATTTTCAAATCAACACTTCTTTATTGACTTTGAGGAAAAAAAGGCTGAAATGCTGCTAGTGGAAATGACTGTCCCACATAAACAAAAAAAAAGAAAGAACAGGGATGTTCCCTCCCTGCCTACGTCAAGAAGCTCTTGCGAAACCTTTTGGTCCAAGTATACCTCTTATTCCAACAACTCTAACTCACTGACCTCCTAACCAACACCTACATGTAGTCTCAACTTGTCTCTCTGCACTAGCCCTATAATATCTTATGTTGCCTGAGCTTGTTCGATTCCTCCATTAAAAGTCGCTTTGGATAAAAGCGTCTTCTAAGTGTAATGTAATGTAAAATGTGTTGGAGGCACTCACCATGCGCGGATGCTGAGGCTGTAGGGGAACGAACTGGCTCAGAGGAGCAAGGTGTGGTGGCTGGTGTGGGGGCACAGGTGGAGAGGGGTGCAGTATAAAATGCTCACTGGAGATGAGTGGCGGGAAGGCTTGGTAAGACACTGGCAAATGCTGCATTGTACATGCTTGAATAAGCTGTAAAGGAACAGGAACACACAAACAAGTACACAACAGAGATTGTTAATTGTAACGCATTATGTGTTCTGAAGAGCTGCCTATTTCTTTTCCCTAAGCAGTGCAAGTATGATGCAGGGTGATACATTTTACACATTCTATTTTATTTTGGATAAGTCTGGGCTGAGCCAGGTGACAAAAATTGGTAATACGGTTTCCTCTTTTGAAAATTAAGGTGGAATTTTACTAAAAAGCCTCACTCACAGGTAAATCTTACAGATCATTAACTTTTGTAAATACTAACTTGATCCAAGTAATAAGCACACAAATACACCCCACACACTTAACAGTTCTATCATGTACTTCCACAAACATGGACACAGGGAGTGGATATGTTGACAGCACAAATGCGATGGCTCAGGCGGACAACACGATTTTGCGTACCGTTCTGACATACAGCTCTACTGTCAACTCTTCTTAGGCATAGTGTTCTTAATGCATATACAACCATTTCGATTGTATGCCATTATGTGCAAGTAGATTTTGACAAAATGTTTTGACTTATCTGTGGCTTTAAAGTGTCTACATGTTCTTCCGTGTGAGGAACCTATACAGAAGCAGTTTAATGGCTTTAATTGAAACTCTGAAGCTGGGGTGAGTGCAAAATGGCACCTAACCTGCATTATAAAAGAAAAGACGAAGAGGGCAAGGCTTGATGGTTGTCTACAACAAAAACAGTGACACAGAATAAAGCTGGAGTGGTATGGGGATCAGAAGGTGTACACTACACAAACTTCGCTGACAATCCAGCTCTTCCTTTTCAAACTCACAGGAGGAGGAAGGCAGCAGAGCAGAGAGAGCTGTCCGCTGAACATTACCGAGCATGCTGGGAGCTGCTGAGTGTTGCACCCTGGGATAGGTTGCCCGGTGTGGATAGGAAAACCGTGGGTCGTCACCGTGGTAACTGTGTAAGATATTGGGACTGATCCTTGGTGCATCTTGAAGGAGAGAGACACAGAAATACCATTTAACAAAAAAAGGAAATGACCCACATGACCCTGACCCCCTGAGCAGAGTAGCAGAGACTGCTTTAAGAACTCGTCCTAGTTTCCAGGCTCACGAGGAGCCTCCTACCTGCTCGTGAAGATCCACCATGATGGGGTTCTGCTGAGGAGGGTGCGTGGCAGGGTGGAGCATACGTGGCGGTGCGCTGGTATGGCTGTACTGTCTAGACTCATCTAAAGGAATCTGCTGCTGATGATGCTGCTGTTGCTGCTGCTGCGAGAAGAGAGGGTGGTGGAAGTTCTCATCCTGGTGCAGGGAGCCGTGCAGTACAGGCCGGTCTCGTGGACCCCACTGTCGTCGTACTGGAGGGCTGTAATTGTGACAGAAACCAGTCATGTCTTAGCTGCTGTGACAAAAGTAAGTGCAACAATCCTTCAGCTAGTTGACTGTTTTACAGCACACTAAAAAGTCTGGCAGTCTGGAAAATCAGAAGATTGGAATTTAAAATTCCCAACCTCTGGAAAAAATATATTCATGAGATCAGCTCGGAAAACAAATATGGATCCCTCCGATGACATGCTCACATTTTTGTGTTGTCACAGGGAATGCATAAATAAGTTATTAGAACTGTTAACCATACTTGAGCAAGAACCAGAATGTCTTATGTGAATATTCGTGTACGTACTCTTAATTTACCTCACCAGACTGGTGATGGGAGTGACATTCCCTCATTATTGCTATTGTCTGTTGTAATGACTGGATGGCAGAGAGTCTAACATCACGTCAGTTGCAAAATATCTGCACAAGTCTCCAACCACAAACTTGCTTAGATTCATTCATTCATACTTACCTTCTCCTGAGATGCACAGGGGTGTTGCAGGGCTCCCCAAGGAACCTCCTCGGATTTAAGGGGGCAGGTGGTGGCCGCCTATTCACTGCTATTTCCCATGGTCGCATTTGTGACGTCGTGGGGACGAGTCACACCCAGGAAGAGGAGACCTTCAGTGCTGGAGGCACTTGTGTCTTGGAGCTTTAGATTGTCTTCACTCTGCATTACAAAAAAATAAGGAACACTTCAACTTTATATTTATTTGTGTATCTATTTATTTTGGCCTCCTTAAATTCTTAGGTGAACACCAACATACAATCTTCATTACACATTAAAATGATATTAAACTACGTAGCAGCATTACACAAAACAAGATTCATGACTGCAAAGATTATACAAAACAATGCATGACTGCGTGAACATCTGAGGAAACTATGTGTAAAGGCAGTAGCGCTCACAGTTGTGTTGTGTATAATAGGCTAGATCAAATGTGTTTTAATGAGACAGTTATGGCACAACAGATAAATACTTCAGGTTTAAATACTTTAAATTTGTCTCTTGACATTAAGAAAATTAACCCAGTTAAACGGTTTCAACTTAATACAAATTTCACCCAACTGGGGACGCTGGAAAAGCGTGTGCTGTTTTAACCGCAGAAGATAGACCAATTGGAGATCCTTTGAAAATCAACCCAATGACCACGCCAAATCACATCCAAACAACAATAAACAAGTAAAACATCACACGTCTTCGACGCAAGACTGGTTGGCATGGTTTAGTAGGACAAGGCAAAAAAACATGTTGTCCAACAGACCGACGAAGCACAAAGGAACGTGCAGTGCAGAATGGGAGTACTGCAACTTTAACAACAAAGCAAGGAAAGCCATGTGCTCAGAGCCAGAGAAACAAAGCAATAACAAAGAGTCGACATGAAATGGAGTCCAACAGCCAAACTACCCGCACTTTAGCGTTGAAATCACGATCTCTCTAGAAAACCAAATGTATATACAACAAGGACATAACAACTTCGTCCAATAAACAACCTCTATGTAAATAAAGATGACATTACATAAAGCTACTAGGCTAAGCTGCTGTAATCTCGATGGCTAGCTTGCTAGCTTCTCAGGCTGATAGTTAATGTAAGCTTCAACAAAGGCATAGTCTATACCTAAAAATAATCATCAGCATCAACTAATTTTAGACTGCAAGTTTTCTTTTTTTAAACATAATATACGAAAAGATTCGACATTGCTGCCCGCCCCTCTGTAACACAAGACAGTTTCCTGATCTGTAACGTTGTGATTCTTCTGCAGTGAAATGTAAAGATTGACTAACAAACTAACGTTAGCTCACCAGCTAAAAAACAGCTCCGTTTCCCACGTTAAAGTTATTCTATACAGTTATAGAACATATGGCGATATATGGTAGACAGGCAGGGCATTCACCAGACCACATTGCTGTACACCCTAGCTCTAGTTTAGCTGGCGGACAAACGTTAACCAAGCTAGCATAGGGCTGCAAAACAGCGACCTCAGCCTTGCTAAGCAAGCAGGAAACGTACACATTTCCTCGAGTTATTAAGTACAGTTAAAATAAGCTTAGCATGGGCGAGATAATCGTAGAGGGGCTTGTGTTACTCAAACGTTGGTTGTTTGGCAGCATTAGCAGAGTGTAGGTTGATTACTCTTACATAGTCTTTTTGGCCAACGATGTGTACATGACAGCAGTGTGTAGGTTCCGCGATAAGTGTCAAAAAGCTGGCTACAGTGGCTATGCTAAATAATCCAGGCAACCAGAAATGTTACGGCTAGCTAGTTATCGCTAAGCTAACTAATGCTAGCCTCAGTTGAAAGGAAGACATCAAACTACCTAGCAAGTCAGCCTTACTCTAGCCACCACTAACACCTTACGTAGAACAACGTTGAATTATGCTGCTAGTTAGGTAGTACCTACACGTTAGCCGATGTTCTGGCGTTTCTTGTTCAGTTGTAGCGTTGATAGAAGTTGTTTCGTTCATCGGTAGCCTAAAAGTTAACGTTGGCTGTTGCTTGTTGATCCTGATGTCAAGTCCAACACAATCACAAACAATGGCTGGCTATGGTTTGGGGGTTGTCTTTATCGCAACGCCATCCATATCGCAGCCAATAGATATTTTACAACTCTCTACTAAACGAAATAACTGCTTTTTTGCTTTAACATTCTAAAAAATATTTAATTCACAACATTCCTTGGCGCGTGTTTTCATTCAATGTCTTGTTGTTGAGAATAGAGTACGACAACACCACGCCTTCATCCCTGAACAACTACGCAAGTGCCCTGGAGGACCAATCAAACCAAACCGACATGTAACCATAAAAACAGCTCTGGTTATATTGTATCCGGTTTTGGAATTCTTCTCAGCGTCTGTGTGTATTGTATCTTACTTTGTTGGTTACATTCTCTGGCCCATCATTCTGTGCTACAAGGCATAGTTAATTGCTTTTGCTTTATTAGCCCTCATGTAATCTAGTGCAGTAATGCATTGATCCTGATTGTGTAACTTTAAACGTCCAAAATAGGCATGTTTTTTTTATAGGCTAGTAAAATAGTCACATGTTATTACAAAAGCCTGGCTTCTGTTAACTTTGCATAATAATTCATGAATGGGTTAGACATGTAGCTAATATTTAAGGTGTAGTTTTATATAGTTTTAATAGTTCAGTACCCTTGGGCCCACATACTAAAAACATACATTTACTAAACAGCCACAGCCATGCTAATGTAGTTTAGAAACTACTAAAAGAGTTAAACAGTTATTGGCATAGAGCATAGACAGGCCATATCCAGGTCGAATAATTCAGTAACACGTTCCACATTTTCAGTAAAACAATTCAGAGCATACGCTACAAGCTCAATTTCTATGTGTTTGGTTGTATAGCCAGGATATCCTAATGGTGGCCAGCATCTCATATCGAATATAAGACCGAAATACAGACCTATGTGAAGTTATATGTGTAGCATACATGGGTATTGCACTTTCAAATTCAAACGTTACAAGTAGGCCAAACAGACTGTATACTATGGATATTTGTGTGTCTGTGTGACTTAGGCCTACGGAGACGATGGATAGCTGTCTGGCCGAGGCGGCATTTCAGTCCTGTTTTTAGAAACTCACATCAGGAGGAGAAACGTTAAAAACATGCACTGACTTTATAGCTATGAGCGTAAAATAGGTTTTGACTACGCGCGGCTAAAAACAAGACGATGCACTTCGCGAACATGCGCTGATTCCCTGCCCTCGCTGATTTGGCTGTTAACTCATCTCATTAGAGAAGATATGACATAGCCTAGCCTGTTACGTAAGACTTGCAGCAAAACTGGGAGCTGCCAACGGGAAGATGATTTGTTGTTTAGTGCATAAGCGCCTTAATTTGTTATAGCAACAACGCGCAAACCTCGCCTTTAATTAAAATGGTCTGACTAACATGCACGTTATTTAAATTAGTTCATAAGAATACAGATTATGTGGAGTAGGCCCTGTTAAATGTATACCAGGCCCCCTCCCCCAAACGAACATATGACGGATATCATACTTTCCCTCTTCTAATACGTCTGTTTCTTATGTTCTTTGTCTAGCAATATACAAATAGCACCCTCTTTAACTTAAGCAGGTTTACAATTTATAAATGAGGCCTTTCTAGCTGCCACACTGCAGAGAAAATACTGTTGCATACCCTGCACAAACGGAATAGCGAGAAATGTATGCAAGTTAGAGTTACTTCTTTGGTCTTCTGTCTGCAAGGACCATTAACTCATGTAGCCTAATTGAAAACTAAATGCAGACAGAAAGGAGCGCGTTTCCCATCCTCGGGCCTAAATGTAAACATTACAACATAGCTAGCTAGCAAGCAAGCAGCAAAACAAGGAGGGGCTCAAGGCTAGGGGGAAAAGACGAATAGAGAAGCAAACGCCAACCCCGGAAAAAAGAAACTAAGCATGCAGCCCCAAACAGTTCAAAGAAAACAGTGTTGACAACATAAAACGGTCCAAATGGTTACCTGATTGTTAATTTGCAAGCATTTAATTCACTGTTGATTCTCCTTGTAATCCTTCACATCTCTTTCATATATTCGGTGCAGCATTATCTTCAGCTGTTCCTGTAAATGGAACATTCCGTGGATTTCACCACTATTGCAAAAAAAGGTATTAACATCATCGCATCCTCAAGAATCGTAGCAAATATTTGCTTTGCTGGAGAAAATAAGGACGTTTAAAGTCGGTGACCTCTGTACAGAATAAGTCCTCAACACTGACATAGGACAAAGCAACTTCTTATGCTACAAGCGTTTGAAGCGTTTTGTAATAACACCCCTTGCAAAGCGTTTGCGAGGGCGCTCTCCATTGCATCTGACTTTACCGTAATACTTTTACAACCAGATACCCAGTGATTTTCTCAATGTCATGAGTCGGTTATCAAGATCACTTGCAAGTGGACAGGTCACTGGTCGTAACATTAACGCTAAACGAGTCGCTTCAAACCATTATGCCTGCAGGAAGATGATGATTAATTCACTGTTTTTTCCCCACGGGGTGGTGAACACTGGGTCACCGGGGAATAGGCCTACGTGGTGATGTTACATATTTTTAAACTTGATGGTATTACCCATTGTTGCCAATGTTAATGTAGCCTACGTTATTGTGTAATTACACTGTCGTTCAAAAGTTTGGAAATACCCAGTAGGTCTAGATGACATTAAACAAAATAATAAAATATCCGTCTAATGAGCTGGGAATATAAACCAAATCGAGACGTTGCCACATAAAAAACAAACACACTCACCATTGCATACAAAGCAGTAGATGGTCGTGTAAATGTTGTGTTTTATGTTTACTGTTCCGTTTTTATGTCTTTTAAATAACCTATTTCTGGTTTGTCTTATTTGCACTGTAAAGCATTTTGTGTCCCTTGTCGGAGAAAAATACACTTTCAGCACTTAAAAATTGCATTTTTTATGTCCGAAAATCTTTGCGTATTGCAATGACAAACTTTGAATAACATCACTATAGTCTACCAAAAAAAAGTTTAAACACTGAAGAGCTGATACAGTTGGCTTTTACTCACACACAGACTAACAAAGTTAGTATAGAAGAGATGAAAGTGTGAGAAGAATCTGGAACACCTTACTATAGACACTAACATACATACTCATGGGGACAGTTTAGATCTCCTTAGGTTAAGGGGGGTTTTGTTATTCCTTGCTTGTATGTTTATTTTCTCTGGCAGCAATTTCAATGTAAGTTGTATTTCTTATGCAGCTTTAATTTTGCAGCTTTGCAGCTTTTTCAGCAGCAGCATCTTGAGCAGATGTAGGCCCCATGACCAAGCATACTACCTTGTACTTACACTAATAAAATCTGTATGAAATAGCCTACTACACTGTTAGCCTGGACTATATAATATCCAAGTTAATTGCATTGCAGGGATTAAATTGGGCCGGGGCTAGCCGGGGCTGAGCCCCGGCACATAAGCTCGGAGCGGATGGCATATGAGGATCACGCGCACATCAAAAGCAACAAAACCCTTTTCACGATTTTCAGTTCTGAATAATTAAATGTTGTTTTATTAATCAATAAACCCATGACTTTTATGAGATAGATCATAGTTTTTTCCTGATAACAAGACGACCTGTCAAAACTATTTAGAACAGACTTGCGATAAGAGATTCTGGTTTCCGGAACGCTGCGTGGGTTGGGTTGCCAGTTCCGCTTTTTATAAGGGACTGTGGGGTTTCTTTTTTGTGAGCTCGCTTTTAAAAAAATCAGAAGACATGGTTTGCAGGTTTTGGGGCTTTTATTTCAGCGTTGTGAATTGTTGTTGTAACTCCCCCCGTAGGCCTACGCCGTCTCCCCTTTTTACCTGCGTATGCACCAGGCACACAGCGCAGCTCTGGCAACGCGCGGCAGAGAAACTCGGAGGGAGGATGTCGTAGCAGCCTTTTTCAGCCCGTTTTCATATAATGATAACTTTCTGCGCTACGTGCTTGGCTTGACTAGGACAGAGTCGTTGAACTACGAGGACAATCTGTATTTTATTTAATTCTAAAGTGTTAATTCATGAGCTGTGTTTGCTTTAATAAGAAAAAAAATGTAATTCTATCTTTATTTGTACCGTTTCAGTTTCACAAAAAGATGATCCAAACCGTCTCCGATGTGGGTCATTGTTTAGCTCGTTGTCAATGCTGGGACTAGCCTACATTAGCTAATGGCAGAAGACTCAGTTGTAGAAATTAGCCAGGGGGAAGGGGGAGATGTCAGTTAAAGTTAGCTACTGAGCCTAACGTTGCCTCAAATGAGCTACCTTTGGCAAACATAAACAAAACACGTCTTGTGCTCTCGCCTTAATTAACTGTCGATACAGTCAAATTCACTTTTATACAAGAAGTTTAATAAATTGTTTTGTTGTCTTGGATTTTTAGAGGTCAACAGCTAAAGATTAAAAATGAGGAAAGCAAAGAGGAGGAAGCTTACAGATTCTTTCTCAAAATGCACTAGAATGAAGGAAATTGCATCTAAGTAATCCAAAATGTTATGGGGGAGGACCCCACACCCCCCACTAGGGGTAGGACACATATGCTCAAGATGTCTACCATTGTGCCCCACCAATTTTTTTCCCCACCAGCCGCCACTGTTCAAACTGCCATAATGTGTAAAGGGACATTACAAGACACACATAGGCCTACAACACATAGGTAAGGTGTATATCATACACCTACATCACATATAATGTGCAATATGACATGGTTATCAAATTAGAGGGTTATTTTCCAAAAAGTATATTGGGGCAGGGCGGCGGGGGCAGGGGCGGGTACGAGGCAGAGCCCCCCCACATAACCAATCCCAATTTAACCCCTGTTGCATTGTATTTTCAGAATTATGTCAAGACACTTGTTTTTAACTAAGCATAAAATTGCACTTCTCTTGGTAAATGAATCAATCTATTAGCTGAAGGACAGCATGCTGTAGTATACAACTGTAGTTTACTATAGTGTTTCTGAACCTTGCTATAGTAATTATACTATGGTAAACTATAATATACTACATGAAACTGTAGTTATAACATATTTACTATACTAAACACTATAGTGTTTTTGAACCTTATATGGTTAAGCCTCTGGCTTGGTATGTTATTTCAATCGGTCTAATTTTATTCAAATAGATGCTAAAGTTGTGCTCATTTAAGAGGTTTTATCTGCACTGTGATGAGTTTCCAGTTGTCGATTTTAATGAAGATACTAGGGTTGTTTGGCTGGCTTAAAGATCCTTCATGACAAGCCACTTCCTGGAACCATAATTGCACAAGGGGGCCAATTAATACCCCTTTATACAGTGCAGAGGCACGCTCTGTAACATTGAGGTCTATTGCAGAACCCCAAAAACTTGATAGAATATTTAAAAGCCCTTTTTTTCTCAGCAATAGATGAACATTTTGGACATGGTATCGTGATCTCCAAAACCCCCTGTCCATTTCAGGAAAATGTCGTGATAGTATGACTCTCCACTCCTGAGAAAGTCAACTTTAAGAGTTTAGTGCGCGGTAGCTACTACATCCAAGCACAGCAACGACACACCTGTTTATTTAGGCCAGAACTGATCCCCACTTTGCTCCCATAGACATGAAGTACCATAAAGTATCTTGGCATATCTACCATCTTTGGCACCACACCACACCCACCCACGTGGTTTGGTGACATTCGGATGGGATTGTCCAAAAGCATCACTATTTCAAGTCCAGAATGCATTGCTTTAAGCCAGCCAGTCATTTCAAACAAGCCCCCTTACTTTTGTGGGCAAGACAAACAGCGTAAGGCATGATCCTCTATCACAGCTTTCACATCACCAAGGGACGCCGAGGGTCACCTGCTGATAATAGGTGGGGTCTTTGAAAACAATTACAATTTTTTCTTGGTCGCATGAATTCATGTCACACGTGTTGCGGTCAAAGTTGAACCAAGTTGAACTTTGACCAGACAGGTGGCAGCGCTAACCAGAGGCGTGGTTAGGGGCCTTGAAAGCCAACACTTTCTGCACTGCTCCGCAGCAGTGGCAAACTGGTCTGGCACTTGGGAAACAATTGAAACCAACCGGACTCAGCTTACAACTGTGCAGCCACAATGGGCCACGTTGAGCAGAGCGAAGCACCTATACTGCTGGCGATGTGAAAGCCGTGTCAAAACTGAATATTACTGAATCTTAACTGAATGTTTACTGATGTTTTAAAGAGACAGCACACTTTCATGATTTCACGATACACCTAAATACATTGGTAAGTGGAACTATTATAAATCCTGTTACAGGTAACCTCCCACATCCCTGTGAACGACAGATCCACAAGTAGGTGAAACGGCCTACTCAAAGGCCTTTTCAAATCGCTGCAGACTAACAGCAGGCCTATACAAAATAACTGGTATATTTGTTTACGTCTAAGTTATCACTGACATAGTAGAACCTACAAATTACAAGTAACTTAGGCAGCACCCTAGCCTATACCAATGTCAGCATCCTGTTTTCGGAGTGGTCCTAAAGAATGAATAATGGATTTTTAAGCCCATTTTCTATTTTTTCATTTGAACAGTGCAAGTTCAACAAAGCACTGCAAAGCATTACACAGACATGGTCGTAATAAAACATGTTTCTAATTTTTGTATCTAATTTTATTTACCAAAATTAATAAGTGAGAAGAGATACACATATAAGATTTGCTGTGTGTGTGTGTGTGTGTATGTGTGTGTGTGTGTGTGTGTGTGTGTGTGTGTGTGTGTGTGTGTGTCTGTGTCTGTGTATGTGTGTGATACTTCAATTCTACAGAATGTATCTTCATATAAGGTCAACTATGATCTGAGCTGCTATCACAAAGCGTGTCTGGAGCAGCTCCAGAATTCTTGGCCTATCAATGTTGATTAGTTATTTTTCATCTCATAAACACATGTTTGTGGGTAAGGCAGGCCAGAGAGCTTGGGTGGAACTGACAAGTTTATTGATATGTGAATAGATGACTTTTGCCCTCTGATTCATACAGTACACCTAACCATGATAATCATGTTTATTATTTTTATTAGCAAGATGTGCCTTCTCCCTATTTCACCTTCTCTATTTTGTCAAAACAAGTGAAATGTCATCACAAATGAGCATGATGAGTACTGCGTGTTTAAGTAGAAGGGAAGGGATCCTCAAGTCATTCATCCATGGGAGGTGTATGCATTATAAAAACTTATAAACCAAAGTTGAGGTTGATAAGAGAAACATAATCAGTGATACGACTCAACATGTAGGTATGCTACAGTTCTGTGACGATAGGTCAATTTAATGGTTCAACAGAGCAGCCCTCAATGATAATTTTGAGATGTAAGTTATGTTAATTATAGCTTCCTTTTTTATTTGACTGCTTAACATACCAGCAATTAAGTTATTAAAACAAAACTTTATGATTAAGTATACATTATCTTTCAAGCAATTCATAAACCTCTTGGAAAAAAATGAAATGGCCCACACAGTAAAGCAATGTGACCTGCCTTGATCATCTAAAACTTTGTCGCAAAGATCGTATACTGATTTAATGATATAGTTTCAGTCATACATGGCCTACATGTTTAAAAAAAAAAAAACAATACCAACCAGGATCAGGAAGTACACAAATTTGGTGCTAAATGGATGTTTCACAGTGTAAATCATGCTCTTCTGTGGTGTTGTGAAGAGTTTTGAGAATTGTTTGAGCTTGTGGTAAACAACTGGTAAACAAAGGCCTAAACTATACTGGAAAGGCTAATCCTTTGTCTGTCTCACAGTAATTAGAAGCAACAAATTGGGAGGGGGGTGGGGAGGGGGGCTCAACATGGTGAGCTCATTAACGGACTTCAGAGAGGTGGGTGGAGCGTTCACTTCACTCTTGTGGTCTCACTAATGTGTCTTGTAGTTTCTTTCAGATGTTTTTTTAAACTGTTGTCTTTAATATCGCTGTTATCATTTTTTTTATTTGGAATGTCCCCTTCACCTTATTTCTTCAGCTTAGTCACAGCTTGGCCACAGGACTGCATTCATTCGATTCCGGAAAGAGCGCAGCTTTTTGCTTCTGTTAAGCCTGCAAAGGTCTTCGTATCCAACTGTGAGGTCACATCCATTTGGAGGCCTGGCGGGCACTGCCAGTCTGCCATAGAGTGTACTGGAGCATGCATGCTGTCCTCTTCATTATGCCAGCCTATGACAGAGACAGCAAATGAAGTGGACTGCTGCTTTGATGAGCATCGGTATAGGTTTGTGTTTTTGGATGTGTGTGTGTGTGTGTGTGTGTGTGTGTGTGTGTGTGTGTGTTTGTTTTTCAGCCTCAAATCTATTGCCTTTTATCATAAGGGGAAACTTATCGGACACTCTTGGTAGTGTATACATAATAGAACTGGGCCGCTCGATCAAACAAAATATAACATCTTGTGCTGCTTTAAGTTGTGGACTGCAGTCTGCTAATTGCAGTGTGTGTGTGTATGCCGCTGAAGAGATCCAGTCTGTGCAATGCCACTTCACAGTAGATGTGGATTCCATGTCAATGTTAAGCAGCTTTTCCACATATGAGAAAGTGAAGACGCACAGTCTAAGCGCCCACGGTGTTAATGATTGACATTTACTGCCAGGAGACTGTAATCAAAAGGGCTGTACCAGGCAAAGTTCTCCATCTGCTTAGAGCCTCACCTCAGTACACAGAAGGCGGCGGTCTCAACAGCATCGAGTGGAGTGCACTGTGAGGTATGTGTTTCATGTCACTGTCGTTTTCCCAGACAGCTAACTACTGTACATGTCTTTTATTTTACTCTTGTTTTCTTTTAGTTGATTTGGCTTTTGTCTGGGATAATGTGTTTTATAGCAGTGTTTGAAATTAGCAGTGTGTTTGTGTGTGAAGTGATATCAGTTAAGTAACTGTACTAATAAAAGGGACTTTAGACATTTTATATGATTATACATGAATTATAAAGAGCTGTCTAAAAATAAATATTTGTAACAGATTAGAGTTAGAAAGTATTGAATACACTCTATGTGTTTACTTTACTGATATAATGATGTAAGAGAACTGAATAATAGATTAAGTAAAGGTAAGTGATTTAAAATGTTTAAGAGTCATTTTTTGTTAACTATAATGTTCTTCGTTTATTGTGTATCCACAGCACCACAGGCAGACATGGGGCATGTGATAAACATTTCCTTTCTTCTCTTAGTGACTCTGACTGCCAAAGGTGAGCTGCTTGGTTTCTTATCAACTTTTATTGTGCTGCTTAATTGAAATTGGGTTGGCTTGACATAAATCCAGTTTAGCTGCATAGTCCCGATTTTCGAGAATTTGACACAACAATGTAGAAAACTTTTAATGGATCATTTGTGTGTTCCTTTTTTTTTAATGTTTTGTGGCTTTCAGTGAACAGTAATGTGATGCCAGACATAACTGCCCCAGTTGAATCCGTCATGAACCTTCGTGAGGACATCCAAATAGGTACGGAAATGCTCTTGGGTATGCAGCACCTCAGTAAGGCCACACATGTTGTCCATGTATTAAAACTGCTTTCTCTACACAGGCAGCCATGCATTTACTATAACTGCAACGGATGCTGATGGTGATACACTGACATATGGCATAGAACAAACAATATATTTCAGTGTTAATCCAAATACAGGAGAAGTAACAGTCAAGTCTAAACTGGATAGAGAGGTTGGTTTGGGCAAAATAATTCTTGTATGAAAACTTAATTAAAACTATACAATACTCTATTTATCCGGACATTGTGTTTTACATTTTTTTGTTTCCTATAGACGACCAGGATTTTGTCAATGGTTCTAACAGCTAGTGATGATACATATACAGTAAGTTTTTTATTCTTTTTTTAGACAGTATTGTCACCTTTTTTTCTTTTTACTCATCTAATGCTTTTATATTTTTTAGACAAGAAAGGATTTCTCTATAGTACTAGATGATGCAAACGACAATGCACCTCTCTTCGTAGGAACACCATATCAAGTAAAAATCCCAGAAGTGAGTCATTTTATTTTGTTTTTTTTTTTGTCTGTCTCTCACCAACTTGTGTGTCAATTCATGTTATCTGTCCATCTGTCTGTGTTCACTGTTTACCATCACAGCTATACAGTACATTTTGAGCCCTGAAGATAAGCATCAGAAAAGGTGTCAGAATACCCACAATGGTGTTTATCATTTCAGAGCATGGGGCTAAATCTGTTGCCCTAGCCTTGTTTACACGGGTATGAGGAAGGGAGACATGCCGCATCAGTGGTCCCTCTTGACATTTTAAAATATATGATTTGAATTGTGATTATTTGTGTTGTGATGATTTTTGTATATGATGTTTTTTTTTATTTGTGTGGGGACGGGGGATCCTCATATGTTACATATGTCTTAAGAAAAAAAAACATGTTGCAGAAATCTTCTTTGCAACACCCCTACAGGATGCACCCATAGGAACCAGTGTTTTTACTGTGACAGCAACTGATCCAGATTTCTCAACTGCTGGATTTGTCAGCTACTCAATTACTAACGTAAGAAATATTTCCAAAGAGAAATGCATTATTGTAATTATGTCTATGACTGTTTTCCAATCTAAGCAACCAGAAATGACAATTGTGACTTATCCACAAGGTCTCACCAAATGATGGAACAATGTTTGGAATTGGGGCCAGAGATGGTATTATTGATCTGAAGGGTGAACTGAGCTACACGGACAAAAGCTCATTTTACCAGTTAAACATCACTGGCACGGTAAATGAGAAAACATCCAGGACACTACTATAACCTGTTTTTTAATTTCTTGCTAGAAGGATGCATATATCCCAGATACATTCCTATCTAAAATTATACTGTAAGATGCTTCGTCAACCATTGTCTAAAATGACTTTATGGCTTGATTTTGTCTGAAAGTTTTTTTATGATTTAGATGTATATTGCTAATGAACATGTTATGAAAAGAATCAGACAGACCAAACCACATAGATCTACAGTATTTGCCTATTAGCTTAATTTGCTCTTGGTTTTCAGGATGGTGGTGGTCCACTTGGCGACAACAACAACTATGTTCAGTCAAGCTCAACCTTTGTCTTAGTGACGGTGGAGGATGTTCCAAATCTGGACCCACAGTTCCTTAATCTCCCCAACAGCGTGACTGTGGAGGAAGGCACTGCAGTGGTACGTGGCTGCATTTTGTGTGTATAATCCTGTGTGTACAGTCATTGCATTTTTAAAAAAAATGACTAGAAAAATGTTTTCCTCACATGCACTGCCCATCTTGCCACCCAGGGAACCTCTGTGTTTCAAGTGAGAGCAAGAGACCCTGACACAGGCATTAACTCGCCAATAGAATACAGCTTTACAAGTAAGAATGCCTCCACTGTTGAAATGTCATAATCTTGTAAAACTGTTTATAGTGGTGATAGGGCAGCATGATCTATTTTTTATGTACCTAGTTTGGTGAGAAAAGATCCTAAAACATTTCTCATGTAACGACAAGTTTGGAGAAAGAAAAAAAAACTTGATTAATGATAAAAAAAATCATACTATAAAAGATAAATATCAAAATATATGCTTGTAAATATCCTAACATGATAAAAGGACATCAACACTCCACAGTATTATTTTCTTCCTTGTGTTATGGTCCCAACCAATGACCACAGCTCATCATAAGTTAAATAGCTTTTTGATCGTAAGTCCAGCCTTAGCAGCTGGCTGTCGAGGAATAGGACGCTCTTCTCCATTTATAACTTTTCCCAACCATTTCCTCTTTTCTCAGGTGATTCTAGCCTGTTCCAAATCGACTCTGGCAGTGGAATCATATCTGTCAAAAGCGTACTGGATCGAGAGCAGCATTTGGAGACAGACGCAGTCATTACTCTGCAAATTCAGGTGTTTGATGCAGCTTTTCTGTTGTTTCAGTACAGAGGTGGAAGATCTAGCTTAGCAAGTAAAACAAACCATGCCACCACATATTTGATCCAATCATTCACAAAATCAGCTGATGGTAATTAGCACACCTCTTCCATTAGTTAATTTTGTGCACACATCCATGGCAGAATTGGAATTCTTTGAAGCCAGGTTAATTCACCTCTTTGTCTGTCTTTTCTGATGTGTTTTCTCATGAACTTGCATAAGCGTAACAAAAACCATTTTCCTTAGGCTAAGGAGACCAAACTGAATGTGGATGGCATAAATGCAGCTGTAACCAGTGAAATTCAGATCACCATTGGCGATATAAATGACGAAAAGCCAAAGTTTTATGACTGCAAGGGCTTGTGTGTGCCTCAGAGTGTGTTCAGTGGGAATATAGATGAGCATTCAGCTGTTGGACTCTCCGTTTTGGGACTGCACATTACAGTGAAAGACAAAGATAAGGTTAGATTTCTGTTTTATTTTTCAATTCCACAAAAGTTGCAACTAAGGGTGCCATAGAGATCTCAAACGAGATTTCCATAAGACAAAGAAAGAATTGGATTACTTTTACAATTTATGTTGTTTTGTTTTGTTCCTCTTTTTTATATATTTATTTTTTTGAAAACACTGAAGTTTGTGATGTTTTCTTCTCTTCCTCTTCTTTGGTGTTTTGCTACATGCCTCAAATGTTATATTTTTGAATTAGGGTGAAAACAGCACGTTTAATTTGAGCCTCGAGGGCCCGGATAAGGACGCCTTCTCAGTTGTCCCAAACAGTGCTGTGTCAACAGTTGGTGTCCAGATTCACATGAAGAGTCCCACAGATGTCGACTTCGAAAAGAAGGAGAATATGATGGTGACGGTAAGTATTTGACCAAGTGGTTCCTGCCACTCAGTGAAGACACCCAACCATGCAATTTAACCTAGTTAAGATGGGCTCGGAATTCCTCTAGCCAGCATTATCCTGGCTTACCACACAGGGGCTTTGCTTATTACAGGTAACCAACTAGGGATGAGATCAACTGCAAACTATGTAATGATTCAATCCAGACAGGTACAAGATTCTGTTCAGTGAGCTTTGCTGTAACATAAGTAACAAAGGTCAGCCTACACGGAAAATCCACAGGCCATAACTGGTCAGAATACAGGAGGTCACTCTTACAGGTGATTGCAAAGACAAGGTCAGAAATGTGAACTGGAGGAGGTATCAAAGCTTAGATCTTGCTCTGGTCACAGTTGTAGGGCTTAATAGTGCTGACGTAAACACGTCACCTTACACAAAAAGCAATAAACATCGAGTTTTGCAGAAAGGCCCACAGACAGTACTGACAGATAGTGTGCAGCTGCTGTGTGTGTTGTATGCAGTATGCACTGTACTCAAACCATGTGGAGACTGACTTTAGTTTGTGTATAAGGGTGGGCAGGATTGGAGTGGCCAAGCTCAATTTTTTAAGTTGCTTTGCTCTCTCTCTCTCTCTCTCTCTCTCTCTCTCTCTCTCTCTCTCTCTCTCTCTCTCTCTCTCTCTCTCTTTCTCTCTCTCTCTCTCTCTGTCTTTTTCAGATTATTGCTGTGGACTCCAAAGACAACACATTCAGATCTAGTGCCACTGTCAACATTAAAGTCAATGATATCAATGACAACAGTCCCCAGTTTAAAGAGGATACTTACAACCTAGAGGTTGCAGAGCACAGTCCAGCTGGAACAGTTATACAAACAATCACAGTAAGTCAAGGACCTCAATGGGCAAATTGTATGCTGTGATTTGAAAAAGAAAAACACACATGCACACAGTTTAAATCCAAAATGGTTTTTTTTTTTTAGTCCACTAAAGCCTTTCTTTATGTTTTTTCCAATATTCACATACCTGCTCTTATTTCAATCTTAAAGGAATGCTCCACTTTTTTGGGAAATAAACTGATTTTCCTATTCACAGAGATGTTTTTTTAAATCCAATGAATTGATCTCCAGATCTCCAGATCATCTGAATGAATAAAAAAAGATGGTAAAACTCAACCGTTTGAGCCAAAAAGTGGAATGTTTCTTTTAGTCATCCTGCATTAAATTGTGTCATCTGATTGACAGGCAACAGATCCTGACAAAGAAGATGAGGGAAACATTGTTTACAAACTGCTTCCTGAGAGCATGTATGTTCTGTGTTCTTCTTGTTTGGTATCCTGTGACCATTTCAGAAATGTTATTGTCATTCCATTAAACAACTAGAGGGAAATGTAACTTACACTAAAATATATTGCAAATAACCCTCACAAACAAATCTGTATATTCCAGAGTAGTAAATATTTGTTTGTGGTAGAGCCTTACTGAGGAAATGTTGCCTTATTAACTTTTTTATTTTTAGTCAGCAGTATTTCAACGTTGACCCAAACACTGGAGAGGTTAAAGTTGAAGATGGCACACTCCTGGATCGAGAGCGCCGTAGCCTTTACTCTGCCACCCTTCAAGCAAGGGATAAGGCCAACAACACTGGCACTGCCATCCTTGAAATCACCTTGACGGACATAAATGACAATGCACCCAAAATGGCCAGAGATACATACATTGATTTTGTCAATGAGGGTACTGATCAGCTTGACCTTCAAATACAAGTAAATATTCTTTAATTTACTGGTAATTAGAAATGAGGTTATATACCTAATCTAGGACCAAACATCAAATTCACTGTCTGATAAGCTATTTTATTTTCAGGACTGTGTTAATTTCCTTTGTCACAGCTTCAGTATTGACTGCCCTCTACAACAATTAAATAGTGACCTCCAGCATTTCTTTATTATCATAGTGTGCTGAATAATATTGTAACTTTAGCACAGGCAACATCATAAAAATGCTCTGAAATGTCACACATTAGCTTGCGGGGATTTTCAGTATGATATGTACAATTATATCGTAAAGTGGATGATGGTGATGATGATGTTGATGATGACAATGATGACGCCGATGACGACGACAACAATGATGATGATGATAATGACAGTCCTGTTCCTTTGACAGGCTTTTGATGATGATGAACCTGACACCGTCAACAGCAGGATTGTATACGCAATTGTTCCCGGCCCCTTTAGTGGCAATTTCACCATTGACAGCAAAACTGGCATATTAAAATTGAATGGTCCTTTAGACAGAGAAGCCATGGACCCAGAGTTAAATGGAGTGATAACGCTGAACGTGACTGCTTTTGATGAAGGAACACCACCGCTTGGAACCTGGGCCGAAGTGAAGATCAATGTCGGGGTAATGATTCTTTTGTACACATGATTTGCTATTGGATTACAGTTCATTTGTTCACCTTCTGTGCATGTCCATTGTGTATTGTATAGCTAACTATATTCAGTTATCGTTTATTTATTGTATTTCAAGTCAATATTTTGTTACATGAAACATATAAAAACCTTGTTACCTGTTTTTAAATAGCTCATTCCAGGTAATAGAGATTTACTTTAAATGAGATCGGGAGTGCATGCATCTGAGCTCTGCAACAAAACTGAAACAATAAGTCATCAAAACAGTTCTTCTCTTATTTTATTTCAGGACATCAATGATAACAAGCCACACTTCCAGAAAAAGGAATATAACTTTGTAGTGAAAGAAAGTGAAAAAGGTAGGTGCTCCAGATTACTTTGCTGACCTCAGTGTAGTCTACTCGGCATTCAAATAGGTCTGTAGGCCTATGGTATTTTCATGGATCTCGCTCATGAATTTCAGTCAGTGTGTCACACTGTTCACCTTCCATATAGGGGTTTTCATCAACTCTGTGCTGGCCAAAGACGGCGACCAGATAGAGCTGAACAATCGTATCTCGTTTAGCATCAAAGGAGGCGGCGATGGTTCCTTCTCAGTCCGTAGCCTTCTGGCGCCACACAACATTGGCTACTGGGGAAACATTAGTGTGGATCAGGACACCGAGCTGGACTATGAAACTCGTAAATCTTACAACTTCACAGTGGAGGCTCTGGATTTGGACCGACACAGTGACACGGCCAAAGTAAACTTGGAAGTTTTGGATGTCAATGACGAGACTCCGAAGATAAAAGCAGGTCAAGTCATCGATGTGAGAGAGAACACTACTGTGGAGGGAGGTGTAATAGGGGAGGTAGTCGGCGAGGATGAAGACACCAAACATGAACTTGAATATGAACTTCTTAGCTCCAGGTGTCCATGCTTTAAAGATGGAGTTTGCAAGGAAGAGTGGTTCTTGGTGGATCTCTCAGGGGATGTGAAGCTCAATCCAGAGTATGTGGTTGATTATGAGACATGCCACGAGGTCTTCTTGCATGTGAAAGTGACTGATGTTTTAACTGAGGTTGGCAAGAGCAGCAGTGAAGGTGAGATTTTTAAAAATGTTATTATTATTATTATTATTACAATAATATTTATTATTATGAATATTATGATTATTATTATTAGTATTATGTATTTGTTTAAATGTCATGGATATATCAGTGATTGATTTGAGGCTTAGCCTATTATCATAGACAAGATAAATTATAGATTTATTTAAATTATTTTTATTTCTAAAAAAACATTGATGAAAATGAGAGTGATGTAAAAGGCCTGCCATCTTACAGGGGAAATTACGGTCAAAATTGAAGATATAAACGACAATGCCCCGGAGTTCATTAAAGTACAGAACAACTTTGGTAACACATTTATAATTTTCACCTAATCAGTTTATTTGCACAAAGACTGCTTTGTTTTAAGTAATAATTTTTCTACATGTGTAAGGAGTTGTGTTTTTTTCCCACAGTTGTCGTAGCCGAAAACACTGGCAAAGGCACATCTGTGGCCAGCGTGTCGGTGAGTTGTTGCCAATGTGGAGCTATTTTCTCTCTGTAGGTATGCATGTATAAATAGGATGAGTTTTCAACATGGGTTTTTTTCTCTGTAGGCAACTGACCGTGACTCGGGAGAAAACGCCCTCATGACCTTCGAAGTCCTTGCAGTGAATTTCATCGACCACAATAATCAAACACAAAACCTGGAGAAAAGCTTCAGCGTGGAGGACCAGAGACAAACTTCTAGAAACCTTTCTGGAACAATAAGGTGACAAGTTCAGCCCTTCGAGGGTATGATAAGATCATCTCAGCTTTTAGGGGTGAGGTTTCGAGGTAGATTTTGCATCTGTTTAAAGTGCTTGGTTGTTGAGGAATAATCTGTGAAAAAGAAGTGAATGCTTCCGGACCACAATATTTTAGATATTGTTTGAAAATGATTTAAAATGTCTTCCACACCAAAACCTGCTGACAGTTTTTTTGACATCAAATTATTTTTCTTTGCGGTGATGAAACAACTTGTTAAATGTCTTATGTATTAACTCTCACTTATAGTTAAAATGGTAAAATTAGTAAAATGTATTTATTCTACATTCCATCCCACAGTTCACTCCAGAGTCTGGATCCCAAATGGAAAGGCCAATATGTGGTCACGGTTAAGGTGACGGACAATGGAGGGCTTGATTCAACATCAGAAGTTGTGGTAACCATCCCTTTCTTTCACCCTCATGAACAACACCCTCCATTTGATATTATCAGTGTAACACAGTGCCTGAGAGGGCTCAGCTTCTAACTAATTTTGTCTGCGGTTGTGGTAGATTTTCACAGTGGACCAGTCTTTCAGAGTGTCCCTGGAGTTCTCATCGACAGTGGAACACTTTAATGCAAACGAGGCAAGGATCAAATGGTAGGGAAGTGTTTGACAGATGCTGTCTCTTCATATTCACATATAGTACCTTTGTGTTTTCCCCCTGTGACTGTGCATGAAGACAAAGTTTGTTTTCGCTCAGTAAATTTGGTGTGCATGAACCGTCAAAATGAATCTGCTGTGGTGCAGTGATTTTACTGTTGATTCTGTTGACTTCAAGGGCACTGGAGTCTGTCACAGGAACGACCGTTCACATCATGTCAGTATCAGCGTCAACACAGAGGTAAGATTCATATAGCTCAATACTCAACAGTTACACCGCACATTTTGTATCATCAGGTGAAATAAATGAAAATTACTGATTCACTGTAAGAATGACATGGCTGCAGAAGTTTTAATAATTATGTCTGCCTATATTTAGGCCAATATATAACAGCCAATTTGTCTGTCATCAAACAGAGATTTAGAATTGGTAACATTTCTCAGGGATTGTAGTGGCATATATTCACCACTAGATGGCAAAATGTTACGACATCAGTGTTTAAAAACTGTTTCCACGCCACACCTCAACATGTTGCTGATAAAAGACAGTATTCCTGTGTTTGTACAGGCACAAATAACTGGTTGCTAAGTGTGTATTAACCTCATTCCAAACAACTGCTTAATCTGTTCATTAATGTTTTGTAGGGAAAATTTCTCTAGTAGTTATTTGTCAAAAATATCAGTAATTTCTCTTACCTCGTGGTTTGACAGAGCTGCTAAGACCACTGTGAATGCCTATTTCATCTACCCTGATGGGACAGCTCTACGTCACGACACAGTTCTAAACATGGTGAACGGCAACACCAACACAGAGTACCGGGAAACTCTCGTCGAAAATGGCCTCTTAGGAGTGGTGAGTCTGGGCAAAACAGTCATGACTATTTTAACACATTCCAACAGTGGCAAGCACCAAACGATTTCTACATAATTGCCATTCAAAGCCAGCTGAGGACTGATATATGATGGTCAAGGTGTTTGTCCTACTCATAAATTCAGACCAAGAAAAAGCTGTGTAACTGATATTAGCTTAACTGAACAGCTAAAACACTATTATTATTATTATTGTTGTTGTTATTATTATTGTTGTTGTTGTTGTTATTTGGACTGCCCAACCACACTTTATGCCTGAAAAACAAAAAACTAAGAATAAAATCAAAAGCAGTACAGAACAAGATGTCATATAGCATTTTACTTTAAAGTAATGTAAGTTTTTTTTTATTGTAGCATGTAAATGTATGAAATGAAACTGTATTAAAATGACACCAGCTATTGTGAGATCGAGTAGGCAAGAGGAGCGAGAGGCTTTAGTTTTATGAGTAATATGGTGACATTTTCCCTGGTTTTGCCCTGGGAAGAATCCTCCTGAAGAGGACACGACAGGAAAAGTCAACACGGACCTGTACGTCCTGCTAGCAGCGGTGGGTGGGCTGACGATTTTGCTCATCGTCATGACAACTTTGCTGGTGTTCATGAGACGGAAGTAAGTCATGGATTCACTGTAGCCAGACATGTTGCCGCTTTTAAAGCACATATACAGTGAAATTGTTATCTCTGTGTGTGTAAACGTGTGTGTGTGTGTGTGTGTGTGTGTGCGTGTTGTCTGTTGTCTCTGTGTGTAAACGTGTGTGTATGTATGTATTTGTGTATGTGTATGTGTGCGTGTACCTGTGTGTGTCTGTGTCTGTGTGTGTTGTCTGTTGTCTCTGTGTGTAAACGTGTGTGTGTGTGTGTATGTATGTGTGTGTCTGGGTGTGTGTATGTATGTGGCTGAAAGAGTGTAAAGGCATAAGCATCATTTGCACCTGCGTGGTGTTTTATGGCATGGGTCAGTGCAGCCAAACGCCCTCTCTTAATAACCCCATGCGTGTGCTTTATCTCCTTTCAGTGGGGCAGTGGCTCAGTGTGGCCCCAGACTTTATGGCTGCTCTTTCCGTTCAGTGGAGGTCACATGTTGCGCAAGCAAAGATAACACGCTTTGTGTTCAGAAAAAAAGAAAAACTCTCTTCATTGCTATGGCAACATGGAGCTGTAAACGCTTGCTGTGGATTTGCACTTGGACATAGACAGAAAGAGAGAGAGAGAGAGAGAGAGAGAGAGAGAGAGAGAGACAGAGAGAGCGATATAGACAGAGAGAGAGAGAGAGAAAGAGAGAGAGAGAGCGATAGAGAGAAAAAGACACAGAGAGGGACTCTCTGCCATGAAGAAGGGCCCTCAGTGTTGACGTTGTGTTCAAGGTCTCCAGAGCACTAGAGAGTAGAGAAGGCTTCCCGGCCTCGTCTGTGCAAGCTCGAGGTTGTCTAAATCCCGCGGTCTTTAAGTGTGGGCTGTGTGAGAGAGCGCACCAGCAGGCTTGTGCTGCCCTGCTCCATGGGGGGTCGATTACAAATAGCACTCGGCCTCCGTCGAATAGGGGGGTGTGACTGGCCTGTGGACGCACGTACTGTGACTGTGGGCATCCTAGACAGACATGACATATAGTTGGACAGATGGATGGATACGCACATGTACGCACACGCACACACACACACACACATATACACACACATACACACATACACACACATGCACACATGTACACAAAAACACATACACAAACACACATACACACCCATGCACATACACATGCACCAATGCACACACACACATGCGCGCACACACACACTCTCTCACACCTACATACACAAACACATAACCACGGACGCATCCACACACACACATAGTATGAGGTTCAGGAACACACATGCTGTGCTTTGAGAACACATCCTGAGTTTTGTTGTCCTCTATCTGCAGACTGTGCACATGGATAAGATGTGCTTTAATGTGGGAGAATGTCTGTAATTTTGGTTCAGTTTTTTATGTATTTTGTTTATCAGTCACAAGTGTGTGTGTGTGCATGATCCTTTGTTTATGGATGTAGCAATAAATAACAATAAATACTGTATAAACATAAAGAAATCTATCTCACAGTGGTGGTGGTGGTGCTGTGTGTGTGTGTGTGCGTGTGTGTGTATGAGAAAGAGAGAGAGTGAGAAGGAGAGAAATAGTTTGGATATACTTATGGATGTTAATGAATGGGTGAGTGGGTCATATCACAAACTGTACAACAGAGGTATGCAAGCATGAATCTTGCAGTACATTAAGAATTTGTGCTGATCTTTCAGCTACCAGAGGAAGCTCAAAGCATCCAAGGCCATGAATTCTGCAACGATGGACATACAAGACAACCAGAAGTCTGGCCCAGTTGTGCCGGGCACCAACAAGTACACCATGGAGGGGTGAGTCACGACTCCACACCATCAGTCCCATTAGGTCTAGCAGTGGAGAATTACTACAGCGCCGTGGCTCGCTATCGCCTACAAATCAGAGATGAGGTCTTTTGGTCATAACTTACTCGTGTCAGTATAATTTTAAACTGTGGTGGATAAACCTGTGGTGGAAAATTTCTTGTCTTGCCCTGTCATCCCACAAGAAATAAATCAGCTCTCACTTAGGGATGGGCGATATATCAGTACTACAAGTAATACAGGTCTATTTTTTAAAAGAGATATGTAGTTGAGGCAGTATTGCCATATCAATATATTTTTTATGCTGCAAAATCACTTTATCAAAGCCACTTGCTTTTCTGCGTTCAGACAGCCGTAGCTTTTCGTATTGCTCAGCTGAGCCCCTGCACCTGTTATTGTTTTTCTTTTTTTTTTATTTGCACAGCTCTGTTGAAGCAGTAGTACATCCACATAAATAAAACAGGTTTTGTTTTCATACCTGTGGCATTGAGTGAACACAAACACTTTGGTCCGCATCTCTCCACAGCCCTACACTACCTGATATCCCACCTGTTTTTCCTTCAAAGAGACTGAGAAATGGGCTGAGATAATATTTAACTGAGAAGAAAAATAAAGTCTCTTTGAGGGCTGTGCAATGAATTCAATTCTGTCATTGCAATTATTGCTAATAATATTGATAATATTGCTAATAATTATTGCAATTATTATTACAGCCAATTTAAAACTCTACCATAATTAGGCTCAAAACAATTATTTTGTAACAAGCCATTTTGCAAGTAGGCTTGTTGGGGGCTGTTTCCTAAATAACAGATACACACACCATGTAAAGGAAAATCTCAGTTTTTCTTAGGGTTAAATGAATACTAAAAGTTTCCAAAGTTAATGATTTCAGTATTTGTCAACATAATTGTCATATTTTTTTCTACACAATTGACCAGCCCTATCTTAAGCTGGGCTCAGACTGAGACAAGAGAATGTTTCAGCTCCAAAACAGCTATGCTATGTTTCAGCTACAAAACAGCTCTGCTATGTTTCAGCTACAAAACAATATATCCCATGTAAGCCTCAGCCTTCGGCTTCGTGCCTGTGGCCGAACCACACTCGTGAGGATATCCACGAACACCCTCACTCCCACTCGTGTTATATTGCTTAATTATTTCTCCTAAGAATTCCTTAGAAGAAACAGGAGAGATTTTATTTCAAACGTTGCTCTCCCATGGAAGGGCAGTGATGACCACCCTAAATGCTACACTGACATTTTAGGGTAGAGGCTCAAAGGTTTTCACTTCAGTTCAGACACAAATGACTGACCACTAGCCAAATGGTTGTTTGTGTCTTGCAGAGCGAACCCAGTGCTCAACATGAACATCGACACGGCCACAGACCTGGGCTTCGATGAGGACGACTCCAATGGTGACAGAACAAGGTAGGTACAGTGAGGCCTAATCTTTTACAATCAGGTAGCGTGACTATTCTGTTTATCTGTGTTGCTTCTGGGACGTGACTATGATCATACATGGTGTAAACCTTCACTGGAAATCGAAACAGAACAGCAGTATCTGTCAAAGTCCAGTCATTACCATTGATATTCCATAAAACGATCTTGGGTATCACTTTATTTTACAGTTCCTTTTTACAATGTATCTAAATGTTACAACATGTCATATTGTGTACTTACACTGCACATACCTAACATTAAACCTAATCATAATCCTTACCCTAACCCTATGGTAAAGTGTAAGTACATAATGCTACATATTGTTACAAACGTTGTTACTTCATGATGTAACAAGTACCATAAGATGAATGATAACATAATCTCGATGTGGATCTCATGAGAACTCTCACTCTAATTTGGAACAAAAAGGCTATTACTCTGAAGATTTCTGTGGTTTAAAGTCATTTGTAGGAGTTATCATTACACCAATCTGTGTCGTCCTTTCCTGTCTTATAAGATTTTAATTAAACTAAGCCATTTCGGTGCAGACAGCATTGTTTAATTGGCTGGTTGAATGGCAGTGTTGTTTCTAAGGCTTTCTAAGGCAGGACGAGAAACACAGATGGTATTTGCAATGTTCCCTAATTGCCACTGAGAACAGACGGGCTTCATTCGCCATGCAAAACATGTCAGACTGTGTAAACTTCCCCGATAGCATCCCTCTATCCCATAACCCTTAGCAATCCCATGTCATTGTTTTGTGACTTTCAGAATCACACAAATGTGCACAAATGCATATATATGAAACACTCCTCTGCATTAAGCTAATGAACTGAACCGTGTCTGATGTTCTGTCAAGCCATCAAGTCAGTTGTCTATACTGGCAGTTTGCCTTAAGTACTTCCTGTCTTCACAAACTAGATGTGTTGCTTTGTGAGATTCTGACTTTCTGTGGTGTTCTGTTTTGTTTTTAGCCTTAATTCCCTGGATGACAACTTTGATATGAACATGGGTGACAGAGACACTATGCCAATGATGGTAAAGAGTTTATGTTCAAAAACAAATCTAATTAAACATTGTGATATAATTACATGTATTAATAAACACAATAGATGAGATCAATATCAGATGTTACACACAGAAATATAATTCTGCATACTATCATTGGTGATCTTGCTTGATGTGTCTTTATGTCTCTGTCATTGGCGTGTATGTTTATTCATTCATGTATGTTTTGTGTGTATGTGTATGTGCTTGTACACATTCTGTATGTATTTTTCTCCCTGTCTCTTTCCCTTTCTCTTCCTGTGTGTGTGTGTGTGTGTGTGTGTGTGTGTGTGTGTGTGTGTGTGTGTGTGTGTGTGTGTGTGTGTGTGCGCGTGCGCGTATGATGGTGCATGTGTGTCTGTATGTGTGCATTTGTATGCCCTGTAGGTAATTGATGAGGAAGAGGAGGAGGAGGATCATCACTACCATGAGCCTACTACAATGGAAGCTGTGCTCGCGGGGCGGGGCAGGAAGAAAGGAGGAAGTCACAGCCCATCCCTAACCTTTGATAACCCCTCCCTCAGCACTACAGACCTCTGAGGCCGTGACTGACACTTACTACATGATATCACATGCCCCACACCACATGCAGGGCTCACCAATGCCCCCCAAAACAACACAAACAATCACAAAACCAGCCAGTTGTAGCATGTGAGGGGTACGTTTTAATTAGAGCATTAACTCGTTTGAGGTCCAAAAGTTAGTGCAGTGGTTGGGAAGTTAATAGTCAGCCATTGTGTCCTTAGGTTATAAAGCTTAGCTTACGCAACTTTTATGACAACCTCTTGCACATTGAATTACTGTTCCCATCATGGGTCGATTGTAAAAGTCACCCGTGACATATTGCCAAGAGCTTTCCCAGAAGTATTCAAAGTATTATCAAAATGCCCTGTGCACTTTAGGCTGAATTGCCTGGTAGCGGGGGAAAAATACAGATAAGTAAAGTCATTTAATGGAACATGTAAATCATTTTATTTTTTAAAGGTGTATTGTGATTTTAAAACAAGCATTGGAACTGTGTTTTTCTATCATGTATGATTTTTTTTTTTACAATTTTTGTTTCTTATTTAAACCATTACTATACAAATTCTTGTAAATTCTGGTTAATACACTTTAAACTTTATGGGAGAGATATGAACATTAGAGAACTCATTTTGAAATTCAGATGTGTACTGTAAACAGCAAACAATCATAGAAAAAAGAAATGTACAATTAAGCTTTGACTGATAATTAGTGCCATAATGCCATGTGTTTTATTTTGAGCTTTGATCTATTCAAGGGTGTGTTATATACATTCACTGTGCGCAAATGAACTCTTAAGTTAAGCCTGTTCTATGAATCCGTTTCCACTTGCCAAGTGATGAATGCATATCCAATGTACTAAATATATGCTGTTGTGTGTAAGTGAAACCATGGGCTCATTTCTCCCTGAACCCCTGATTAAGAGAAAAAAAATGTACAGAAATATGTCAACACACACATGGCACTTGACCAATAAACTGCCTTCTATTATTTCCCCGTCCTCTTCTGTCAGAAATGTAACAACAAACACAAAATACTATGCACCAAAAATGTAACATTTGTAGCATCACAAAATATCAACATAAACAATGAAAGTGACCACAGCTGGGCTAGATACAATTACGTGGGAGCACCATGTGTGAGCCTTTTTGAAAATGGGCACTTCAAAGCTAAAAGCAAAGCACATCGACAAAACCCCACTTGAGTCCCACAAAATGTCATGGTGCTCAGTGAGACCAAATTGCTTTGATATTGTTACTGATGACTAGCATGTGAACTCCTCTACTATGCTGCTCATAAGAGTCCCGACACAGTGGACCAGGGGATCCTGCTGAAAAGAACAGAATGCTTCTTCTGTCACACGGAAGCAGGGACAGACCTTACTTGATTCACAAAAAAAAAAACTAACAACAAAAGCAAAATATTTACATTACTGTATTGTTTTTATATTTTAAATAGGAAAGTCTTTGCTCTTGTCTTACTCACATTTTTTTCCAACTCTGTAGTATTGTTCCTGCGAAATCAAATATAATCCAAAAAGAAAAAGGACAAAACAATATAAAATTCAAACATTCTTAAAAGTTTTTATAATGGACATATCATTGATGGAATTAAAAATGTCTTTTTGTTTGTCTATAAATTCAGTAAAATTATATTAGGTAGCTGTATTAACTTGTAGCTTTCTAATACAGTTCTAAACTCTGTCAAGAGCAAAACGGTTGTGCGGCGTGTAAGTGGGCAAAGTTTTGTCGAGATCTGTCCCCATTGTTTACAGCGCCTCCTCTGGTCGTGAGCGGGAACAGCAGCTAGGCCAACGCAGTCTGCGGAAACGGCCCCTCAGATATTTCCGTTGTCTTCCACTCTTTTTCATTCCATCGTTGTTCTCCTCTCTCTGGTTTCGTCTCTTCTGGGAGCCAGTGGAGCCTGGGCCTGTGGTGGTTGACGTGGAGGTACCATCTGTGGCGCTCTGATCTTCAGCCACAGGTTGGTCTTGGTTTTGGGTCGGGCTTTGGGTTTGTGTCGGGCTTTGGGTGGTGGTGGTAGTGCCAGACGATGGCTGCTCCTTGTGCTTCTTCACCTGCTTCTCCAGGTGCTTCTGGATGGCTGTCCCCAGCACAGCCACCTCCACCACCGCTCCGTACACATCCCAGGTCATGCCCTTCTCATCCCAGCTCACGTCCTGCAGGGGCTCAGTAGTCTCCTGAGGGTCGTTGGTGGGCTGCGTTCTCCGGGGCTCTGGGATGATTTCTGGTGCCACCTTGGCTGCTGGAGCCTCAGGTATTGCTTCTGGGGCTGTTAAACCCTGTGGACTCATTGGGGCAGTGGCCACTGACCTTACCTCCACCTTCTCTGTCGATGGGAAGAGGAAAGCTGCGGAGCCTTGTGGTGGCGTCATGGGGCTTGTTGCCACTGAGTGACACATGACTTCCAAGCTCACCTGCGTCTGCACACTCCCAACCTTGCGAGAGTCAGGTATAGCCACCGGGGCAGTTAAATTCTGAGGGCTCATTGGAGCAGTTGCCACCGATCTCATCTCCACCCCAGCTGAGCAAATGTTGGGTATAGCATCTGGGGCAGTTAAGGTCTGGGGACTCATAGGAGCAGTTGCCACTGAGCGTGTCTCCACCCCGCCTGTGCGAGCGTCAGGTATTGCTACCGGCGCAGATAAGTTCTGGGGACTCATCGGGGCAGTTGCCACTGACCGCATCTCCACCCCTGCAGTACGTGCCTCTGGGATTGCCGCTGGGGCAGTTAAATTCTGAGGGCTCATCGGGCAAGTTGCCACCGATCGCATCTCCACCCCAGCTTTACACGCATCAGGTATAGCATCTGGGGCCGTTAAATTCTGGGGACTCATCGGAGCAGTTGCCACTGATCTGAACTCCCTGTGTCCTGTTGAATTGGCATTGCCTGTGCCCGCCGTGGCCAAGGCATGTGGGAAAATGAAGGCAGCCGATGCCTCAGGTGGAGTCATGGGACTGGTGGCTGCTGAGTGGCACATCACCTCCAGGCTGGACTGCATTGGCACAGTCTTGCTTGGAGATGAACTGAACCTGCCGCTGGAGAGATCCAGGGTCTTGGCTTTCTGAAGGCGCTCTTTTGACTCACCGCTATAGAGCTTGTATGTGTTAGACAGCTGCCCTGCATCAGTGTCTTTAATGGCATTACCGGAGACGCTGGGCTTATCTTCTGTGTAATTGTACTCTGCAGAGCAGGGAGAACTGAGGTCTGCGTTTGGATCGTGTTTGAGTGGGCTGCTTGCTTCCGTGGGCTGCTGGACCTCAGACTGAGATTTCTGTAGACGATCCGAACTGTTGGTGTTAATAGGATCAGCAGACATTTGGCTGACATGGTTCGCGTCGGCATGCTCACACTGGGCGTTAGGCACAGTGTCTTTGCCTGTTCCTGGGGAGTGAGAGCCCAGTATTTGGGGCCTCTCCACCTCACTCGTGGACATGAGGCTTGCTACCACAATAAAGCCCTCCACAGCCCCCTCGCTGTCCTCTGGTGCCACCCCATCCCGGTTTAATGCTCTCGACTCCTCCTCCCTTTTGGGTGAGCTTTTCCTCCCACAATCCCCACCGCTTTCATTATCTTTCTCCTCTTTAACCTCCTCTTCCTCTTCCTGCTCCTCCTCCTCCTCCACCTGTGGCTCTCCTTGCTCATCTTCCACACAGTTATCATGGCTGGTTACCAATATGGTAATCTCCTGACTGACATCCCTCCTGATTGGTGGGCAGCTCTTCTCAGCCTCGCCGCCCTCCCTTGTCTGGTTGCACTGGCCAGGCGTGATGCCGCCCCCCTCCTCATCACCTTTGTCACCTGCCCGATCAGGTAGGACAGCAGCATTATTTACTGACACGTGCGAGAAGATCAAGTCCTCCTCTGACACTGGCTCCTTAGGACCTGGCACAGCACCAAGCTGGCAGGACTCCCCTTGGGACAGCTCAGGCCGTACCAGGTCAGCATCCTCGGAGGAAGCAGAGGGGGAGGGGGAGGGGGAGGTGATGGATGGGGAGGGGGAGGGAGAGGTGCTGTCACCACTCACCTTTTGGCTTCCTGTGGGGCAGATTAGAAGGTCCGTTGCCATGGCGGCGGTCGAGCCCTCAGTGGCCTGTTGAGTCTGGTGACTGCCGGCACCCTCGCTCTCGCTGTGGAGGTCAGGGCTGGAGATGGAGTTGGAGTTGGAGATGGAGATGGCGCTCAACTGGTCGTGGTCAGTTAGGATGGAGCTTTCTAGAAAGACATGGCACTGGTGGTCTTCCCCCAGGTTCTTAAGGCTTCCCATGTTCATGCTACTCTGAGGCTTTTAGTTGTCGAGTTGAGAAGAGAAGTCATTCACCTGTGAAACTGTAAAACAAACTGTTTTACTGACAAAATGTTTTGTAGCTACTAAAAAGTCCATGCATAACCAAAAGTCCAACATAAGTGCAAGTAATTAAACTGTAACAGGTTTTCTAGTTGCAGAAATCCACCACAAGTAATGAAACCACCTTTTTATTTCTTTTAAAACAACATCTCAAACTGTGTGATCTGTTAAGTACTATAATGATGCTGATTTTTGCACAGCAATTAAGGAGCCACACAATTTGAACATGGTCATTATTGCTGTCACGACTGCTCTGCGATTTCTCTCTAGAGATGCATGTTTACATCCAACAAACAATAGCATCTGATTAAACATCTAGTTGACGGAGAGACTGGTGAACAAGGCAGCGTTTTTAACAAAACAAGAATGTAACACCTGCATTCTAAGGCTGACAAAACAAAATGCCACTATCCTCCACATGTTGCTCATGTCGTTATATATGCAAGCCTGGATGAGAAGAGATATTTTATATTAGAACACTTTCCCTTGCTACTGTTTTCTTTGCAACACTCACAGCTCCACAGAGTTCTTAGTGAGCTCTTGTGATACTGAAACATTAAGCCACACAAATTGTAAACAGAAGTATGCTGCATGCAAAGGAATTTCATCAACACCAGCTGAACAAGTACACATTTTCCAAACAAATCTTAGCCACTATTTCATCGTGAAATGAGCACGGAATTTTCCTCAGGCAAATTTGATGAATATTGAGTGCCTAAAATATCACATACCTTTACAGCTCGGTTGACCAAGAACACGATCCACATGTTACATATTCTGCACCTAAAAGTGTGCTTTTTCTGCCAGCACCATCTCCTTCTCTCTGTCTTTCTGTCTACCCTTTCCGTGTTTGATAAAACAAGGATTAGTTTCCAGAAGAATCTTCCTGGATGGAGGTCCTTGGGCTTTTACTGTGGCTGAGAGTAGTGAAAGCTTCTGATTTTCTGTTGCCCTGGAAACCAGCCTCAACCTGGCTCTAAGTGCATGGTGATGAAATGAAAAAAAAAAAAAAAAAAAAATTAAAAAAATCCACCACACTCTCTCTTTAATCAGCTGCAAATTATGGTGATTAATATCATGCCTACGTGGTGGGGAGGCTTTTTGCTCTCCTGTACAGCAATTCATCACAAACAATATGGGCATTATTTGTGAGAGACAGAGGGCATAGAGAGACATAGAGAAGGGGAAGCTTGCTGGGAGTCGGGAGGGGGGACTAATGACGTGGTTTCAATAATTCAGATAGCAACAAGTTATACATTGCTTGGTTTATAATGCTAATCTTTGTCCTGTTAAAATTGTTAAGCATTAAATTCCACAACTCAGCAGTACTACTCTGTCATAATTATGAGTTGTGGGGAGTATTTGGGAAAAATCTGTATATGAACCACAAATGAGTCGATCTGTCTCTTTAAAAGGCCAATAAGTAAGTCAACCCCAAGCTGCAGAATTACACACATAGCATACAGTCAGTATATAGTCTGCATACATGCAGAACATTTTAAAAAAGGAAAGCTAAATGCACCTGGAATGAAACGCTAATACACATTTTAAGATAACAAGCTAACCCTGGAGGGGTTTGCAAGCTAAGTGGTTCCCTGTTATATTTCATCAGTTAAAAAGCCTCCCATGATTCGCCTTTTCTGGTTATTTATCTTGCAAAATTTGTGTGAGGCACAGCCTGCCCCTGGGATTCCGTGTTCTATCGCTTGCCTTCTCACCATCAACTCGCGGGCTTTTGCCAATCACATCTCCTACCGATAGCTGTTCCCTAGCAACCAGTCGGTCGCCTAGATGGAGGCAGGGCTGCTACTGAAAGGCCTGGTAAACAGCTGTGACTGCAACGCCAAATGGGAAGGTGGGGGGAGGTGGAGAGGAGGGCTGCCTGCCACTGGCTGAGAGGACAGCATGATGTAGGAGGATGAGGAGGAAGAGGAGGAAGAGGAGGAGGAGGAAGAGGAGGGGGATGTTGTGTGGGAGGAAGATGGGAATAAGAGGTGAAGAAGCCAGGATTGATTGGTGAAGACATGTTCGTTGTCATAGAAAAGGCCTTTTTTTTTTACATTTCTCCCCTCCTCATGAATTCATGTGCTATTTTAACAGGAAGTATTGTAGTCTATTCTTTAAATGTTGGAAATGGATGGGTGGCTGCATTTACCACATGAAATATTTTATGTACTTCAATAAACCCTATGATGAAAAATTGTGATGCTCAATAATAATAATAATAATAATAATAATAATAATAATAATAATAATAATAACAATAATAACAATAATAATAAAAAATAAACAGTGTTTGTGAGCTGCATGTGCCTGTTGCCAAGGTGCAGTACAGTGTGTGTCATGTGTTCTCAGCATTTGCCCCCAAGGCTGTCTGGGAACCAGAGCTGACTGGTTCTGAGCTTGGGAGGACATTCCGCCCACCGTGCAGCAGCCTGCTTTATTAATGCCCAACGTGAGACCAGATTGCCCTCTCTCCTCAGTCCAGCCACCAGTGCAAAGCCACAGTGCCACAGACAAGGAGCCACATCCACACTGCGGGCACGAGAGAATTCTCCTATTTCACTGCTGCCTTGCAGAATGTCCCAGGTATTGGGATAGACATAGGGAGCCGCGTCCACATTGTGTACATGAGAGAACTCTTCTCCTATTTCATTGCTGCTTTGTAGAATATTCCAGATATTGACATAAAGGCTTGCATGTAAGGTGATGCCTTTGTTTTGTTTATGGTAGAATGCTTTCACACAGAAAGGCAGACAGATTCTGTTACCTTTATCAAAGATTCAGGACTGCATGGCAAGGAATGCGTTTTAATGAGCTTCATTCGTCTCCCCAAGAATCTCTATCTCAGCAGACCTGCATTCTTTATTGCCTTTACGAAAGTCATAAAAATGCCCCAAATAATAAAACAGACAAAGGTTAAGTGCTTGGTATCAAGACGGGATCAGTGTTGACTAGAATGCTGTATGCTGATTGGTCAGTGTGTTATTTCTCTTTTTTTTCTGAGTTAGAGAGGCACACTCAAACTCCTCTTCAGTTACCATACAGTTTATCAATGACTGTGAAACAAGCAAGCACAGTGACAGCTCTACATGTCCAATTTTTTCTCCACTGCTCAATCTGAATCATTACCACATGTTCAGAGTGTATGTGCGTTTATGTTTACCAGTGAGGGAAAGAGAGTGTGTGTTTGTGTGTGTGTGTGTGTGTGTGTGTGTGTGTGTGTGTGTGTGTGTGTGTGTGTGTGTATGTGTGTGTGAGGGTGGAGATAGAAGTTCATTTGGTTCCCAGTTTCTGCCCAAACTCCTTGATGGTGTCAGAGGCCTTGTCAGCAGCACTGCCGATGGCGGTGTGTGTCTGGCGGGAGACTTCTTCAGCGGCTGTGGAAGCACAATCGACAAAGGGACAGAGATCAGGGCGTAGGCAAAGGCATTTGGTTGGTAACAACAAACCATAAACATCATATCTTTGGACCAATCACAAGAGAGATAATACCTGCCAACATAAACACAATTAGGTTAAGGATACCATTATCTCATGGAGAAAAACACTGCATCATATCTTTGAAGAAGTATTTACAATGGTCTTAAGTCACCTAAGTCACATTATACAAATGCCTATCGAAGCACCTGACCAGGCTGCCACCACCAGTTAATCCTACCCATTTTTATATCAAAGAAATATTTTGCTAAACTGTATGACATTTCGAGAGAAACTTGCCACACAGTAAACGTTAAAAGCCTTTTCCATAATATATACATGTGTGTGTTTCTACGATTAAAATCTTATCCATGTAAAAAGCGCGTATTAGGAAGCATTTGTGAACGTTAATGAATAATATCGTGTGGTAGTGGGTACTGTGTGCCTACCTGTACTGGTTGTTTCTTTGGAGGACTCTGCCACCTGGTGCACGGCATCTTGAGCAGCTTGCACTGTAATCACATGGGAATATGTAGCACACAGCAGACACACACACACACACACACACACACACACACACACACAAATAGGTAGTGTGGAGCAGGGCTTAGTTTGGCACTTACTTTGACTCTGTGACTGGTATGGCATGCTCTGTTCCAGTTCATATTTTACAGAGATGTTCCACTGCCCATATACATTTTAAATGCAAGTATCTTCATAAAAAATAACAGACATATACAATAGCATACATAACTGATATACAGGAGTTCAACATTTTCTCATACTTGCTATTTCGTTTGGAGTTCAGGGCATGATGAGAGTCACACACACTAACTACCTGTAAGAGATAGCAAAGTCTTAGATAAAATGTTGAACTGCTGTATATCAGTTAAGGCCCACCCTGTGTAATTTACAGTACTATTTGCCTTTTAAAAACACAGTTTCATCACTCCATTTCAGGAATCATCTTTATTTATATATGACTTGTTTGCTCACATTTTATTCTGGTCACAGTTTGCTCTTATGCAAATATATTGCTAAGTTGTTCAATAATAATTACACTATATGACCAAGACTAGACAAAGAGGCTGACAGTTCAAACAGCTGTGTTTGTTTTTCTGTGACTTCAAATGTAAATTTATGACGCCAATTCATAATGCTACCTTTCAAGAGAAGCTTCACAAAAGAGGAAGTGCACTGAGGTGAATAGCACTGAAGTGAACATATTTATTGCAATAAATGGGCAGCTGTGCGCTTGTGCTTAGAGAGTAGGTCTTGGGATTGGAAACTTGCCTATTCAAATCCTGTTCCAGTAGGGTGAATGGGGGTGGAGGACTAAGCAAATAGTGTACTCCTGCACCCTCATCCATGGCTAAGGTGACCTTGAGCAAGACATCTAACCCCACATTGCTCCAGGGGCTGTAACTGAAACCCCACACCTAAATGACTGTAACCCTCTTCTAGACGAAAGTGTCAGCTAAGTGTAATGCAATAAAAAATAGATGTCCATTTAAAAAATACAAATTGTTTCATATGGAAAAACTGTAGATGTAAAAGGCAGGATAAGTCTTAAAAATGTTAAGCGTTCTGCCCAGTGGGAGGGTAGGTTAGAACAAGTTTTGCGATCAGGGAAGCACTAAATCCCTTCTCCCAAAAAGCACTCTCCCTAAGTACACAGGTATCTTGTGTTTTCTCGAAAGACAAGCTGTCCTCTTAGTCTAGCCGCTCGGAGATGACGCAATGACAAATCCAAAACTAATCTTACAGGTCCCAGAAAAAGACAACAAACTAGATGACCGAGGTCTGCACACTGTATATGCTCCAATATGTATTTAATAGACATAAAAAAGTGTTTCGACCTCAAGTTCTTCGTCAGACAATGAAGGATTTCCTTTTGTCTATTACATACACTTTGTAGCACACACAGTGAGCAGATCTCTTCGGTCATGTGTGTGGGTGAACTGGCTGTAGTGTAGTGTTTGACCTGTGCTCTACTGTGCTATTGGGCGGGGGCGGGGGGGGATGAAAGGGAGGGGTGCAGGAGAGCTGCCCTACCTGTGGTGTCTGCCACCCCCTTGGCCGCCGCCTGAGTCGTGCCCTTCAGGCCCTCCAAAGACTTCTTGATGGAAGCCATATTCCTGGGCTTTCTCCCTCTCACACACACATATACCTAAAAAAACTCACACTGTCTCTCCTGTCTCACAACCACATAAAATACACACAAGTTGTTACTATGCACTTTCTGTCTTTCTTTTTTTTTTCTCTTCTAACGTCTTGTGCGTGCACGTGTGTCCAGAGCCAAAATGACCACGCGAGTGGGCGTGGGACCATTAAATACCCAGCCGGTGGACAGTGTCCGCACGCGCGCCCTCCACATTCCTGTCCGATTAGGCACACAAAGACCCCCCGGGTAAAAAGCGGGCCAGATTAGGCTGGCATTCCAGCTATGGAGAGCGAGGGGAGAGGATGAGGGCTCAGTCCAGTAGCTCTGGGTCGAGCCTTTGGCTCTGGTTCTGCAAACATCTGCAGTTTGGAGAGAGCGCCTCTTTCATTCAGAACCAGACATCCTGATCGGGAGTGTGGGGTGTGTGTGTGTGTGTGTGTGTGTGTGTGTGTGTGTGTGTGTGTGTGTGTGTGTGTGTGTGTGAGGGACAGACACACATGGAGAGAGAGAGAGAGAGAGAGAGAGAGAGACACAGAGAGAGAGAGAGAGAGAGAGTGTGTGTGTGTGTGTGTGTGTGTGTGTTTGTGTGTGAGAGAGTATAGGGTAGGGTGTGTGAGAGAGATGCATGTGGTAGAGAACTGACTATGAAGCAAAAATTGTTAGCTCCCTGTCCCCCCAATTGGACAGTTTCTTCAGTGCAGGACCAGAACAGAGGAAAACACTCCATGTTGGTGGAGTGCGGCCCTGCTTAACAGATAGCAGAAATGAAAATCACATCTTTCTTTCTTTTTTTCCTTTTTTATTTACAGAGGATTTGCATGTCTTGCTTGACACAGAAACCTTTATAATGACATTTCCAGCGTTGTAAAGCACACATTGATTGGACATCCACTGAGAGCTCAAGACACATTTAGACTTGACTTGTTAAATCGTCATTTCACAAACACACCTCACATACACACACACCTCACACACAAACATATAGTAGTTGCCCACGTCCGACAGATACCTCACTGAAATGATATCACAAGCAACTATAAAGGTACAATGTATAAAACTCTTACTTGAAAAACATCAAAATCAACAACTCGCTTCAATAGTAAATGAAAAAAGAGATTTCACAAGCAGGCATTGTACACAGCTATAGAATATTGTTGCTTTTGTATACATTTACCCGAAGATTTTTTTTGTCTCCCCCAATATCTGTATTGGAAGATGAGAAACATCTATTGCACAAATATATAAATACAGATACACAAGTACAAAGATTCACAAGTGGGCCTTAGGTCTCATTTCATTGGGAGGGAATCAAAGAAATGAGACCGAACAGCCCTTGTTGCTCATAAAACTACACCCAACACATTACAGTGATACCAAGACATTTACAATAGATCATAATAAAAGTATTATTTTTTGTAATTATTAGGAAGAACTTTTTATTATCTCTCGACAGGAATGTTTAACATTTTTGTGGATGTTTGTTTGCGTTTGGGTGTTTTGTGTGTAATTTTTTGCAACCGGGGGTTATTGTGTTGGGGTCAGCATTTGTCCTTGGTATTGATATAAACCTCTGTTGTGCTGCTGGCTGGACACTGGAATGGTAGGTTTATGCCTCAGGCTCGTAGTCCTGGGTCTGCTCCTGCAAATGAACACACAGATAAACCATTTGGGACACAAAGAAACCCTATGGTGGTAGCAAAACACACAGATTCACTCTTTCATTTTATCAATAATATTTCACTTTACATTGGCACTTCATGCAGCCTGGCCATTTTAGGTTTCATGGCTTTTTTGCTTTCTCTTTTGTTTTGAAAAAGGTCTACATTTGGAGTTGGAAGGTATAACGCTATCGTTTATGTCCTCGCTGCTCTTTCCTTGATGCTTGAAGTGTTTCCCACTTTTTAGCAATATAATCTATATTTCTATTGTATAATGTTTCTTTCTTTACATGACTGGATTAGTGGTATTGATCCCAGTTTAAATCTTAATTTGTTATTGGCAAAACAATTCTATTTTGCTATAAATGCATATATGCATTGGGCTTTTATGTGACTTCATATTCCCCTCCATGATTTGTGAAATACAGGGTGGACCAAAAATACAGGACACATTTTAAATGCTTACATCTTGGAATCTAAGCATTATAGAGAGTAACAAATATATTTGTTGGGAAGCTGACATTCAGGACTTCTTGATACGTGGATGATAAATAGTTTTCAATGCATTTGTTACTCTCTATCATTTTTAAATTCCAAGATATAAGCATTTGATAAGCAATGTGTCTCGTATTTTTGGTCCACCCTTTATATCAGCACATTTTCATAAGACTGGCCTGTTATCATCTATTCTGGTATTTCAACACAGCAATATTTCCTGCGTAATAATGTGGGTGTTTATCAGGCAATCTTAGATCTTAGCCTTGAAGTCACTAATCATGTTATTGTGTGCTGTGACCAGCAGAGGGCAGCGGTGGTCAATCACCCGTGATCAGTCAACCAGCAAACCACCCGGATCATCACGACCCAGCCATCGAGTGTCCTTTCAATACAGCTGCCTCTTGCCTCTCTCCCTCAGGGGACACTCAAAGAGAAGGAAGTGAGATGGCAAGGGAGAGAGAAAAAGACAAACAGATAGACAGACAGACAGGCAGACAGACAGAGAGAGAAGGAAGGGAGGGAGAAAGAAAGAGGGAGAAAGATGGAGGAGAGATAGAGACAGAGGAAGTGGGAGAGGGAGGGAAAGAGAAAGGGGGGACAGAGAGACATCTCTCCCATGTCACACGCCTGACAAGGCTGGCTCGCTGTTTGTGATGATTGGCCAGCAGACCGTCACCAGGACTGGGAGAATCCATGTTTACAGGGATGCAGGGAGAGGCTGCTCTGTTCCTACCCACAATGCATCAGTGCCCTGACAGTAGCATCACCACCACGCCCCTACAGCCAGACAAGGCTTGTTACTGAGGTAATGACCAGGGACACAGCTTGGGGGTTGGCTAAGTACAGAGGGCAAATACTGCTGGTTCCTGGTACAATTTAAAACTGTCAATCTCGGCTTCAGAAAGCAAAATCCCTACCACATGTTTGATCCAACCATTTTCTGAACCAGCTGATTCTCATGAGCACACAAACCATCAGATTTGATCAGTTGATCAGCACACAGACATAAGGAATGCCTGGCAGGGTTTTTACTTTTTGAAGCTGGGATTGACACCTCTGTTTAAAACTCCAAAACTACAGTATTAGCCTTTTTTTAAAAACAGCTAGTTTTTCTTATCCATCATAGTGATAACCTCCACTAGATCTACTATCCATTGGGTAATTGCCACCTTTCAGACCCCTTTCACCCCATTGCCTACAGATACATCAGAATTGTGGTATTAATTACACCTACCACAGATGTACTTTCATGTTTTTTCTTTGTTTTACCAGTTGGTAATGAGAACTGTTACAGTAACAGCATGCTTATGGGGTATGTACGTCACAGTTTTCTGTTAGACTAAAATGTTTTTGGGGGTGTTTTGATTCTGTGGTAATAAACTTAGTGTGTTTCTGATGTTAACGCGGAGACATCATTAAGTGAACTCAAATGTGTATGTGCATGCACCTGTGTTTTGACTGTGCGTTTGTGTGTGTGAGTGTGTGTGTCTGCATCTCTGTGTGTGTCTGCATCTGTGTATGTGTGTGTATCTGCATGTGTGTGTGTGTGTGTTTATTTGCATGTGTGTGTGTGTGTGTGTGTGTGTGTGTGTGTGTGGGGGGGGGGGGGGGGTATCTGCATGTGTGTGTGTGTGTGTGAGTGTTTTTCCATGCACATTGGTGTCTCACCTGTTGAGTCTCGTCGTATGTCTCGCCCTCAGGCTCCATGAGCTGCTCTCCTCCCTGCTCCTCTGTGGCCTCCTGCCCGAACTCCGGCTAGGTGAGACAGGAAAGAGTGGAGTGGCGACTCATTTACTCTCCTCAGTGTGCGCAGTGTGTCACTTTACAGCTCACTCACAAGATTCACTTCACGCGCCTCATTATAAGGTTTGCTTTACACCAGACACTGTATCGTCTAATTCACTTTACACTTTACACCACTCACTGCATGATTCATTTACAACCCTCACAACATGGTTCGCCTCACGCCACTGACTTCATGATCCACTTTACAACTCTGACTTCATGATCCACTTTATGCCACTCACTTTATGATTAACTTTACAAACTCTCACTTTGCAACAGTCACTTCTTCATTCACTTTACAACACTGACTATATGATTCACTTTACACTACTCACTACAACTTCTCACTTAATGATCCATTTTAAAACTCACTTCTTGATTCACCTTAGAACACTCACTTCTTGATTCACTTTACAACACTCACTATGTGATTCTCTTAATACCAGTTACTATGTAATTCACTTTACCACACTCACTACGCTCTCAGAAAAGAAGGTACAGAGTACAAAGCTTGTCACACCGGCGCTACCCTCAAAGGCACATTACTGTACCTTTTAACCACTGTTTCACAACTAGTTTGTACCTTCTCCAGATCTAAAAGGTACACATACAAGGTTAATGCTGCTTGTACCTCAATATACAGATTTGTACCCCTACTGTCACATTATGTCTGAGAGTGTATGTAATTCCCTTAAAACCACCCACTGTCTAAGGGTTCCCTATATGGGCCCTGCCATAGACTACACTTATGGATGCACATCTACAGTGATGCAGCGTACACTCACATGTACACATGTGACGGAGAGAGAAAGAGACAGAGGGGCGTGTGCATTCACTAAGAACACAACTGCAAAATGCACATCTTTTCCTCTCTTTTATCTCTTCAGTGTAGAGTAAGACTGACTGGCTTGCTTACACACACACACACACACACACACACACACACACACACACACACACACACACACACACACACACACACACACACACACACACACGATGCAACCTCTCACAAACTTTAATGTACTCAGTTAGAGCAAGCACACAAAAGCAGTAGCTCTCTGCCCAAGCAGTACATACATGTACAATCAAGTACAAACACACACATATGCACACATACATACACACACATGTTACACACACAGGTTGCACACACATGCACACACATCCATGCACGCACACACGCACGAACACACACACACAAAGGATGATAATGGCAAAGAGCCACAAAAGACAGACACAGCATCACCATTCTCCACCCAGTGCTTTGAGCAAAAGCACTTTAAGAGAAAATTCCGCCCACTTGCCACATGTCTCTCTCTACCACCATAGCGGTTTCTTCCTTATCATATATGCACAGACGCTAAGCACAGTGCAACACACAGACAGATACCCATCCAAGTTTTGCTAACAGTTAATTGCCGAAACCCCTAAAGCGTGACATCCCACAATGGGGACACCTCGTCTCAGATTCAGCTTCTTCTTTTGTGCTCGTGAGGTGGGGGTGGGGGGAGTACGGGATTGGACGGGAGTGGGGAGGGGGGCTCCGTTACGTTGAAGACGAAGCGAGCCTAAGGGCTCATGGCAGCAGGGTTTATTTTTAACCTTGGCTAATCATGTCAATCAGGCCATGCGGGAACAGCCTCTAATCTCACGGCATTGTCACTGGACTCGATCTGAAGATTCGCGCACAAAGTTAGGCTCACCGTGGATGGAGTCATTAAGGGAGACTAGCCCTAGGCCTCACAAATGGTGACTTTGAGAGTGTAACTGTTTAAAAGCTGTCGCCACCTCATAGTTACCCAACCTGGATGTCAAAATGAAGAGAATAAGACACCCTATACCACGACTGCAGACATGTATCACTAAAATAAAGTCTGCTATCCTCTTTCATGTAAGGCTAACGGCCTCTTTCGTTCATTATTGCAGCCTGGTGTCTGTGTAGATGCATTATTTATGTGTAAACACCTACCAGTGCCAAAGCTGCAAAACTGCAGTCTGTGGAAGCTCCTTAGCTTAAGTCTCAGACTAAGCAATTTATGAGATTACTGAGTCAACAAGAGACGACAACAAGGGGTCCACACATCCAGTGGGTGGGGAGATTCTGGGTAACGTCACTGACACCATTTTCTGCTACACTTTTCTTAAGTAGTCTTATTAGGCTTCATGCTTAATTTCAATTGCACTTCCTACATAAGTCTGTGCTGTGACGAGATCCACCTGTGATTAGGGCTGGAGTTCAAGGTTTAAGTTTAAGGCTATTACCAAGTATCTGTATGTACATCCGTAATGGATCACCCCAGGTTAAGCACACTGCATTTAAAGACTGCTTGTAAGGAGGGCGGCCATATTTTCCAGTTTGTTTACCAATGCTGTTGCTTTTCATGATGTTCCCTGACGAATAAAAAAAAACACTGACGTCTAACAGCGAAGTGTTAAATGTGATCACCCCCTCCCCCTTCACCCCAGAACACAGTGTCCTCGCCAATTACACCCCTGCTTCTGGCACAGGCACTGACCCACCCATCCGCCCCAGCAGTGCATCAAAGGGATGGACATCAGAATCGAGAAAAAAAGGAACTGAGGTACATTCAAGTTCACAAAAACAGGCAAACGTTCGCGAACATTGGCGAATAGTTTTCAATCCCTCGGAAGCTCTTGGGTAATGTTAGCGAGCGAAGGCGAACGGTCACAGAAGGTTGTGCATAAAATTGTTCAAATTTCATTGTTAAATGCGAATGTGTTCACGGTAGATCTGAACATACCTCACCTGTTACAAAAACACAATAACATAAAGGAGGTGGAGAGCAGAATCTATCCAAAAGACAGGGTGGCTGGGTGTACCTCAACATGTGCTGGTCTACTTTCTACTTCGTTCATAAGCTTAATGAATTTTCCCCCTGTGCTTACAAACAGGTGGATTCGTTATTGAATTAACTCTCAGACTCTCAGGAGGTGCACATGGATATAGTCTGTAATCCACATGGCTGGCCTTCGAGATTTGGCTATTTTCACACAGCAGTTGGACAGCTTTTGGCTGGTGGGCCATCACTGTCAATCACTGTCTTTTTTTTGTAATTACATTTGAGTCCTAATGTTGAGTAATGTCCTAATAAGATAAATCTGACATCTAATTGGAGCTTAACTCGGATAATTTCATTAATAACATTCTCAATAAAAATTCTCCCCCAATATTTCCTTCACAAATGACCTGACTGAGTGCGATGCTGTGCCAGTACCAATATGCCTAGCGGCAGGGCTCTGAATATGAGACATTTATTTTTCATATATCGTTCTCTTATCCTACTCCCAGGTGTAATAAACCCCCTGCAAACTGGACAGAATTGAATTAGTCTGTCTGCACTTGAATGGATAACTTCGCAGCACTCCTCCCAGCAGATTCTCAGACCTCTGTGTTTGTTTTTGGTCTGGGTTTTTCTCAAAGTGACTTTCCAGGTCATGGTCCCATTTTAATTCAGAAGCGGCTGCACCGCCCCAGCAACAGATCAATAGGGCTGGCATACATCTAAGACTCAAAGCCTTTGTGTCCTCGTCTCATCCTTATTAGTCTCTCTCTCTCCGCAAGGGAAGAGGGGGAAATAATGCACATCCAACTTGTTGCACCTAAATGAAGCTGCACTAGATGTTTTGGAGGAAGGTTGTTGTGTGCTTTTTTATGCAAAGTCATAGATATATGATGTTTAAATAAAAATGTCTCAGAAACACTTCAATACCCTTTCAGTGATTGTAGAAGAGGTGGGAAAGAGGGACTAAAGCCCAAAGAGCAGACTTTTTAATCTCTACTAGGTATCTAGTTACCTTTATTAGATTAGTTACAGGTTAATACCTTTGCCTCCATCCCTACAGGACAGATGAGTGTGTGTGTGTGTGAGTGTGTGTGTGTGTGTGTGTGTGTGTGTTTGTGTGTGTGTGTGTGTGTGTGTGGTGTGTGTTTGTGTGTGTGTTTGTGTGTGTGCCTATGTCTGTGTGTGTGCACATAGAATGTGCATGTGTGGGAGCAGCGGTTGTGTGGCCAATCCAATCTCATCCACACCCACCTTTTCATTATTAAGCCTGGTTTGCATTAGACAGGGAACGTCTTATTAACTTCAAACTGAAAATGTCCTGTGACATTAAAGCCCCAATCAAACATGTAGAAGGCAAAGCAATCTTCTGTGAACGCAGTCCTTGCACCATGAAGGTTAACGCAAAGTTTGTCATCTGCATAGCCCACATTATCTGTCCCCTGTCCCCTGTCCCCGTCCCGGCAACAACAATATTGTGTCTGTACAGAGCTAAGCGCACTGACAACCCTGTAATGAGTCTGCAAAACCAGGGAGACTGGAGATTCTGTCTCCATGTTCGTGTCCCCCTCTGCATTGTGGGAAGTTGTGTTTGTATATAATAATAATAATAATAATAATAATAATAATAATAATAATTCTGTATAATAATAACAATTATGCGCTCTCTGCATTGTGAGAAGCTGTGTTTGTATATAATAATAATAACAATAATTCTGTATAATAATAATTATGCTGTAATACAGCAGCAAAAAAACAATCTGTGCTTCGACGCTCTTTAATTGCTGTATACTGGGGCCTTGGTGACATTGCACAAGGTCAAAGGGAAGTGGGGCTACCGTAATGAAGGGAAAAGCAAGAGGCTGTGACGGGCCCTCGAAGGCCATCTGTCCCACGGCTCGTCACCGTTCCTCTGATGCAAGGCCTACGCTCAGAGGGCAAGGCAGCGCTCTCTCGGACACCTGGAGACAACTGCTGCCGGTGGAGACTTGCTACCCACTAATTGGATGATTGCGTAATAGCTTCATGAATATTGACCCGTTGAACGACAACAACAACAAAAAAGATTTAAAAAAAAACAGTCCATGCACACAGCTTGCAAATGAAATAAAAAATCAACAGCTCTCCACTAAAAAAAAGCTATCTGAAACATACAGACAGTCACACTTTAAAATAGGACCTGTAATGTGAGTGTCTATATTTAGAAAAGCTAAGGGGGATTCGAGATGAAACCTACATTCATGTCAGAGGGGAATTCGTCTTTCTTCACCAAGCCGGTGGCTGCTGCAATGTTCCCAGCACCTGACATCACAGCGCCCCCGAGGTGCGAGGCCTGCTCCTTCGTCTTCTCCGCCACTGCAAACCAGAAGCACAGGTTGAGTTTGGGCATGGGCTAGTGGTACACTTGTAGTAGAAAAATCAAAGATGCACGTATGTTGGGGCGTGCTTCCATTGCAACGCGTATCCCCACCCCCAACCAGATCTCCCGGATCTCCCGCCACACGAAACAAAGGCATCACACCTGTATATAAGGAGGGCGGTGTGCCCCATATCTTTGAGTTTGTATGGTCACAGCCTTAGGTGCACGCTGTATTAAGCTCCCGGATCCGTTACAATAAACCTCGGAGGTTTTGTCATTTACCACTACTCGGCTTGGCTTTGTCTCTACATTGTTGATAACGAATTTTTGGACGACACACTACACTGTACTACCTACTCAAATACACAATGTAGCCATTGCAAGTAGGGATTGTAAATGCAGACACAAAAATCTTTCTACAAGTTGTGAAATGCCTGTCAGGTAGCTGTCCCAAACTAAACTATTGCTAACCCTACTGAGACCTTCACCAAGCCTATATCTGGATGAGTGACATGTTATGACCTTGGATTCAAACCATGACTCACACCAAATTTGTATTGCCCTTTGTCCAAAATAGATTTGAACAGGAAAGACTATATCAAATGTACTCTGACCTTTACCTACCCCTGATGGATCTTGGGTGTACAAGGGCTTCATTACCCTACAGTATTTTCAGCATTAAATGAATCGATGTAGCTGCGTAGCTAGCAATAACCAGAGACATCACCTTCTCTACAGATGCTATGCTAAGTGCTTATAATATTCTCACTCAAAAGTGTTACTACATTTTAAACACCTCTTTTATGATGTGGCATTGCCTGTGTTGCAATAGCATTACAAAAACAGAAGTGCCTAAAGCACACATTAGGAAAGTTTTATCGAAATGTCAATGCCAATGCCTTTAGTGACCATTCGTTTTGAGTGCCCCCTCAAACACTTAAGGAGCCAAGACACAGTTGGCACACTGGACAAGTAGTGGAATAAATACAGAACAATTTACAAATGTATTGTTTGTAAAGACTTTAAGGTTATTTTCAAAAATACTGTATATCTACCTATTTATTGTTAATGGATAAAACTTTAAAACAAGTCATTATCTCTATATTAGGCTATATAATGTACAATTTAGCATGGGATCCCACATTTGTTTGGCTGGGCTGGATTTATCTGCCATTCAAAGTTTATCAATCTGAAAACTAATTTATTAAATTAGTGGATGGCATACACAGAATAAGGCAGTAACCTACCTGTTGTTTTGGTTGTTAATGAGATGTGATCTTTCCTACCTTAATTAATATTCAAAGAGATTATAACATACAGACCCTGATACTCTATACTTGACTGTCAAGAAGGTCAGCTTACCTGTTGCAACACTGTCTTTGGTCTTGCTCCCTAGAAGGTAAAAAATTAAACAATTACACCACATAATAACAGACAAAGTCAAAGGGGTGATGCCAATTATGACATGCTACACAGAGGAGCTACAAAAACACAAGTTTCCTTTCATTCACAATCTGTATACCCCATTTCGGTATAAAATTGCTCAAATCAGTCTATATCGTCACTCTCTTTAGCTCCATTCCTACGTATATAAATTGCTTTGAAAGTATTGTGCTGAATACTACACTGAGAACCCACACTCTCTTTGAAGCCTGTTTTAAATTCCACAATAGCTTGCATGAAATCGCACAAGTGAGGGCTATTTGTTCTCTATAGGTGTAGGCTTTTTGTTCAAATCCCCATTATTGTGCTTTTACGCCTGCATATAAGGGAAATTTAAATAATTGTGCTTTGTATCTCACAGCTAGCAAGAGTATGGCTTGACTAGGATGAACTGTTTCCTGTTTATTCCTCCTAACGTAACCTTAGCATTTCAGCCACTTATCTTGTACTTCACCTTCTGTCACAACAAACATTTAAGGGGATTAAATTGTGCAAGCTGTCAGGGGAGCACACCTAGCCCACCCACCCTCATTTCTCCTCATTTACACACACACACACACACACACAGACGACAGACACACGACCTGAACAACACACAAGTGTACTCTCATTAATATATCAAACCCCCGCAATCCGCACTTCAACAAGGTTACGGAAACACAGCACTCCGATACCGCCCTGTTGTATCAGGCGAGACCCATCACCCATCACACCACTTTCGACAGTCGATGGACGCCCTTGTCTGGTGAATGAGGCATTTACCCTTTAATCTGGTGCCAATCTGCGCTGCTGTGCCTTCCTCAAGCTCTGCTCTACACTGAGTTGGGGCAGAACAGGAGGAACACAGATAGACCAATCATAGCAGGACCGACATGTACCCTTGAACCACGGGGGTTGGGGGGGGTTGGGTTGGTTGGGGGGTGGGACAATTGTAAGGGCCAAGCATTAACAGGGTGCCCTTTGAGGTCTCCATTACTGTTATTCATAATAAGGGGCCTTCTTTTGTAATAAGGTCCAAAATGTGTAGTGGTTCCCCTACCTTGAACAGTGTAATACATCTAGAAGCAATATCAAGAAGTCATGAAGACAACGTTTGCGTCTGCAGCACTATAATGCAGAGCGGCATTTCAATGTAGTCCTTAACGATCAACTACCTTACGCTCTCTCGAGAACAAATGAGAGGACACGCTATAACCAGGGGTTTAGTGGGTACCCCATTGCCCCATATTTTTCCACGTGTGACTGAAAAAAATGGCATGTGGCCAAAGCAAGAGGCATACAGCCCCACTGTTTGGGATGGCATCATAAATGTGTGTCCTCCCACAAATTTAAAAACACTATACCACCGACTATAACATTTAGATTTAAACATTGCATACTGTGTCTAGAATTTGATTTGAAAACTGGATGGCTCTCGGATCCCTCTTCTAAAGCCATCTGAATGTATGTTCTTGATGGCACAGTGCACTGGTGTAGGTGGGCTGTAAAATGCACAGCTGCCATTGGATTGAGGTGTCTTCCCATCTTCTTGGCTGAGCAACGCACAGCTGAGTGGGCGGTGGGCGGTGCTGAGCCACAGTCAAAGGTGAAGCCTATGAGCTCACTCTCGCCCCTCCTCCACACACACACACACACACACACACATACACATACACAAGCCCACAGGGTGACTCAAGCGTAGCTTTCTAGGGCAACACCACCACCACCACCACGACAACTGTGCAATTTCTCATGCAAACACAAATAGGGATGATGTGCCTACTCTCTTTTTCTCTCTTCCTTTTTTCTCTTTCCCTCTTTCTCTCCCTCTCTCTTTCTTCCTCTCTCTCTATCTCTCCCTTCTCCTACTCCGCCTCAGCTAACCCTTGGGAACACCAGAAAGGACATGCATGGCCCTCGCACGGAGAGAAGAGCCTCACGAATCCAATGCACCCTGGCAGCATGTGACACAGCAGAGCAGGGTGCTCTGTGGAGGAGGAGGGCGGGCCAGAGATATATATCGCCTTGGCCATCACTCAGCAGAGCATGATCGCTGTGTTCTACCACAGACCTTGGGGTTCTTTCAATGAACAGACAGAGAGGCCTGCAGGTCAAAAGCAAGATAGATGACTTCTTCTTGCTTCACAGAATAGAAAAATGGTCTGAGCCTGCCATTCTAATTTAAGTAGACCTTCACGATTTCTATGGGCTTACTATGAATGCTTCATGCCAGTGTGTCTTCAGCAGCACCATACAAATTACTGTAGGCTGAAAATATGAAATCGCTGATCTCTGTTCAATATGTAGGGTGTTCAATATATCATATTGATGAGTTATATGGATTTTATACACATGCTATGGGGGTTTTACTTTAATATGTGGACCAATCACCCATATTAAACTGTGCTTAGCTCGTCATGCATTCCGGTTCACATCACATAAAAAGACTTCAAACCAGTGTCTGCCACAAAGGAGAAACTATTCTCAAGAGAGAGTCTTTATAGTCTTTATTCTGCTACCATTTTAAGGGGCAAATACAACAGGGACACTCATTTAGCTACCAAAATAAACATGCCCTCCAGTGCACAACCAAAAGCCAAATTTGTTTGCTGATGATATTGTTTTGACATGTAACCACCACACAGCTCTTGTTAAGACAATCTGTGGTAGTGCATTGGTATTCAGGCATCTATAATAGGCCCAACAAAAACTGATAACACTACCACCTGCCAGCAGTAAACTCCATTTACATCACCACATATTTATTAGAAAAAGACAACGAGGAGGCAATACCTCTGCCAGAGTGCACGACTGCAATAAAACAGGACGTATATAGGGACTTATTCCGCCATTATCGTCACCAAGGTGAACTAGACACTCTTGTGAGATCATGGAATTCGGTGACATGTGGCCTCGGCGGCACCCTTCCAGAAACAGCGAGGGATCAAAATGATGCTGGACGATCTCCAGAATACATGTCTGTCCAGACTCTATGAGGGTCTCTGAATAAATTACAGTGTGCATCCATGCACAGTGTTTCTTACTGGGGCGTGCAACACACACACACAAACACACACACACACACACACACACACACACACACACACACACACACACACACACACACACACACACAAACACACAAACACACAAACACATGCACACACGAATGCGTTATACTTAAAATAAAACACTCTTTCCCATGTTGATTCCAGTATATAACTTTCTATATTGTTGTGACTGCAAGAGTAGTGTGACTGACCATAAGACGTGGCTTGTACATGCAACACCAAACAGCCTTGTGTGCCTTTTAAATTTAAAAATTCACCTAAAATAATTATTCCATAGATCAAATTGCCCATTCACCCATAACCTGAAAGGTCTCATAAGTATAGTAAATGATTAAATGAAAAAGGTTGAGGCAAGCAAACATTTTCTAAATAGACAGAAAATAAGCAATCAATGGCAAGTAGGCTAGTTACCCTGCAAGACTTAATAAAATAGGGTAGGCTACCCTCTTGTTGTTTGACATCTCTATTGAGTATCACCCATTGCTCCTGGAAAGAAACAGGTGATTTCAAGCTGGCTTTCCATAGGCATCTCCTGTGATAGTATTATTGCATAATATTATATCATGTGAGAGTAATATGCACGATCGACGTGAGTGGAAAAAGAACACCCCACCCCTTTCCCAGCCAATCAGTGAGATAGGCTATACGAGCGTCCCCCATCCTATAGCGATGCTCTATGTGGTTATGGAGGAGAAGGCAACAGCTTCCCCCAACCGGGTGATGGTGGCAGGGATGCCTGAACGTCATCACCCCCACGGAGGCAGGCGCGAGGCATATCCGTGATGTGCATACATTAAAGGGGAATGGTTCAGGGCACGGCACACGCATCGTGTGTATCCTTCTTACCCACAAACATGACTCCTTCCTTGGTCTTCTCCGCTGCCACCGCCACTCCTTCCTTGGTCTTCTCGGCGGCCACGTCCATGGCTTCTTTAGCTTTAGAAAGCCCCTTCATAAAAACATCCATCTTGGCCCCGTAGCTTCACAAAGACATTGAATGAATGAGAAAAAATGATGTTAAAACATTGTGTTTGCCTTATGTCAAGAGGTGCAAGATTAATCAGAGCTAGACCGCAAGTGTATATATTTACATGTATGTTGCCACCAAAAATAAATAAAAATAGTAATAATAAAAAAAATACGAACTGTCACTAAAGTGGCTTCTCTAACCCTGACACTTGAACACAATGGAGGGGGGAATGGAACGCTTCGCTTGCCTCCGGCTATAGTAGCCTATTTCACTCACTCGTGATTTTCTGGGTGTGTTTATACTAAATATCACTCCTCCATGAACAACTGTTACCCCTAAGTCTCAAATGGGCAATAGAACATGGTGTCCTCGAAACAGTTAATTGTGCACCCGCTCATTAATTATTACTTAATGTAACGTTACTCCCAATGCCCGAGCCTTTTAAATAGACCTGGCTGTATCACATAAATGGTGGTTTCAATGACATAATGGAAGAGCATTACATGGTGGAGATAATGGAAGATGATGAAGAAATAGCCAACAAATTGCACACATCATAAATTAATTTCAAATTGAGTGTTTTCTTTAAGGGCTAATTTCTTTCAACTTAACTTAATTGTCATTGCTTCGATGGTTTCCAAATAAATAATTTTGTTGTAATAGTAGGCTATTCACGACATCAACAGTATGGTGTCATCAACGTCCTTACGACAAATTGTTGGACAACAGTAGGTATCTTCCGAAGCAAAATGATGGGGTTTTCACTATCATCAGGTTGTTGCCATATGTCGGTGGCTTTACACCGATCAAATTCACTCCGAATAATTAATGTACACTGTTTAATCCTTGTCACACATAAAAGAACATAATTATTCAGTCTACACACTACATGCTTTGTTTAAATACGTGCTCTTCAAATCGGATTATCCATCGCAAGCAGTAAACATCAGACAACCAAACAGATAGGTGCAAACAAACAAACATCAAACTTACCTTTTTTTCCCCAAATAATACTTCTCCTTATGCTTCAATTGCACAGTATTCAAATATGGACTAAAGGGGAAATCTCAAAATATGATCACTAGGTTGGCCTTCCTCCGTATGCGCTCAGCCAATAGCAGTCGGTCTCCTCAAGGCGCAACTGAGAAAATCCACGTAGCCCGTACCATTGATCATCCACATACCAAGCCGCTCCGGCCGCCTGTATATTTTCTAATAAATGTTAAAAGTGCGCTGTTTGTTACTGGCAGTCAGAGGGGGTGATCTACACTGTGAGTGAAATACACCATCGCTGACCTACATTGGTGAAATATGCGCACACATTTATATTTCGTTCGAATAAGAAATTAATCAAATTCTAGGCAGGTTCTCCGAAATGCGTCCCAATTCCTTGACTGTGGGCTCGCTGTGCGCGCTTATGGGACAGGAAACCCACAAATCCTCTGTAACGATTGCAATGTTATTCACATGATTTGATGATAATAACAATGAAGTTATCACACCTTGATCACTCTGTGTATACGTACTATTGACTGGGCTCCTCACATCTTTATAATACATTTTAAATAATAAATCATATGGCTGGGACATTTAGTCTATAAGAACACTTGTTGGCGAGCAGCGATGACATATCCAGATTGCTTTCCAAATGGTAGGTTTCAAGCAAGTTAATTTTACCATAATGTATGAAAATAAGCTTAAAATTGACAACGCCAGACGCAGACTATCTGAAATAACATAAATACAAGTAACCTAACCCATTCAGAAGTGTGTTCTCGTCATGTAATGACATCACGGTTTGTGTTTTTTAACTACTTTGCAGGCTAGAGTCAAGTATTATTAAAACATTTACCAATGTATCTCACATTGGCTATTTTTTCTTATGTCAATTACATAAAGACCTTGAGCTGTATAATTTGCCAGCAGCAAACACAGCAGGTGGAGCGGCAGTCACGTTCATTGATCTCCACATTCACTGGATAGGCTGATACAATCAAATGGTACTTTCCAATCGTAGGCTAACATTTGAATCATACTGCCCCCTATTTTCAATACTGGGAACAACTTCCAAACTTTGAAAGTAGACCATACGTACTGTGTGTAACTTTCAAAACGTGGCTTGTGTTTTTAGTTGAGTAGCGGTGGGCGGTCTCTTTTGGTAAGACTAAAATCAGTGTCAATAAGATAAACATTTTTGCAAAGTGTTAAAAAAGCATTCATAATGCATCAGAATTATTGACAGAAGTCTGTGTCAGACAGTACTCTTTTAGACCTTGAATTATCAGAAAGTCCAATAAACCTCTTGATAATGTCATTGATTATATCTTTGCCTCATGTCAAAAACACCATTTATTTGCTAAATGCTCTTTGCTGCAGCCAGTGACCCTGTACAGGTATTTATTACAATAGCTGTGTCAATAACAACACTTAACACGTGCATTGGCATCGATTTATGTTCTTCAGGCCTGTGCCACAAATTAGGAGGCATCATGAAAAATGCAAACATATCTCACAAATGCTTACTTTCAGTAAAGCCTCACTGTTTTTTTTTCCTACAGGTCCTCCGATGATTTATGTTTTGTTCAATGAAGGCCTACATTCTAAAAGGACAAAGAGGGAGGACATGTTATAGCCTCAATCAATTTCCCTGGGCCTCCTTTTGTGCTAGGTTACCCTCTCGGGATGGGCTTCCTTCATTGCCATCTGGTCTCACTTCTGAAAAGATGCGCTATTGATTTAGTTCAAGCAATTTGGGCCACTGTTCCCGAGCTGAGGAGCTGTCAAGATGTGTCAGTAGTGCTGCTATGTCACGCTTTGTCAATAGGGCCTAATGCACAGCAGGCTTACACACGTGTCTGTGTGTCCACCAATCCTACACCATATCTTACAGCTTTCTAACCTACAGACAGACCAGAGGCAGTGATCCTCATTTAGACGTACACATGGCAAAACATAATTTATATCAAAGGGCAGAAAAGGGTGTTTTAAGCTCATTAAATCTTGTTAAAGCCGGTCAGTAACATTTGATGTGAAAAAACTGAAATGCTTCTCGACCTGTAGGCAAATAATTATGACTACTTCAGAAGATAGCTCACAACAATTGCCATGCCTTCTGTGCAGGTTGAAAACTGTTCTTAAAAACAGAGTGTGAGAGGTGCACAATAAAACAAGGAAACACTATTTATTTATGAGCATAATGTCATAATTGTATTGTAAATCCAAAAGCATTTTTGTTTTTTGTCAAAACAACTGCTCAATGCATGTTTTAATGCACAAGCCAAGTAGATATGTGAGCTGGTTAAGTCCAGACGCTGCCTGCAGGAGAGCGACATTAATTAATGAGATACCTAGAACATGGAACCTGGAAGTTGTTCAAAAGAGACAAGCGCCATCTTCAGGCCACTGACTGAAATAACATGGGTGTGGATTTCAATGTTTATTTTGCAGATGGTAAAATTGATTTGCACAGGCTAGAGGTGTGAAGTGTTTATGTGAAACAGTTTTACAAAAATAAGCTTTTTTTCATAATTCTGTTTATAAACATTTATAGGAATATCAGAGATAACATGCCTAGCAGCATTGTCCGGTACGTTGTTATGATCTTGCTTACTTTGTTCTCTGCATATCTGTAGCTTGATCTGTGTCCTCTATTGTAAGTCACTTTGGTTTAAAGCATCTGTTAAGTTTAATGCAATGTACAGTAATGTAATGCAAAGAGGAAAACTAATTAAGCTTATATTTAGCAGCTGATGTGTGTAATGATGTGTTTAGCCAATTTGTTTAACATTAAGATACATAATACATTATGAATGGGATGGAATGATCAACATAATTATGGGATGCAATAATCAACATAATTATTTGCCTACAGGTCGAAATGCATCTAATTTTTTCACATTAAAATTACTGACTGGCTTTAACAACATTTAACAAGCATAAAAATACTCAGTTGCTTCTGCCCTTTGCTATAAATTATGTTGTATCTTTGTTATGTCTGAATAAGGATCACTGCCTCTGGTCTGTCTGTAGGTTACAAAGCTGTAAGATATGGTGTAGTATTGGTGGACACACAGACACGTGTGTAAGCCTGCTGTGCATTAGGCCCTATTGACAAACCGTGACATAGCAACACTACTGACACATCTTGACAGCTCCTCAGTCCTTGAGGCAGCAGTGAATCATGCTTGGGTTAAACCCTACATGCTAACTACTTTTACATTACATTACATTACATTTGGCAGACGCTTTTATCCAAAGCGACTTACAAAAAGGAGGACATAAGCTGACAGAGGTGTAAAGGAACACAGAGTAAGCAGGCAACCTTTATACATACAGGGAGGTGCATGTGCCTGAACTACTTAAAGGCTCGCAAAGCTTGAAATGACTAAAGCAACAGCATGCTCATTTTTTATATTCTAGTAAAATATCTACAGTGTTGCAGAGCTGTGAATTGCATGTTTACAGGCTCTACTGTCCTGAACTGAGATCGACACTGTGTACAGCCATTCAGAGTGGGGATGACAGGTGTTTAACTGCCTTTCAGTGATCATATCCCATTCAAATGAATTAAAACACTCTTACCAGAATGCTCATAAGGGATTCCTTAAAATGCTATAAACTGCAGTAGCAGAGTTGTACCACTAAGACACAATCCGTCACAATCTGTAAGTCTTTCTTGCAGAGCTGTTTAGACAGACCAACAGATAAACGTTAATCTCCGACATCTTGCAGCCCAATCTGAACAGCATTAGTTAGTTGGCTGGTGTTAGTTTTGTAAACTCTACTGAGTGGCTGCCTGAAACTTTAGACTTTTGACAGTACTCTAGACTATATGTTAAAAAACTGATGCTATTAATGTCTTGCTTGCTTATAGCATATTCCCAGAGAAGATTCAAGGATTTTTGATATTACCATACAAGTACCAAAACCACAATTTTAAATAGCAAATTACTGCTGTGTAGTTTTTGTCAGGTTGTGTTTCATTATCAAAATACTGTAGTTGTTATACATTGCCTTGTGTCAATAGATCATTACTTGGAGTTTGTATCTCATTATTTCAACACAGCAACTTATTTCAAGATAGTATGAGCTCACGCCAATTTTGGCTGAATCTCTTACCTCTGTTCATATTCCTGTGTTTACAGTGCCCTCGTGAGGTAATACCCCTCCAGCATTAAACCACAAGGGGCCCCTTAGGGATCGAAATATTCACCTAGGGCATGGAACAGCACTGAATAGTCATTACTGGCATACGTAATGCACCTGTAACTTGGTGTAACAATTGCCTCATGTTCAGTTTGTGGGTACGGCCCACCCAAAATATGACAGTCCTCCAAAACTGAATTTCTCTTGATGACATTGGTTTATGTATTTATGTAAATGGTGGCATGCATTATTTTCTCCCACTGTATCAATTCTGTCAGTGTTGACAGGTGATTGTTTTTTTCTCTGGATAATAGCTGCTCCGTATAGCAAAATTCTAAATAGAACCCATGGTGTTGTTGTCACTACCATATATAATGGTAGATGCTCTGCTGTTTTAAAAATGTGTTGTGTGTGTTTGTTTTGTGTGCAGTTTGTTAAAGAGGGAAATTGGTCAGGTGTTTTGCCAGTATTGTGGTGCGTGATTATGGCCTCGGCACTATGCCACAAACCTACATGCAATGTGCTAAATGTAAAATGGTATGTGATTACTGGGTCACTGCCTAAGACAAGGGGAGCATGAACTAAGTTAAACAAATGCTTAATGAAGACCAATCCTGTTGAATTTACTCAGTTAATATGTGTTAAATGTGGCCGTGTTCTATGTGATAGAATAGATTTGGTTCAGTATATCTATATTAATATCTTTATCATGTAAGGCATGCAGACTGCAGCCTCTTGATCAGAGAAACCTCAAATGACTGGGCGACCAGAGACCCATTCAAACCTACAGTCTTGCAAGCTTTTCTTAAAAAAAACTGCAGTCAGAAATTTCAATAAAAGACCAGAAATGTTTTCCTGGGTGAATGACGTTTGCAGTAACTAAATCAATTTGTCCTAGAGGGGACGTCAAATGACGCAGACGTTTTTATTATATGGTATAATGTTGCAAACCTTATCGATTAATAATTTAGCAGACAGTGTACAGTATCAGTGAGCACAGACATATTACACATATATTTTAAACTACAGCTAGTTTACAATGTTTGACATTACTGAAATTTTCATCCTTTACACCAGAGGTCGCTATTTGCACATTTCACCTTCATCTTGTCTGTGCAAGTCTGTGGGACTTTTTATTTATATAAATATAAATATAAATATATTTATTTTTTTGGCTTTTTATCACACCACCTGTATTAGTTGACAGGAGCACACAAATAATGCTGTAGTTTTTTTTCATTCAAATGATAACTTTCTTTTCATGATAGAATACATGTATTCAGATTATCTGTATTTGTATTCCATTTTATTTGTTTATTTTAATTATACTTTGCATGTGTTCATGTAAAGCGTGTTGAAATGCCACAGTGTATGACCTGTGGCATGCAAATAAACTAGCCTTCACCTAAAGTGAGGTTAGGGAGGTACACGGGGTTGACAGTTCCCCCCCCACTCACTCACCACCCATTCAGTGCAGACGTGAGATTTTTTAATAAATTCAGACAACTAGATTCAGTGCATTTACTTCCAACCCCATTCACTATTTAAGTACAACTGGATATGTGCTTTGCCAGTACAGCTAATTTGCAAAGTCAACTGAACGTTTACATAGAACTTAGGCATATAAAACTAAAATAAATAAGAGAGAATCAAGTTAAATAAACAAAAATAACTGCACTGATATCAACAAATACAACTCAGACATGCAAACATTTGACAATTCTGGCATTCTATGTTCTGATCAACTTTAGAGACACCACCATAACATTTATTCCCCCAAACCCAACCTTTATAAATTTCACAAGTGAACCTTTAGCTTGGTATAACTGAAATGCATCTATGGGAGTGCACACATAATACAGTGTTAATGGTGAGAGTGCTGTATGTTTATGGTATGTTCATCTGGAGAGGCCCATGATAGTTGAGCCCTTCCATCAAGAGCCATCGCCAAGCTACAGGTGTGACGAAGACCCATCTCTGCACAGGTGGGCATCAACATTCTCGCCCGTCAGAAGCCATCTTTTACCACTTCTTCACTTTGGCATCCTCCTTGACCCTCCAGAGCATGAGCTGCATGCAGGCCGTAGCGTTTTCGCCAGTGTCACGGCCATCCTCTGGAGAATGACAGACAAGGACAGTCAGACTGTCATATGCACTGCTGCTGACTGCACTATATAAAGTCCCTCTGATGTTGATCATCTGATTTTAGCTATTGCGTGGGGTACTGTACCCATACCAGACTACACCCATGTATATTTCCTACCTGCCCAGAGACTATGGGCAGAAATCATATTTATTGATTTAGTGTGCCCTGGCCTTTTTATTATAATAAATTAGACTATAAAGAAAGTGAAGCATAGAATCAACTTTAAAAAGAATTAAGGCAATGTACTGCATTTTTAAGTGGTTTGATTTTATAGTATACAAATTACTGTTACCATGAGTAAACTGTACTGACTGAAGTGTACTCTAGGACAGGCAATGTGTTTCTCCCTTCTAAAATAACCACATAATCCAAATTTAACAAGGTATCTACAAAATTGCTACAAGATATCTGAAATTCGTATTATGAAATTTTATCTGACAAATTCTATCTGTACAGTTGTATACATAGATCACAGACTACTTAAAACAAGATGTGTACAAAGTACGCAACAAAACAGTGATGAGCTTCAGTGACCAGCAGAGAGAGAATATAGTTTTACTGCTTCTGGCCGCAAAGGGCAAGTTGAACGTACCACCCTCTTGGATGATCTTCCTGAGGTAGTCAGCAGTGAGGTGGTGCAGCTCAAGCTTGTGTGGAGGACCCAGGCGGTGAGGGAACGCCACGGAAGTGTCTACAACCGTGCTGTGAAGTAGCTGAAAGGGGGTGGCACTGGTCGGTTTTATTTTCTTGTAAAAGTTTGAGAAAGTATGACAAACCAAACCACCACCCAACCTCTCATGGCCCTACACAGTTAACAGAAGGGCGCTCTTCAAAACAAATGAAAACACACTCACTTTAAGTGCACAGAGGTCTTGGTCCAGCTCGTGGCCAATAAGGATGGTGTCTGCACTGATGAAGTTCAGGAGGATGTTCTGGACGTCCTTCAGACATACACTGGTGACCTTGACATCCTTCTCAGCTACGCCAGAGAACCTAAATCAGGAGACAGAGTTTCCTTACCATTGGCATCGTTACCCATTGCTATCTTTTAAAGGGGTCCTTCCGTCAAAAAACACTTTTAGTAGCTCTATTTACAATGTGGTGGGTCACAACAAGCAGTATATGCACGCAGCATTCCAAGACTTGAAATTCGACCCTCATGGCTTTACTGGTCATTGAAGGGTCGAGGCTAACCAAAACGAGCGGATCAGAGCATGCTAAACCTATCTACGTCACTAAGTCGTAAGCCCCGCCCAGAGCCATGTATGGCAAGCCCACATCCCAAAGGATTGGTGGACAGAAGCTAGGTGAGCAAAAGACAGCGAATTTGCCCAATCAGAAGTGCCTTATTGACACGTCATGTATATTCACAAGGCACACCGGAAAAGCCAGTCGTTCAACCACTAGACCTGTTATAGCTTACAGAAAACAGCGTCAAACAAGAGATCTAGGACATATTTTTTTCACAGAAATGATGCACAATGCATTCAACCATAGTGGCGACACAGAAATATGAATAAAAATAACAATGGAAGTTCCCCTTTAATACACTGTATACAACACATTAAGCATGACTATTTCTAGACTAGGATGGTGTTTATACCTGGTGTTGTAATCAATAACCTCGTTTTCAGGTTTGACAAAGGTGTCGTAGATGACCTGCAAGCTAGAATTGACCACCGTCACTCTGGTCAGCTCCAACCCTTGGGTGGTGTAACACTGGAGAGGAGAGAAGCAAATAATATTTAACCGGGTTACCATCCAACTTGTCAAAGAGCACTATAGTTATAAAAACCAAGACCCCTCACTTAAAATAATCTTTGCAGTCTGTGCAATTGTGAATGTGAATAAGTGGAATAAAAACCTGACTATTGACCAGTGGAATTTATTTTGTATGCTTCTGTCTGCCAAAGCTTTGTATGGCCTTGACCTGTGATTTGGTTTCTAGTTACAAGCCACATTCCCAGAGCCAAGGATACTGATGCCACATAGGGAAATTTTACACTGAGAGAAATGTCATTAGTTGTGTAAAAATGAGGAGTTGGAAAAATAAGGATAGGCGGGGACTGGGAGCAAATTCAACATATACACTATATACTGCACTATGCAGTGAGTGAACTAATGCACCGGACATCATGTAGTACACTTAGGGTGAACGAGACAACATATAAACAAAAACTCAGAACTCAGAAGTGTCCAACTTTTTACACCATAACACTTGGAAAATTTAAAGCTTTAGTAACTTTTAATGCTGAAGATGAACAATTTACAGGTGACCGTGCCCACACTCTCAGAACAGCAGGTACAGAGTTGTACTTTTAGGGGTAGAAAGCTCGTCACACCAGCAGTACCCTATTGTACCTTCTAACCAGTTTTACCAACTAGTCTCCAGAGCTGAAGAGCTACATATCAGTACCTTAAGGTCCAAATATTAGACTTTGGGGGTACATTAATGCTGATTGTACCTTAATATTATTTTTGAGAGTATACTGAAACGGTGACATCCTTACCATTTCACAGTCTATGGCATAGACTCCTGGGCAGCACTGCTCAGCCGATTTCGGTGGGAGCGCACTGACAAAGCCGGAGAGGCTGCAGGTATCGTGAACATGAAGCTGTCAATCACAAGCACATTGCATAAAAAGACATCTTATTTCACAGATCCTTCACATGCCTGTGTGTGCATTTTAACTCACTCATAGAAATTGACTGTTTAACAATAATGTGGATACATCATTGTCATTCAAACTCATTCTCAAGTTTCTTTTGATGAAAGCATCTGTCACTTCTTACTGCATAAAAAATAACTGAACAAAATCATGCACTACTCCAGAATAATGTGTGTGTGTGTGTGTGTGTGTGTGTGTGTGCTGTGTGAGAGGAGCTGCTGTGCAACCTTGAAGACTTGGCATCCAGCGGTGCCCACCGCCCCCTCACAGCAGCTGTAGCGTGACTCCACCCCACCTGGCACTACCGCGGAACATGACAGAGCAACATGAGCACCACACCGGACCAGAGTACATAATCATACTGAGAGCTAAACAACCATTCACAAATGAGGAGTCCACAGGAAATACAGGCAGATTCACAAAATCACATTTTTCAGGTTACTCCCCCCTATTGGTAGCTGCAGTGAGCCTCAGCTTTTTCAAAAGTAATCCTGTGAAGAATCAAGCACAGTCGCGGGATAGAAGCATTTTAAAATGGCATTTATTTACTTTACTACTTTAATCAGACTTATAAGTTACATTTTCTTAGTTTCTGCATTTAGTGACCATGCCTGTTTTTCCCATGGACTACTGAAATATCAAGTCATTACAGAAACAGTCATAGTAAAAAAGGAAGAGAGGTACTCAGAGAGAGACACACACACACACACCTTACCCTTGTTTTCAATGACTCTCCCGTGGTGGTAAGTGCACTCCTCTTTGCGAGTGTGTTTTCCTGCTTGGTTGACATTAAATGTTGACCCACAGCGGCAGCAGATTCTTTTAAATGCTGTATAAAAAAAAAACAATGCAATACACACATGGATTCCTTTATACGGCACAAACTCTACCATTTAAAAACTACCATTGTACTGTATGATTGTGTTTAAAGTATGATTCACTTTAATAAAGTGTCTGAAGCCATTTATGTTTATTTGTTTGTTTGTTCCTTTAAATGTCATAGTGGACGTAGCAGTTGGCCAATTTCTGTTGTGGATTTACCGTCATTCATAGTTTTTTTGGCCTCGCCATACTGTACAGCACACCCGGCCTGGTCAGGATGCTGCAGTGGGTAGTTGTTTTTCCTTAATAAGTCATCCGACAAGATGTGGCCCTTCAGACTCTCATAAAGAGCAGAATCCCCTTTAGAAAAAGGGAAACAAAAGAGCCGTGCCACTCAACCAAAAAACAATTTACATTTTTTTTCCCATTAAAATTTTTGATCCAGGAATTCTTGAAAGCACAAATGCAAAAATAACTGCACCATAAAATGGTTAGGAAACTACCCATAATATTTTTTGTTCAACTTCCTAGCTGGTACTGAGAACGTAGATTGGTGGTTTTCAATGACACCATTACCAACCTAGCAAAACCCTTTGATACAGAGTGGTACTGACTGATATGATCAAAGTAACTTTAAAGAGACAACTATGCTTCATAAAAAATAGAACGTTGAGGCAGTTGTGTAATTTAGCAGTGTGTGTATTTTTATAACCTGCTTGTACCCCCCAGCACCTAAAACAATCTGAATATGCTCTTTGATTCAACACCTGATTCATGTAATGCACTAGACTTGAGTGCAATGTGGCCTCGGGATTCCTTTGTAGCATTTATGGTTCCACCTGCAAAAAGGATAAACAAAAACAACTGCACTTTTAGGCACTTTAGAATGCAATAAAGCAGTCTGGTGCAGGTCATAAGTTGAGTAAAAATTGTACAGTTTAATAACACATTTTTATCAGCTGGAAAAGTGTGAAGACAATACTGTAGACAACTCTTCTGGACTGTTGAGCAATGTTGGAATACATTTCTCCTTTGCTCTTTATGAAACATTAAATTATTGCATCTGTTCACGTCCACTGTATCTTTTGTATAGATATTTGGTCAAAGTCGAAGTTAAAGACAACTTTATTATCGCGGAATTAAGTTAAATAATTAAGACGGAAATTCATGTGGTCAAAACATATAACAAATCATAGACAAAAAAACATAACTACTAAATGAATAGGTACTAAAACATACAACTAAGACGTATACAAAGGTAAATACACAAATTCCTTGTCAATGCACATGCCTTTAACCCCCCCCCCCCCCCCACACACACACACACACAAACAGTTCAAATAATCAATATGTCAATGGTATCAGAGACAGAGTGAAGGGGGAACAAAGAGAGAGTGCTTTTAAGTCTAGAGGATAAAATCTGGTAGCATGTATCTTCTAGCCTAAATCCAAAGTAAAAAATGACATGTTCAATTGAACTATTTTGAACTAGACAAGGTATTAAGCCAAAATGATCTAAAGGTGCTTCCTCTGCAGGAAATGCAAGGTCTCAACAAATAAATGACTGGTGTTGGCAACAGCAATTATTTATTACAACAATTTTCTCTCAAACTGTAACTAAAGCAATAAAAAAAATGTATAAACACTTAATGGGATAACTCAGCAAACAGCATCAGCAGGTACATTTTAAGCAGACTCTGACCTGTACTAGAGGAAGTGCTCTGGTTCCTCAACCTCTTCAGGGCGTTCACAGCTACACTCAGGTACTTCAGCCTGTTGACACTGCGGTCATACACACCCTTCTCTTCAACTAGTGCCTGTTTTAAAATGTAAGAAAAACAGCATGTACATTTTACAGTGATCCGTCTCCCTAAACGTCTGTGCATCCAAGTATGAAAAAAAAACACAGTTACAGAAAAGCAGAGAAGCAGCTCTGTTATTGCATGGATGTGGCACCTTTTGACCCCTGCATATTCCATACCTTTTCAAAGGCCTCAGGGACAGTGGAAGAGGTTTTCAAGAACTCCTCCACAAACAGGTTCACGTAGCGTTGTCTTATATTGTGTGGGACCTTCACCTCCACTTCACTTTTCCCTTTGGTTTTGCGTTTGGTTGGCATTGGCTGCATGATGGCAATACAAATGTATAAAAAATAACAACATAACCCCTTTCGTAACTCAAAAGAAGGCAGTTTTGCCCTACCTCACCTTAGCACGTGTGAGCTGCACGGGTTGCGGTACTACTACTTGTGGGGGACACAGCACCGGCACGATTACAGGAACAGCAGAGTGGGCCTGGGGCAGAATGAAGTGCGCATTGGGGGGCAGCTGGAATGTGGTCCCGACAGCTACAGATTGGGGGAAAAAAGACAATGCAACACAGCAATAAAAGGTTCAATCATTCATGAATTCATCAAAAAAAGGGAAAAAAAGAAAGAAAGAAAATTACTTTTCTGTTACTTTTGTGTTTATATACTACACCATCCTACCAGACGTCATGCTAAAAGAGTTTTTTTTTTTTACATTTTTAAAAGTACATAAGGACATCTGCATGAGCGCCTACCATGTAGTGTAGGGGTGGGATAGAGAGTACGCTGGGCGTATTTACTGACGTGTCCACTAGGGGTGCACTGTGGCTGGATGCGTCTAACAGCTGTGGTGAGCACAGTCACTTGGCGCTGGGTTTGCTGCCGTCCTCTCTCGGGCACTGTGGCAATTCGAGTCGGCTCCCCTTCAAAGGGAACAACGACCTGTGCTTTGGGTTTAACAGCTACCTGAATGGTTGGAACAGAATAAGGAACAAATAAACAAAACACAAAAACAAACACAAAACAAACAAACCCTGTGTGGAGTTGTAACTGCTACTCTTCTACTGGTTTGAAGGTAAAAGTGAGACACCTTAAATGTCAAGCTAAAGAACAATGTAAGTACAGCAAGACTTTCACTTTCCTCAGACTTTGGTTTGTGGGCAATCCTATTTTTCTGCGCTTTTTCCATTCCGTCAACGTTCACCTTCATGCCTGCCTCAGCACTTTTATCTGCCTCTGCAGTTTCATCTGCCTGCACCTAAAGCAAGAGGAAGCAAAAAAACCTTTAGCAGTTGGCACCTCCCCCCCCCCCCCACTTTCAACATAGCCATTCATAAAAATAGTCTTTACAACTTACAGGTGAGGAATCTTGCATGCTGGAGTCATCATCCTCTTTTCCCTCCATAAAGATTCTATAGCACTCCTCCATCGGATCACTTTCAGACAAATCAAAGTCAGAGTAATTGAGCTCCTCCTCGGAATCTGAGGAAATTACAATGGCCTCGACTTTACCCATTTCTTTGGGTACTGTATCTGGTGGTACTGGTATGTGGGGGGCGACAGTGACTTCCTGGAGATCATGGCTAATACTGGTCCCAACCGGTGGATTTTGCACCATCAGAAGCTGGTTGGGGTTTGGTGCCATCCGTGCACCTGCATTGCCCTGAGAGTGCAAAGGAATTTGTCCCACACCTAAGCCCTGCGCAGTGGCTGATGAATGTGCCACAGGTTTAGGTATACACGTCTCATTCAGAAAATGTTGCACTGAGGGCCAGTATGTATTTGTAACACTGTAAACCTCCTGATCACCCCTGGGTGCTTTCATCACTGAAGGCAAAGAGGCAGTCTTGACAGGAAGACGCAGGTGTTCCTCGGGATGTACAATGTGTTGAATATGACTTTGGAGCACGGCAGAAGGAAAACAAAATTTGTCGCTTGTGCTGGAGCCCCCCAATGCCCTCTCCAGGCTAGCAATCTGTACCTCTAGCTCTTGATAGCCACTGCATAAATCCAGGCCATCTTCCTGACGGCCAGCATCTGGGTCACTTCCATTCATTTTCTGAATGGGCTCTGTTTCGCCTGTACAGCCAGCTGTTTCACCCTGGCTTTCTAGATCATCAAGACAAGCACACAGGCTTTCCAAAACATTCAAAATGTCAGCCCCTTTTTCTTTATCTTCATGCTGAGAACTTGAAGTACTGTGCTCACCTTCTGTTGCCTTCACAGTAGCAGACAGACCAACATCTGGTACTACTAATTGTGCTATGCATTGAGCTGGTGCTGGACAAACAATCTCTCTGTCCTTCTCAAAACACTGAAGTGCTCTCCCACTTCCAAAGTTTGCCCCTTCTGAACTTTTCACAGGTGGTTTTAGTGGTTCTTTGTCACAGGTTTCACCGATCTGCAGAAGTTTCTTCTGAGAGGGTACACAATCATCAGCGATATCTTTACATCCTTTTGCTTCATGAATGTGTTTTTGGGGAAATTTAGCTGACTCCCTTTCAGTAGTCCTGCTTTGCGAGGCTTGCTTGATACCTTGTGGCTCCTCCTCCAGACTTGGAATGTCGATAACAAGTGTTTCATCATCAGAGTCATCCAAATTATTACATACTTTTAGCACTTCGTTATTTCTGAGATCATCTCTTTTTTCATTTTTTGCCAGAGTAGTGTCTGTGTCCTTACATGGCCTGGCACCACTAGACATTAAGCCAGACAAAAAATTAGAGCAAGGATCATATTCTAAATCAGTCAGTGGTCTTGTTTTTTCCAAAACATACTTATTCAAACTTAGCTTATTTGCAGCAATCTTTTGATTTTTGGTAACAGAGGAGCTCATTACATATTGGTCCTTATCTAGGCCTATTGTCTTATAATAAGATAGCTTTCTTTGCTGTTTCTCAACCTCACACTTCACTGATTCGATTTCTTTGTTGATCTTCTCAAGCTCCTGTAAGCAGACTCCATTGTTGTCTTCGGTGTTTGGGGTTTCACCGGAAGTTAAATGGTAACCTTCATAACCTAGGTAAATAAAATCAAATATGTTTATGAAAACTTTGGTGTAAACCACATCCAACTCACCAGAAAGACAGATCAATACACAATCTGTTGATGTCTAGATTAGCAAGTGCACGACTTCAGAAAGTGAGCTATATTACCTCGCGTGGATATGGAGGAAACACTCCCTGCACGTTCTACATGCTGGTATTTGCAAAACGGCCGATGACATTGTCCGCGCTGATAAAACGGACATTCAAATTCAGAAAGTAGAGCTGCAGAGGAAAACATTACCACTAAATAATATTTAATCCCAAAATCTGCTTTAGGCTGTGCCCGGCTAAACACACTTCTACCGAGCTTTCATATTGACGATAATCATGATGATGTTCAAACAAGCGAACTAACCCATGGCAGAGAAAGCAGAAGAAGCCGTGCAGCAACCGATAAGTCAGCTGACCAACACTTTTTTTGATGGAATTCACCTGTTGTTAATTACTCTGTACGTGAGCTTCGTTGTCGGCCTAGTACTAAGCAGGGAATGAAAGAGCACAAGTGTTTATCAGTTAGCACTACGATTTACAATATGGCATATGGCCTTCGTTCTAACTTTTTGTATTACCTTATTATTTGATTTACATTTCCCTCATCTGATCTGCGTTTGTGGTCAGAATTAGACATTTCTTGGCATAGGAATGAGGAAACTTTGTTGTGTTGTCTATTGTGATAAAAAGCAGAGGATCGAAGAACCTAAGGCTGTCTTTGATTTAATAAACTGAGGAGCCAAAAGTGCGCCACACAAGTAGATTAAATCGTTTAGATAGATAATTACATAATAAAACATAAAACGCTATAGTAAAATCCTAGAACAAGCAATAAAATAGCAAGATGAATTCATAAAGGAGACAATAAAGTAGCCTAACACGAATAAAGTAATACAACAGGCATAAAAGAGAAAAATGAGTGAAAAAATGGCAGGAGTAGTATAGGCCAAGTTCGATGGAACTAAAAGCAACACCAAAAGGGTTTGACGTTGCATTTAAAACTGGTAACGGTGGGAGAGGACTATATGTGGAGTGAGAGAGTATTCCAGAGCGTCGGGTTGGCAAAAGAAAAAGCTGGGTTAGCCTACTCGCTTTGAGGGATGAATGAGGCTAAAAATCTGCTTTGAGGAAAACAGGTGTTGCTGCAACATCGAGGGATTATCTGCAGATCATACCACCGACAAAAATGATTAAGGCATCGATGAATAGGTAAGTAGCAGGTACATAGGGAGGCAAACAGATGACAAACTTGTAGCCTATATATTTTGATGGTGACTGTGTTGTATTGTTGTTAATCGAACAGAAATTTTGAAAACAACATGTTTTAAAACAACAACCATTACACAACATGCATTGTTGTCTTATTCATTCAAAACAAGCCACAGCTTTTTGCTGACATGCCAAATATAAAATCTTACTAGTACACTTGTTAGTCAGCTAGGCATTGTTACTTTTTTCCAGACACAGTACTAGCAGTGTTATGCATTTCTGTGTGAAACATGGAGTTTATTCCGTTAGGGCCTATAGCATGCCTGTTGTTGAGACATAGCCTGCATAATGTAGATGTATAGAACACTTTCCACTCTTCTAGTTTGTATTACATCACATTGCCCCCTATCTCCCATACATGCTTTTTAAAATAACGTCTCTTATCATGTGTATACTACAATAGTGAAGGCAGCTGTGTGAAGCACCATGCAGCTTTTTTGGACCAGCTGGCTTGTTAGGTCAGACTCAAGGACACGTCAACAATAATGCAGGGCAGACAGGGTGCAATCCCAGAGTCCTCCCGGCACAGCAAGCCCAAAAACACCACCTGAAACTTTCCTACACCAACAATTACTGTGCCCTACTATGACAGTAATATTTTCCCACAGTCTGAGAGCTCTGAAACGTCTTCCTTAATAATGTGAAGCACTAGATTTTCTCATTATTGACATTGCAGTGGACTGAGGTATTGCAGTAACAACTTGTAGCTGGAGGCTGACAGCATGAAGTGAAAATACATTCAGAAAGTAGCACCACAGATACAATCTATCTAACCTATATCTTTTCAAGACTTGGTGTAAAATGAAGAAAAAACTGTAACAAGGTGCCATGTTTAAAAGTAGGAGAAGTAGATGCTGCTCTTACATTCTTAAATAACTTATCTTTTTAACTGTACAAACATTTTGTCATAAAATATAATCTACATGTTTGTTTTTACCATGATGAAAAAAAACATGGTTTACATAATCAATCTTTTAAGAACCCATTCTTGCCCACAGCCAAAGTTGCATCTTAAATTTAAATGTGCCTTTTGCAGACTACTGATTTCTTGTGGAGAAAAGAACTGCCTTCACCTCAGCCAGTTACCATGGTACTGAAAAGACAATAACTGGACGGACCGGGTAAGGGTCACACCAGCAAACTGGAGGTAGCCATGAGTATGCTTTGCAGTTACTGTATCCCCACCAGATCTCATTTTCTAAGGTAAGAGTGAGTCTGTCTAGACTGCATCTTAGTAGCATGGGAATATAAATAAATTTAATGAAGAGGATGAGTATATACAGTCAGTCTATAGAGCGTTGGGAAGAGAAATGTCCTCAAGCTAGGCAAACTCATATGTCATATGTTTTGTCCAAATAACCCAAACAGAATTGGCTGTGATTTGTTTAAATATATATATATATATACAAATAAGGCGATTATTTAAAATGGCTAATCCATCCACTATAACCCTCTCAGTGAATTTAATATAAATTTGTACGGTAGTACTTTTGAGGAATGCTCATGGTAGCAATCAGTGGCTGTATCTTGTTTTACAAAGTAAATCCATTGCTCCTTTACCTGATAAGACCTCTCTGGTGCAAGAGCCCTTTAAAATTACCATCCATTCAGTGGGCTGCAATGGTTGAATAAACCCATCATCGTACTGTCACCGCAGTAATGGAATTGAACATTCTTTGCTCGCTGGGTTTCCATTTTCATCTTCAGACAAACACCATGTTGCAAAGGGACAATTTATTTCCAGGAATGTTATGAGTATATGTTCTGAGGGCTATATCTTGAAATACACACACTAATTGAAATAGATCTTTCCCAGGTTCTCTGTGACGGTGATATCTTCACACATGGGCAGGGCTGTAGTGGAGGGTAAAAGCGAGTAAAATGAGTTTACCCACCTCTCAAATTTCAGAAATAGGATTTATCACCTCCCAACAGAGTCCACCTCATTAAAAAGTGTATGCACCACATACTACTTTTAAAAACATACATACTTAAAACATACTACTCTCAAAAATCCATACATGCACAATAGGGACCTTTTAATACAGTTGATGTTGTTGTTGTTTAAACGTGATGCTGCATAGAGTGTCCGCCTTACCATGATGACCATATTTTTAGTTTACCCACATAATATTTTACCACTACACTCCTCCAGGTCACTAGCAGACTAAGCCAGCAGTACAGTATATCTTGTCCTAAGCATGGTGGATACAGTGAGAGGCTTAAATATGTTTGTTAACTATGAAACATATATTTTAATTCTCGCACATGACATATATTAACTGCAACTTAGTGCATATCTCAGGCCACCATCCCTTGAGCAAATGAGTGTTGAAATCAGTGCAGATGAAATCAATGTGAATGTATAGTTGTCTCCCATCTCCAGCCATATGCAGTGCTATATCTGCATTAACAGCCATACATGTTATGTAATCAATAGGTAGGCATAAGGTTCTACCCACCACGCCTCAGACTATATCTACATGGCTTATAAATCATGAAATATAAACATACAATGCAATGTGAGATCCCGTAGTGATCCATAGTTTGCATTTAACCCACCTTACCTGAAAGATTCAAATTTCTCCATCATTATAGTCATAGCCTATGGTTTTGTAAAGAGATGTTAAATAGTGGAGTACTGTTCTAAACAGAGTCACTGGAGCCTCCCAAAGTGTCTGTCTTATTGGAACTGATGTATGGCTTGGTGCCTTCTGAATTGCACCCAGAAGAATTTTGGAAGGTGATGATGTTTAAAAATGTTTCTAACAAAGTCATCAATCTGTCATAGTCTGTGGTTTATGAACTCGGAAATAATTAAGTGTAACCATTGCAAATGGAATACTTCTGCAGTACTGCTGTAATGTTGTGCATCTACAACGCTTACAAGACCCAACATTTATGTCACAATTTATCTCTATAACATAATCAAACGCAACTCTTTGTTAAACCCATTAACCACAGTGGTGCCCAGGTGTCTGTGAACATTCAAAGCCATACTGTGAAAATGTCAAAAATACCTGTTAGAAATACATGTACATGTGTACACATTTTAAATGCTTATATCTTGGATTATAACATGATATGAAGTACCCAATATACTTGTTGTAAAGCTAACATACAGGAAGTTTTGATACATAATTTAATTTCTCTGGACACCACTTAAGCCAATTAGAGACGTTTTTTATGTACGGCTAGTTTGAGAATTTACTGCTGCTGCAGCTAAGTAGAATGTCAGACACGTGCAGTCATTGTCCTGCCATCTCACTGGGCTCCATCATGACTTCCATGACTCACCTCTATTGAAAGCCAATCAACCTCCTCCTCCTCCTCCTCCTCCTCCTCCTCCTCCTCCTTTCTAGGGACCTGTTGGAAATAATAAGAGGAGAATCGACTGCCGCAGCTGAGTAGAATGTCAAAAACGCTCTGTCATTGTCCTGCCATATCACTAGGGACCATCATAACTTCCTGGTCATCTCTATTGAAAGCTTATCAACCACCTTCTACACCTCCTCCTTTCTTCTTCTTCTCCTCCTCCTCCTCCTTCTCTAGGGATTTGGTAGCCGCTCACAATGAGATTCTTCTCCAAAGCTGCCCGCCCATTCCAGCTTCTGCTGTAGCTCGAGGGATTGAGCCATCAGCACTTCTGTCAGTGGTGGCGTAATCCGTAGCATAATTGTATCTCTGCATAGTGTGTGGAGGTCCCAAGCTGTGAAGAATTGCATTAAGTAGGCCTTTTAGCTCTGCTTCACGTAGCTCTCTCATCCTGGCCTCTGAGACAGAAGGGTATTTTTTCTTTCATGGAGCAAAGGGATGATGATGGTCCGTGTCTTTGTAGCAACCACAAGAGTCTGAGTTTTGTCAGTCGAATATTCAGGGGTGCAGCAGGAAAAAGGAAAGTTAGGATAATTCTAAGGGCCCAGCATTGGCAGAGGAAGAGTTTTGAGGGACACTACTACCATTATTTCTGATATTAGGTGGCCCAAAAGTGTATTCTTTAACATGGCACATACATTCTAGCGGCAGCCTTGTGAATATTATATCTGCTACAGTGTGTGGCTCAGTCTTTTTTATGTACTTGAATGTATGGATATTTGTATGTGTACATGACTCCCTAGTGCCTGTAATCCCTTTGCAGAGCACCATCTGCGATGGCTTTGATTATTGTTTGGCCCCTGCAGTGTCTCATCAGAGCCTGCATTGATACTCTTCCTCATACCTGTGTGCTCAGTTTCTAGGCAGTTATGCATATAGGCAGCTATCCGCCATGGCAGGAAAGTGGGCAGAAAAGTGAGACTTTACCAACCAGGGCCCCGATGCCCAGATGCATGATGAAATATAGGAAAGAAGGGACTGCTTGTGTACAGGAGTTATATGCTGCACTGTTGGCCATGGTACCACTACCTCAGGTGCATTAAGACGGCCAGGCATGCAGGGCTCTTTTCAGGTATTGATCCAGCGTCCCATAACAGTCATGTTGTACCCTCTAACAAATATGTCAGGCTGAAGGCATGCTAAGTGGTCTAACATTGCCATTCCATACATGCCACCAACCATGCACAACATCGACAAAGCAATAACAAGCAAGTTGTGGGAGGAAGACCCACTTCCTAACTTCGACTGCCATCCATCACGCGTATTTGAGCTAGTGTTTGCCATGCCGTGAATGTGATGCTCTGTCGTGCTTGGACATGTAGATATAACCTGTGCATCACATAACTCTTTACAGCACTACTGGTGGACTACTAAGGGTAAAGATCAAAGCTGCACTCTGCCATAATCCAAAATGTACCACTTTTTATACAATGGATTTACAGTGGGGAGAATAAAACATGACAACATTTGTTTTACTAAAGGTATTTCTAATTAGACTACCGACATGACATTTTGACCCAAGAAAAATCCACACATGTAAAGAAATCAAGAAATAGAAGAAGGCCAGAAATAAAGTTATGTGTAATGAAATGAAATGTTGGTAGGGAAAAGTACCCATTTCTATACTAGGCTGTGTTTGTTTTCTCTTGTATACCCATGCTCTGATAGGGAGGCATACTGCATACTGCTCTCATCTGAATTGACGTTTGCGCTGCTCCAGGATTGATTATTGCTTGCACACCGCGCTCGGTAACATCATGTCTCGCACATGCCTCCCACACAGCTCATTAAACATGCAATACATTTATTTTATGTAATGCTAAAAGAGACTATAGGTGTGTGGGTTTGGGTCAGAGTTGAAACAAAAAAAATGCCATTGCACTTTATTTTTATTCAGTGTTAAGGTTTGATTTTTGACTTCAGTTTAGATTTAATTGTGTCCGTGCTTTTAGTTTTATGTTCATCTTAAAGCACTGACAAGTTTGAGTGTTGAATGTTTAGGGTATTTTTATGTGTTTTGTTGATTAATAGATGCTGAACATGCTAGAGTAAAATATTACATGGTAATGCATGAAATACTGTTAGAGTAGAGTTAATTTTACATTTAAGATTTTGCTATATTGTTATTCACTATTGTTTTATATTTTTACCAGTTTCTTACTGCAACTTGAATCTGCTATACTGCAACTTTCATATTAGCTATAATAATAAAACAGCACACAGTGCTATGATATGTCCAGATAACTTGGCAATTATATGATCTGCTGTCTGATGTTTCTCAGTTCCCCAAGTACATCAGTGACCTTATTTCACAAGTTAGCCACTGAGTGCTGATCTCTGTCTCTCTGCATGGTTAGGGTTCATTGGCAATTCATTGTGTCATTCATTCAATTATGTTGACATAATTGTAGCATTAGCTGTCAGTGTGGGCAGCATGGACACTACCTGGCCCTGATGATGAGGGGGAAAAAAAACATGTTTTGTGCACGGTTGGTTACCATGGTGATGTATTCTATTGATGAAGGCCAGCCTTCATGTCCTGAATGTCTGTTAACAGGCTTGGCTCTGACATGAGAGAGTGGTGTGCACAGCATACCACCATATTCTAGAATGTTTGCGGTCTGTTTTGTGCCATTTCTATCTTCTTTTTTATCCTTTAAACTCTTTCATTCTCTTCTCTTCTCTCATGCTTTTCTTTCTTTCTCCGCATTGAGCTTTTGCCCTGATGAAATGACCTGCAGTCGTCATCTTCGGTGTGGCCCAACCCGTCTATTATTATCATTGGATCTTTTACAATCACGGCGTCTGCATGACGTTTTTACATCAAATCCACTCGGGGGAATCAATCAGGCAAAGGCCGCATTATTTTATTTCCATTAATCTGAGTTATAAAACCTTGACACAGGAGACTTGATTCCATTTGAAATTTACAGCCCATGGCAGGACGAGATTGTGGATGTAATTTTCCAGCATTGTGCATCATGCATGCATGGCACTCACCACACACCAGCTTCATGACTGTGTGTATGTGTAGGTGCGTGTTTGTGTGTGTGTGTGTGTGTGTGTGTGTGTGTGTGTGCACACATTTCTTTATTAACACAGATTGCATCACACAAATGTACTCCATCTGTATTTGCAAGCTTGTGAATATCCCTTCTGTCTATTTTTCTAGATCTTTACAGCTGGACACCTTCAGCAGACACTTATGTGTAATGAGGTTACCTGCTATTTCCTACTTCTGCCACTTGGTGGCGACCAAGACCACTGTTATGGTGCATGGCGCATTATCCGAGGCTTGATGCAGATGCGCTTCCTAGATCATATTTGTCAGTCTGTCTGTGTTTGGCTGAAACCGCAGTACTCACTGCGTTACTGGTGAACGGCTATTTAAAGGTACGACAATACCTAGAAACCAATTTCCAGCATTTCTTCAAAAACATTTATCACTACTATGTTGACACTGGCAAGACCACTGGCACAAAGATGCACGCTACCAATCATTCATCCGGCTCAGTCCCCATCTGATAACCGAGACACAATCCATACTACTTATAGGTGCTGGGGCGAAATGGATTGCCCTTTTACTTTTTTCCTCCCCTTCCAGAAATTCACTGGTTATGTAAACTCATTACTATTGGCATATTGCCAAAACAATTGCCTGCTATTAATGTTTGTACATAATTAGGTTACGTAATCTTCACCGTGCTTCTCCTGACAGTTGCTGAGTTGGTTGACAGCACTAACTTCCACCACAAGCACACACGCACGCACACACATACACACCCCAACACTAAATTCCACCACACACACACATACACACAAACAACACACATACATACACAATCACACATGCACACACACACACACACACACACACACACACACACACACACAAACACACACACAGAGTCGCACATACACAAGTTGCCGTTATACCCATAAGTATGATGCGACAATGCAATATGGCATTCAATTATGATAATTTTGTTTACCATTTACCGAGCATTGAAAAATTGTGGCACTATAAATTGTCAGTCAAAGATACCGTGATGCACCCCGGCAAAATTAATGGCCTTCCTTCAATTACCTCCATAGCTTGGAGCGGTTGTCAGCATATATCATGTACGCATGTATATCATACACCTGACGAGTGCGCCTCGGCGAAGGGTGTACATTAAGACACGATGAATGACTCCCTACCGCTGCCCCAAGCCCACATCTCTCACACCCCAGGCTGGGAGCCCCTGTGTAGGTGGTGTCTGTGTGTGTGTGTGTGTGTGTCTGCGTCTGCATGTGTGTGTGTGTGTGCATGTGTGCTTGTGGTGGAAGTTAGTGCTGTCAACCAACTCAGCAACCTTTAGGAGATGCACAGTGGGGATATGTGTGTGTGTTGTGTGCAGTGTGTGTGTGTGTGTGTGTGTGTGTGTGTGTGTGGTGGCTGGCGGTACAGTGGAACTGTGGGTTCCTTGTGACGAGGCTTGTGCACCTTGGGTATTTTGAGCAGATGCGTATTCATCATGGCAACTTGGCCTCTCTCCTTTGTTTGCTGGGGATGGAACCCGTCAGCTAGTATATATGGTGGAGACCTGTCAGTCAGGAGAAAAAACAAGAGAAAGAGAGAGAGAGAGAGAGAGAGAAGGAGGAAAGAAGGAGGGATGGATGGATTTAAGAAAGGAAGAGGGGAAGAGAGGAGCACTGAATGTTTAATGTATGCATGCTCAAGAGCGCAAGATGGGCCTTTTGTGAATGTCATTACCATGCTAATCTCAAAACTCACTTTCCTGTGGAGAAAAATTATCCGTGCAAAAACACCTCTCTGCATCGGTGTGCGAAATTAGCTTCCCACTTCTGTCCATGCGAAGGACCACCAGATGGCAACAAAGCCTCAATCTGCAGTCACTGCACGGGTTGGGGATGATGCAAGAGATAAGCTGCCAAGAACAGTGCGGGAGCCTGTGGCACGGTGTTTAATGATGAGAACTACGGCATATTTATTTATTTATTTATGTATTTATTTATTTATCCATTCCTTAAATGTGTCGACCCGACAAACAGTCATAGAGCTTTTGTGACGGGGATTAACATGCGAGAGAGAGAGAGAGACAAAGAGAGATTGACAGAGAGAAAGAAACAGAGAGACGGAGAGAAAGAGAGACAGGGAAAAAGAGAGAGAGAGAGGCAGTTAGAGGATTTAATGAAAAAAATACAGTCTGAGTGTGTAGACAGGACCCAATAATTGTGATTCCAACCTATAAAAAATAAGTAAGCAAAAAGATTCACCATGCAAGTCATTTCCACTCATAGATTTGATATACCCACTGCAAAGTAAAAATAGGGTGGTAAACTTTTGCACTTCCTGAGTGCACGGGGTGAGTCAAAGAACAATCTGTTTCACTGAGATAAGTCAAAGGGAAATTTGTGTACAAGGGGCATAATTTGCACTACAAAGAATCTAGGCTTAAAAAAAAACATACATTTGTACAATCCGTAAGAACATGGGTGACTTTGTAGTATCCAGTCTTTTCATGTGCGGCGCTCTTCAAGTTTTATAGTTCGCATGTTATCAAAAGACGCAGTGGAGAGTCCTTAGAGTCGGTAAATTAGAGTTTAAAGAAAGCAAGCAGAGATGAACAACTCAAGGATGCCTTGAAAAGCATGTCTGTCCACCAGTGGCTTCAAATTGGCTCATTCTCTACATACCAGAGTTCAGAGAAGAGAGCGAGAGAACTGTATTCCAGCACGGATGAATTCAGACCAACTCCTCTGTTAAAGGACATGCGGATTAGGTTAAGGAAGAGGGGAGGCAAAGATAACCCAGTTTGCCAACCGCACAGCATTGCCTATTAACATCCAGATGAAGTCATGCATAACCATGCATCATTTGATGCACTCACCAAGATCGAATGGCGGAAGGCATGTCATGCAACGTGTGATGCAAGTTCAGCCCAAGTTCACTTTTTTTCAAGGGAAAAATGTACAGTACGGTATGCCAGAATGAAATGACTGTCCATCCAGGCCACAACAAAGACTACAAAAAGGGACATTTAACTGTGCCTGTGGCTAAAATTGTGGCTTTCAAAGCATTACAAATAACTCTTATCAGATGAACACTGAACAGCAAAACGCTCACTCTGTAACATGCTGCGACTGGGACCTGCCAGGCTAATGAGTTTGCACTTCTATCTTTTTTTTTTTTTTTGATTCGCGCAGTCTTTTTGTGCCAAGGCCTTTGAGGGTTCGCTGTGCCAAGTATTGTAATGGCTTTCTCATTGTTAACACGCGATTCGGCCACCCAATCCCCCAATCCCCCATCCCACCCAACCACCCCACCATCCCAGCCCCCCCCCCACACCCCACACACACACACACACACACACACACACACACACACACACACACACACACACACCCCTCCCCTTTTTTTTTTCTTCAGGAACTCATAGAATCCCACACCAAAATCTTTCACATGGGAAAGAGAATGAGGGCGCAGAAAACATTGAGTGAAGTATGGGCTATGGCGATTATGTGGAATTAAGATGGCAAAGACATGGGCATGAAAAATCCTGTCTTAAAATGTTTCAGAGGGATGTAATTAGAAAATGGCACCATCGGAGCCTAGAAGAGTAACAAGCCAGTGAGTTATTCCACTGAAGCACTTAGATGGAACATATCGTTCAATTTCCCACCTACAACTTCCCCCTCCCCCCAGACCCAGACACAGACGCCGACTCACACATACACACACACCCTTTCTCTGTTGCTGGCTAAGCTAGCAGAGTCTGACGGCAATGACCCCAGTGCTTTAGAATGTTTCTTTGCCTCTACTGTAACTATTGACAATAACCTTGCACTGTGCGACCCAGGTGTATCTCTAAAGCTACCACTGGCATCTTCAGCGTAGGATATCTGACCACTAAAGCTTCCAGTGAGGAGTCATGGTATTTTTTTCCTTCCTGTGGCGTGGGAGGGTGTTTGTAAGTGGATTGGTCATATTGTGTTAAGAGGCTGAAAAGCAAATCTGTGCAGACAGTATGTTCCCAGGGGCAGACATGCTGTATTGATCGCATACTTCTAGCTAAATAAAACATTTAGGCGTCAGAATGTGTGTATGTGTTGGTGACTGTGTGTTTGTACACTCTGTGAGTGGGCATTGTACTGGTGTGTGTTTGTGTCCATGTGTATGTTTACTGCAAATGTATGTCCACGTTTGTGAGTGAACTGTATGTGCACTATACTCCAATGTGTGGATCTGGGTTTGAACAAGGCATACAAATGTTTGTGTGTGTGCATGCGTGCTTGCATGCGTGCGTGCGTGCGTGCGTGTGTGTGTGCATGCATCTGTGTGTGTGTGTGTGTGTGTGTGTGTGTGTATGTCTGGATGTGCAATACACGTATATCCGTGTGTGTGTGTGTTTGTACTGTGTGTATGTGTATCATACTATAATGTATCAGTTTGTCTAGTGTTTTATGTGTGCACTGCACGTATAGTATATGTGCATTTGCCCACTGTTCATACGTATCTGTGCATTTATATGCTGTCATTACAAGTGTTTATACGTTACCTTACATATCACACAATCCTCGTTAAAAAGAAAAGAGCATCCTAACATGCGTCCGTGTCCTCGACTCCCTGCTTGGCATGCAGAGGGAGAATCGGGGCCCAAAGTGGGAGCGCGTTGTGTCACGCCCGCCCCCGTAATGAGTCCCCTACAAGGATGCCGCGGCTGCAACGGCGGCGGTGGCGGTGGCGCCGACAGCATTAGACAGACACAGCGTCTGTTACAGGCCCGAAGCAGGAAGCAGGACAGCAGTCATTTGCTCCCCAGCCACTCCACATTCCTGTCCGAGGCCCAGCCTTGTCCAGTCCCATCTATTCAGCCATTAATGCCCCAGAATAGACCGAGGGGGAAAAGAAAATAGCCCTCACAGCAACTTTGTTCTGGGCTACATGGGGAGGGGGACGGTGGGGTCGGTGTTTGTGTGTTGGGGGGGTTATCCACTTGGTTCCTTGGTTGCCTTAATCCCCCCCACCACCACCCACACACTGACAGAATGACAACCGCACAAACCACACATCACACACCAACTAGGACAGCTTTTGTGGGCATTTCTAAGGGCAGCCCATGCTGCAAGAGTCCAAATTAGCTCTTAGCGTCTGCTATGACGTAGCCTCCATCAGTTCACTTAGCTGCTTTTTCTAATCATTTGTTATCGCTAGGCTTTTCCAAAAGTGTTACAAATGCTATTGCCACCACTGATGCTGCTGTTAATGACACCAGTAATGAAAGATAATTACTTCAGGAGGGATTGTTATTGCTCGGAGAGCAAGCAGCTCGTGTGCAGCAGGAAGGGGGTGGGAGACACACTATATATGTGCACTCTGACAAGACTACGGGCAAAGTGCTGAGGCGACAGAAATCACCAGACTTGGGGCTGTTGCAAATCACACGTGTGCTCAATACATACATACATACATACATATATACATGCTCTCTCTCTCTCACACACACACACGGGAACCCAGGCGTGCACACACACACACACACACACACACACACACACACACACAAACACCAGTGCTACTTTGGCAACCCCCACAGAATGCAGATGCAACCATGGCTCAAGGTTGTTGTTGTTGTACTTATTAGATATATCAGGTTAACCACTGATGTCATTGATCAAAAAGCCAATTCCAGTTCTATTATTGTGTTAGGGGAGGGGAAAAGATTGCAAAATGACTTTGCAAGGTGCAAGCACTTGGTAAACATATCTTAGATCCATTAGGACCCAGGGAGATTATCAAGACCGGGGCTCCAACAATTTGCAGGGGATTGTTCTAAACACACTCCCAGTGCAGGTGACCTTGTGCAAAAGGCTTGAAAGGCGATGGAGGATGTGGCAAAGAGCCATTGCACCCACCTCTACCTTTAATTACACCTCGCCATCCCTTTGCACCCCGACACCCCCTCCACCACCCCACTCTCACAGACACACTCAACCTCCCTGCACCCCCCCCGCCCCCCCCGCCCCCACCGCCAACCTCACCCCACCCCCCCTTATATACTCATTTATCCCCATCAATCCCTGCGGACCCCTTTTGATAAAGTCCAGATGTACAGCACACTTAATGGCCTCCCGGGATATTGCTGGCCACTGTTAATCAAACCATCTCCACTCCATTATAGAGATGCAACACCCGTGCACCTCCCCTCATCCATTTTCATATTTAAGAACTGACGGAGGGGCCCCCACCACCACCCCCATCCCCCGCCTCTTTTTTTTTTTCGTGTGATGACGGGGTGGCGTGCTGTGGTGAAGGGCTCGACCCCGTTGTGCTCACAGCAGCCTTGACCTTAATTAAGAGTGTGCTGCTTACATATACGCGCCATTGTTGAGGGCTCCATGCTGCAGTTGTTGTTGAGTGCACCTGAAACACAAACACGCTGGAAGGCTCTCTGCTCTCGAATGCACAATGGCCGCACCAGCGGATCAACGGTAACACGATATACACTGTAATTACGTTGTATTTCCACAGTTGATTGGTTCTGCATCAGCAGAATAATTAGGGAATGGTACGACTAATCTTAAGCGGTGTAATTATGACGAGGTGCAATTAGTCATTACTTGCATTTGTCAGATGTTGTGGATAACCTCATACATACCCGCACCGATTCACTTTAAGCTCCACGCTGCCCTCTCATTCGTCCATGTCAAAATGCTAATGAGTAGCCAGCTCTTACATTTCAATTAAAAAGCTTGTTTATTTAGAAAAGCTTTTATGTACATACATATTGTGTATATATAAACATATAACTTTACCATCGATAACTGATATTGTTTAATAGCTCAGTAGCAGTGTGCATATTCCAATAGAGCAATATGTTGTGTATTTATAAAAGCTTGTATGTATAAATAACATATATCCTTACTATTATTTGTAATATATATACATTTTTTAACTATATGAATTTATAGCATAACAGCAGTGCATATTTGTCATGGTTTCTTTGATGGAATGGACACAAACGCACAGTTCTTCTACAAAAATGTATTTATGTGTCTACAAAAATGTATTTAATGAAAAAGGCAAGCAAAACCACAGCTAAGAAGGCCCCGTTGGCCAAAAGACAGACACATTAATCTCAGACCTCAATAGTTCTAAACAAAGAGTAAGCAGAGAGCATGACAGTAGCAAGAATTCTCAAGGAGTGTATGACAGTCTAGGCAGTTTTACATACAGGTGGGAATGGAACATGTGACCAGAGTAATCAAGCTGTTGGCAGATGGAGGCTTTAATTAAATCAAAGATGGTAGATATTCCCAAGATTTGTCATAACAAGGTGGTTCTTGGAACCATGAACGCACGAACGCACGAACGCAGTCTGCATGAAGGGGGATTAGTGCACACCCCCCATGCGAGGACTGACCACGAGGCGAAGACACCTCAGTCATATGTTAACGACACACCCTTGCATGCAGCCTCGAACTGGCTCCCATAGATATGAACTCCCATTACATATCTTGCTCTGCCTAGCTACCATCTTTGCTTTTACATACAGGTGGGAATGGAACATCAAGCTGTTGGCAGGTGCAGGCTGTAATTGAATCATGGTGTGGCAAAGTCCTTAGTACTCTGGTGAGTCTGGGCACTGATTGACTGATTGGTTGAAAGCAGGTGAGGTTGGACATTGATTGGCTGGTTGGTTGGAAGCAGGCATGGATGTTACAGTATTCAAATACAGCATATAGCAATATGACTTCAGATGCCTAGAAAGGGAGAATGAAATGCTCGTCTCTGTTTCTCAGCTAACCCGCTGCCTTAGCATAAATAAAACATACACAGTGCTCTATTCCCCAGGCTGATAGATCCAGAGAGTGCTCTCACAGGTTCGGTGTTGATTTTTAGAGGGCTTTTTTTAACCTCCTTGTCTGCTATACGTGGCCATGGGGGTAGTATTCCACAGAGAGTATTTTTTTTTATTTCTTTGGGTAGAAATCTATTGGGCTCTGGTAGGCACTTTTACCAAGCTTGCATGCACACTAAAAAAAAAGTGCAACCTGGCAACCTGCAGTAAATATGCTGCAGCCAGTTAGTAAGCAAAGCCTTCTTGTTTCATGGGATGCTGATTATCAGCCGCCTCGTCTGCATGCTATACATGCTTGTGCTCGCTGGTGTGTAGGCTTGCCTCGCCGAAGAGAAAGCACTGGCATCGCATAAAAAGCCTGTGGCATTTATCAAAGTGGGCGAGTCAACTGGTAAACAAGCACGGTGACGGCCACCCCTTAGCAAAGAAGTGAAGGTGTGCTTGTTACACAGGAGCTAAAGGAGTTTTTTTCCCCCCGAGTTCTTACTTGTCGCCTGTTTGGGCTCTTTGAGTCAAAAAATAGCTCTGCTTTTTCTTATCTGAAGCTCTACAGTGCTGCTGGGAATGACATGTCACTCTTTGTTGCTCTCCTCTTAGTGTGTTTCAGCTAAATATCAGCCTATATGTTTTGTGGTACTTAGCAACAGCGTCGTGTCAAACATCGACAAAAACTAATCTTCATGTTCTCAGCAGGCACGGGCAGCTGATTTATTTGGCCTGTCTTTCCATTTGTATTCCAGACTTTTGAACAGTACATCAGGAGATTGAGGAAAAACTATATTTTCCCTCCTATTTTTCTTTTTTGTTTTTTTTTTTTTTGTCAGAAAGACTGCCCTAGTTTCAAAACGGCCTTTCAGAGACGTGCAATCACTATAGCAGCACAAATCCAGTGATGTTTTGTTCTGCGCTGTGGCGTATACATTGATGAATTTCAGCAGCACAAACAGCAGTCCCTGACAGACGTCCGCTACTCGAGATACATATAAATAAATAAATAAAAAAAATGGCTGATTGAATCTGACGCCATGCATATAGTGATGAACATGACACTTAGCTTTGGTGCCACTACCAGTGTGCGCTGCATGCTGCCTACAAGCCTTGTGGCTGCATTGTACGTTGTCTTTTAGCGGCCGCCTGTAAGTGATTGTTTTGAAGCGAGCATCTTTCAGGATGGCACTCCCTTGGCCCATCCTGCATTAATACTCCAAGCCCTTCGAATCTGACAACCATAGCAATTCACCAGATGAGATGCTTGAACTTTGACAAGCCCTAGACAGAAAGCCTGGATATTGTTTGAGATTCAATTTTCCTTTTTTTTTCACCCCTCCCTCAATGTTAACAGCCTCTAAGCGGATGAACTGCAACAAATGAAATCCATTCGTTCATCACCCATTCATTGTGTTGATTGTACCCAAATATTGTTGTCTTATTTTTTTTGCCCCACGAGGATGGTTCAAGGTCGACACACCTCCTAAGTACTTACAATTTTTTACCATCCTTCGTTTCAGTGTCGGGCAGCCATAGCAACCATAATCACATACAGTGTGTCTGGCTCCTCTTCGCTTATGTTCCCTGCAAAACCAATTACCCAGCATGTGCAGTGCAGCAGACATGCTTATTAAGGCTAGGTTCCTCCATAAAGGTCACCACTAGTATGAAAGCATTACCATTTTCACATCTGAATTTTTTTTTTTTTTTTTTTTTTGTGTTATGTGATCCTCGCTTGTGAGATCGCTTTCCGAGAAACTCTCTTTTCTTTTCCTTCTTACAGAAAGTGTAAAATGTAAACATAATGAAGTCAGAGTTGACATTTTAGGGTGCCACAAATACTCTTTAGTACTATACTATACACGCACCAAGGGTTTGTCTCATCATTATGGTCTGTTCACGCGACTCTGGCAAATGCATGCATATAAACACGACACAAACAAAATGCAGGAGAACAGAATTCATGCGTGTCCTTTGTCTTGCTTTAATTCAGGGAAATCGCATTACAGAGTCTCTGCCAAAAGTTATTATGACTGTCTTCCACCTCATGAAAGAATGTCCTTTTTGTCTTTGTTTATGAGGACGCAGAGACGTCTGCTTTGTAAAGCCCCCCCCCTCCAGCACCACCACCACCTCCATTTTTATTGATCTTATTTAGTTGTCTCAATTTAGTCAAACTGCTCTAAATAGCTTTGCCTTGGCTGTGTGAGTGTGAGTGAGTGTGTGTGTGTGTGTGTGTGTGTGTGTATATGTGTGTGTGTGTGTGTGTGTGTGTGTGTACATACAGTATATGTATGTGTGTGTAAGTGTGAGTATGTGTGCATGTGTATTTGTCTGTGTGTGTCTGTGTGTGTTCCTGTGTGCATGAGTATGTATGGGTGTGCACAGCTCGTTGGTGTTAAAACTGGAAAAAAAAGAAAAAGAAAAAAAAAACCCACACTATTTGCAACCTCCTCCACTCCAGCGACATGGCTTATTTGCATTCCCAGTAGATTTGTGCTTCAGTAAAAAAGAAGAGAAAAAAAAAAGATTCCTCCTGTTCACCGTATATACACTGGTGCCAGAGTTCCTCCAGGCTTGATATTAGTCACGACTGCTATAAGCCCCTCATTGATGTATGGCGCGCTGAGAGAGTGGCCCATTGAAATTTGGTTTGGTTGTGCCAGTGCACTTTTCATTTTGATGGAGTCGACATCACATGTGTGTAAAACACAGGAGGATCCCCTGCTGGAATGTCAGATTGGATGCCTAGCCGTGGAAAAGTGTGCATCTGTTAGGTAGGCTATGGAGGGGCAGAATAATTATGGCCCTGGCATGCAAGCTTGTGGAACCTCGTTGCTGGCGGGGGGTAACTTAGATCTGTTTGACGCAGGAGAGCTGTGGATAGAGGGGGGGGTTTGTGTAGGATTTACTCTATGAATCTATAAATATATAAATATGAATAATATATTTTTTTAATCCATACATCCATTAATCCATATTTAATCCATGATCTGCTAAATTATGGTCATGGATTGTAAAACTGTGCTTACTTTCTCGTGACAGAAAACCAGATTTTGTTCGTTATCTTTTTATTATTCACTAGTGCAGAGCCTGTTGATGTAGCCAATTTGTATATACTGATATATATTTGGCCTTTGTTGTCCTAACAAGATGAAACTTAGCACTGCACTCACTCATGCTGTTAGCGAGACATCTACCACATTTTAGCACAATGAAGCGAATAGATTGAGAGTTGTGCGTGGAACAGACAGAATGACAGACGGACTTTCCTTGCATAGACAGCCAGCCGGACAGACAGACAGACATATAAACAGACAGACAGACAAACAGATAGATAGAAAGATGGATGGATGGTAGACACATTATTAAGTACCTTAGCAAGTAACAGTCAGTCATCACTGGTTGGATAAATGCCAGTTGCTAAGGCAGATTATTAAAAAAAAGCACACAAAAAAACTCAAAGACAATTGCCCATTTTCATGAATCCTAGCACAGTAATAACACTTGCTAATTGTACATTCCTGCCTAACTCATAAACACACCCCTGAGGCATACAACAAATTCCTGCATTAAAAGTAAGTAGGTGCTTTTTCACTTTACTCTGATTTTGTACCTTATTACACAGACTCAGATTCGCTCTCATGCACTGTGTCTCTCTCTCTCTCTCTTCCTTTTCTGTGAGCTTCAGCAGACTAACATTATTGTTTTAAAAGATTAACAGTAAATCCGCGGCTGAATATTTAATGTAATTTTCAGTGTCGAACACCTCCACTACGGCAGCGCATGTGTAAAGCTAATGTAATTTCATGCCCCAAAACTGCACCTGCTTAAGCTGTGCATGGCGTGCTTTGAGGCCACACTCACTGTTTAGTGCTCCACCGATGCCGCCAAAATGACAAGGCTTCTCTAGCCTTCTACACATTCCCAGGCGCCGCAGTGACTACAGCTGACTGGCATACCGGTATGTGTCTCTAGCTCTGTAAATTGCTTGTGCATGTTCATGCTCCTCCAGTATAGTGTAGTATAGTTCAGCAGTACTCCACCAGGGTAGTGGTTTTGAGCATCTATATGTGTCTGTCATCAGCCATACATTAATATCATCATTTGATGCATTATGTTTGATTGTAAATATGTGAAGCAATACATCTGGGAGTCGCAACAGGTGTTCATTTTTAGTGTTGTTTGGATGATAAAACACTATCATTGGATATAAACAAGTACATTAATGACCTTTTTAAAAGGAGATATGTAATTCTACTGTAGAGTTACTCTCCTGTAAAAGGGTGCGGCATAAATGTTGCCCCTGCTGCATATGATTGCTGTAAAGTGTCAGTGATGTAAGGTAAGAACATATGCAAAGTGGACATACATTTGGTGTTAATGTAAGTTCATGTTTAGTGCCACATTAAAATGAATATCATTATCATTCTAGTGCAAACCATTGACCTAACCCTACACTTTCACCATCTTGTAATAACATGCAATGGGAGTATAACTTCACTGCTCTTATCAATTAAGTATCAAGCACATATTCTGTAGACATTAAATGCCAAAGGGAGCTAAGCTTTGATAAGAAATGAATCACACGATCCTCTGACAAATTTCAGAAATTGGGTTCACTGACTGAATGATGTAACTTCACATTATGTGTCTCGATAGCCTAGTGGATCAGATGCAGAAAGTCTGGTTGCTCTCCATAGGCATACCCTTGCTTCCTGGTGGATGGGTACTTTGTGTGAACTGTACAACCATTGGGACTGTCTTTAACCAATCATAGCTGATTCGAAACAAAAAAAATACTGTATAAATGTCTGAGGCAAGCCAGAGCCTTAGGTAGAGTTCCCTGATGGAGTGCTGTAGTGAAATACAATATCGAGTACACTCTAAAAAAATAAAGGTGCTCAAATGGTTCTTTAAATCTCTGGATGGTTCCATGGAGAGTGAAAACGCTGTGAACTATTACATTATGTGAAAGATTCTTCCCATTAGAAATGGATCTTCAGAACCTCAGATCATAATAGGCTATGCTTTGTCATATTGGCGTCAAATGTTCTTTTTTTAAAGAACTGTTGCCTTGACTGTTCTTTGAAGAACTGAAAATGGTTCTTCTATGGCATCACTCTGAAGTATGTTATCCTAATTTGACCTGGACCCAAGCGCCCTTTACGCGGGTGTGGGGTTGGGGCTTTACCCAACATACATGCACTATGCTACCTGCTGCATGTGGCCCCTTGGGGAAGGGGATTATGATGTCGGTGTGAGTAGGGGGTGGGGGTGGGGGTGGTGGGGCAATTTGCCCTGGCCCCTTGGGACCTCTGGCCCATTCATTAATCCACCCCTGGCTAGTACCTTGAGACCCCCACCCCCAAACCACTTCCCTCTACCCCGAGACCTCTCCATTTTCACCCAGCAGCAAAGCCGCGCTTGGACCTAGGAGTTGTTATTTTTTACCATGAAAGCACCTCAGGGAGCCAGGATTCATTAATTCCTTTCAGGCCGAGAGCTTCATATCCAGCTTTAAACTAAGTGTGCGTGATTTCCCTGAAATTAATTGGAGTGGATTTGCAGAGGAAGGCTCCATTTCATCAGCTGGATTAAAAGGCGCAAGTGAAGAAACAGGGGAGGGATGAGATACTCTCTCCTACACCCACATGTGGTTCCATGACACCATTTTTTTATTGTGTGACTATCGAGTGTCGTTGCCTAAATACAGCTTAAATTGGGCTACTATCAAGAATGATGTGGGATTTTTTTCTTTCTTTCTTTCTTTCTTTCTTTCTTTTTATTTTTTAACCCTGGCACAAGGACACGGGTGTGGAACTGGCATTCACATCCTTTCACGGCCTTTTCATATTTTTTTCTGTGTCCCAGAGAGCTGTGCAGGGCTGGTGCCAGCCTCCCTAATATGGAGGCAGATGCTCCTCCGGTTCCTCTTCAAAGGCAGTCTGGCACCATGGCCTGCCAGCTAATGTTGATCCATTCATCTCCACTCTTGGGGAACATAAACACTTTGTCAGATGGCTCTTTCACTATGTCAAACGTTGGGCTGAACATTGTTTAAAAGCAAAAAAAGAAAAAGAAAAAAAAGGAAAGAGAAGGGACAGTGAAGGGCCCATAAAGGGAAAGGGAGGGAGAAAAAAAGAGAGAGAGGGGTGGGGGGGGATGTGGGAAGGACATAAGGATAAAAAAATGAGCGGAAGAGTGATGTGGAATTCTAAAATATCTGTGTTATCTCTTCACAGTGGACCAGCTTGGCTTGGAAGATTGCTGTACAGTAACAGCAAAAAAAATTGCAGCAGATGAATAACTTATGAGTTGAGAAGTGGTGGGCTGCATTCATTTTAAAAAAGATTAAATTTAACAAACTTTTTTTTTGCAAAACAGGTTTTTTTTTATTGAACCATTTACCTCAAGGCAGAACATTATGGTGCCAAATGAAGTAGCACTTTGGAGTGAACATTTCTAATGTTCTTTGCCTACAACTCTCCGTGAGCAAAACATATTTCTCGACTTTTTTTCGCCACGGACTGTGACTCCATTCCCCCTCATTCCTGCTAGATTCTTCACAGTTATAAAAACACCTTTTATTATCAGCTTTCTTAACAGAAAAAGTTGGTGTTTTTAATAATTGCAGAAAAAAATAACCTCATAATTCTCAAATGACATAATTTCTATATCCCCTATTAATCCATTGGGTTTAGCAAACACGCTGAGATGAGGATAAAATCTTAATCTGGCTGTCAGTACAGCGTGCTAAGAAAACAATACAACCCACTTCAGGTACCAGAAGGGCCCACTGTGACATCATATACGAAGATATAAGGTTCACAGCACAGTTGCAAAAGCAGAGATTAATTAACATTTTTTAGCAGCTCAAAATGGTGCTGGCCAAAGCATTCCAAGAATGTGAGAGGCCCTACAGAAATCGCCTTTTTACTGTTGGTGATTTATAAATTATTTAGTGCATGAAGAAACTGAATGAATAGTAACCATTTGTTTCTGTATGATTATTCACTGCGAAGTAACAAGTGCCTTTGGTA
>CM059288.1:12443081-12480581 GCA_030347295.1 Setipinna tenuifilis | reverse complement strand
CTTTTTTTTTTTTTTTTTTTTTTTTGTTTATTTCATGGCACATGACATTTTGACAATGTCTGGTCTGGTCATGTCTGGAAGACCAGACATGGTCAAAATGTCAGTTGTGCCATGAAAAAAAACAAACTAACTAACAAACAAACAAACAAAAACTATTTCCAGTGTGCAGATTTTTTCCTTACTGGTTTACAGATCACATTTTGTCCTGCATCTTGACATGGGATGTGTGCAATCTTCCTTTTGTAACTGCAATAGTGATGCATGCAGTGAATTTGGCTATAGCATGCATGCATCAGTCAGTATGGTCATAGGGGGAGAAGGGACAGAAAGGAGACATTGACATATTCAAGGCACTTTGTTTAAAAAAAAAAAGTTAATAATTGAAAGTTCATTTTGGCTGAATGTATTGCAGAACAACATTATTTGTGACAAGAAGGGGTCTTTTATCAAGGTTTGTGAATGTCACCCTGAACGTATTGCCCCATTACTCTTTCATATGTTTTCAATACTGTCACATGTCACGCCAGAACGTTAAAAGATAAATCTTGAATCCTTGTGCATTTGCCCATTTTAGGCTTTGTGGAGGCAGCGCAGGTTTGGTGCCAGTACAATACTAACATGTCACTGCTACTGACCTGTAAACAGCCCTTCAGATCTGCTCTGCTCACAAAACAGAGAAAAGAGCCCCATCGCCCATTTCCCCCTGAATGTTGGCATGGGAACAAGCACCTGATTGGATAGAAGTGGTAGTGGATCTTTTTTTTTTTTTATCCACACTCATCTCACCTCTTCAGTGCTAGACGCTTTTCAGCACCAGAACAATTCCGGGCGTGGGAATGTGCGATTCGGTGTGAGAAGAGAGTCAAGTATGATTGACGGTTGAGGAATGGGACCCCATCACACCCAACAGCACATCAAAACCCAGTCTGATGCGGTCTTTCCTGCGAATGCTTATCAGAGCTCTCCTCTCAAGTCCTACAGTAATAGCACCCAGTGGGGATTGCATCAGGCGATGGAATAGGAGTGCGAAAGTGTGGCTGAGGTGGTGTAATGGTTTCCATGGGTATGTTGTGAGGTTTAATGAAGGGCTCTAGGACTTCTGGAGATATGCCAATCAGCTCAGGAATAGGTAGGTATCCTCTTTTATCTGTAAGAATCAGCGAAGGTTAATTACCGTTGAGGTGATGGGGTAGATACAAGTTTCTAGCTAAAAATCTCTACAACAATAAAAATGTGAGACAAAGGTAAATCCGTACTGTGTAGCTTCCCCTTAGTACAGTCTTAATGAGTTTCCTCAAAGGAAACATTCAGTAACACTTTCTATGAACCCATTGTCCATAAGACGCTAGTGCATTGATAAAGCTTTATAATGATTGACGTAAGTCTTCGCAACTATTTAGACATACTAAAGACTGCACTCGTAAAGCGTTATACTGCTATGAAGTGCAGTCATGAGTATAAATAGTTGTAAATACTAATGTCAATCATTATAAAGTTTTATGAATGTGTCATTACTCTTTATAAAGTGTTTATAGGGTCTTATAAATACTGGGTTTGTAGAAAGTGGTACCAAACATACTTTGTTATCTTTGCACTTTTACTATTGTCTCATGTCAAACCTTGGCTCCAGTTCTTGCACATATTGCTGATGTGCACATCATCTGAAATTTAGTTTTTGACAGATAGGACAGTAAAGAGGGAGACAGGAAGTAAGTGAAGGAGAGATGGGGTGAGATTGGGAAATGGCCACAGGTCAGACTCAAACATGGGTCCACACGGGCACCCGCATGCTAATGGTACTGTATGGGCGTATAGGCCTTAGCCAGTAGCATCACAAAGCCCCTTCATCATCATGTGAGCTTGTTTTGCTAACCTCATGTATTGAATCAGGGCTAGCTTTACTTGGCCCAGCATGCTCAGCCATACCAGGCCTCTGCTTCTGGCAGTTGGTTGACAAACAATAAATGGATAACATGTTAAACAGATAATGTACACATTATACATTGTCCATTAATGGCAATATTTTCAAAATTGTCGGGGAAAAAGCACTCTCATATCCAAAGTGACCTCTCGTTTGGACTGGCCTTGGATCTGTGCTCGTCCTCTTTCCCTGCCAAGCCTGCCTCTTCCTCTCCCTCCCTCTCTTTCTCTCTCTCTTTCTCTCTCCCTCTCTCTTTCTTCCTCTCATTCTCTCTATCTCTGTCTCTCTCTCTCTCTCTCTGTCTCTGTCTCTCTCTCTCTCTCTCTCTCTCTCTCTCTCTCTCTCTCTCTCTCTCTCTGCCTCTCTCGCTCCCTCTTGTCCCCTCTCCCTGTTTTTCTGTGCCGTCTGCCAGGGAGAGAGGGAGAGTGCGACACTTCTGCATGAAACCTGGCCGTGTTTCAGTCGAGCACGGCGAGTGTTTGTTTCTCCAGAGTGCCACGCAGCTAACGAGACAGCTGGTTGCGTGCCAGCCTGCGTCCCTCCCTCGGTCCCCTGGCTTTGACTAATGCATGCATGACTACTGACATGGCATGGCAGGCTAAGCACAAAGTCACAAGCGGCCTTTTTACTCATTTGCATCACATTTCAGGGAAAAAAAGGAAAGGAAAATTATTCTTTTCTATCTTGGATGTGACTGGTGGATAAACCGTGCCAAGCCAACCTATATCTCCTGTCTCGTCCATCCCCCCTTTCTGTTTTCATACTGTTTCCATACTGATTTCAAAACTTTTTAAAAAGTATTACAAGTGTACCAGCATTGCTTAGAGGTTTTTTTTTTCTTCTTCTATATTTTCTGTGTTTTTTGTGGCTTTCCTCTTTGTGTGCTTTCCTCAAATGAAAAGGCCTGAATTGTCTAGCGTGCAGCACTGTGTGATTGTCCGTTGGTCCTCCTGAAAGACCCGCTTAAGCAGAACCGCCATGTGGAGGGGGCAGCACTTATGTTTGTTCTGTGTCTCCGCAAATAAAGGAGCCAGACGGAACAGTGGATGGACCTCCTTCTTCTTGTGCACAGGACGTCTGAATAAGCCTTAGATGCAATGAATGGGCTGACTCAGGCCCCGGCCGCGCAGACTGTGCCCTTCAATCCTTACTTTGGATAAAAGGTGACATATTGTGTGACTCGGCTGTGGCCTCAGATAGGGAAATAATTGGTTTCACAGGGACATGTGGCAGCTGAAGTTTGATTTCTCTCGCTCTCTCTTCCTCTTTCCCGCTCTCCCACTTGTTTTCTTGTTCTCTCTCTCTCTCTCTCCTTGTTTCTCACTCAATCTTGCTCTCGTGTTTTTTTTCCCCCTCTTTCTTTCTTTCTTTCTTTCTTTCTTTCTCCCCCTCCCAACACACTTGGTATTTCTCATGCTCTTGATCCTTCCCCCTCTCTCTCTCTCTCTGTCTCTCTCTCTCTGTCTCTCTCTCTCTTTCTCTCTCTCTCTCTCTCTCTCTCTCTCTCTCTCTGTCTCTCTCTCTCTCTTGCTCTCCCTCTTCTCCCCTTCTTCCACCCCCTCTGCCTCTGGCACCAGCAGGCCATTGGGGAGATGCCCTGATCAGATAAGCTGATGACAGATTGTTTTGAAACCCCCCAGTTTCACTTCCTGTATTCAGATTACAGCTGTCATCGTGATGACCCTAGTGGGAGTTTTTCTTCCTTTCTTTCTTTCTTTCTTTTTTTCTTTCAGCGAGATGACGAGGGGTGGAGGAGCCACCTCTGATTGCCTGTCGTCCCCCGCCACTCCCGATGGGACACTGAGCTGTTGTCCGCATTCACACATTCTTTGTGTGTGTGTGTGTGTGTGTGTGTGTGTGTGTGTGTGTGTGTGTGTGTGCGCGCATCTGTGTGTGTGTGTGTGCATCTGAGTGTGGGTGTGCGTATGTGTGTTTGCGTATCTGTCTGGGTGTGTGTGTGTGTGTGTGTGTGTGTGTGTGTGTGTGTGTGTGTGTGTGTGTGTGCTCTGTGGCTCTTGCGGCTTCCTAACCCCCTACTCCCGTTAACCCCCTATGACAGACAGACGGGACTCCTCCTCCTCATCTTCCTCCTCCTCCTCCTCCTCCTCCTCCTCTGCTGCTACTTTCGCCCCTGAGCTCGGCGCCCTAATGATCATTCATAGGGCACCAGTGCCCCACTGCGCCACTGCACTTCTTCTCAATGCGGCGAGCCATGTCCACATGCTCTAATTAAGTTACACAGTCCCAGCTCGGCCCAGCACAGCACAGCAGAGCACAGCATAGCCCTGCACGGACACGCATTCTGTTATTTATCGCTCAGTCCCGACACCACCACTCTCACTCTCTCTCTCTCTCTCTCTCTCTCTCTCTTTCTCTCTTTCTCTCTCTTTCTCCCCCTCTTACTGCTTCCATCAGAGAGCTCGCCACACAACTTCAGTTGAAATTAATTGAAGTCATGACTTTTTACTCTCTCTCCCAAGGGCAACTTAACTGAGGTGTAATGACAGCATTGAACTCAGCACAGCTCATCCCCTGAACACTCGTTGGCGGGATGCAGCAAACGCACACAAGACGTTTCAAAGAGAGATATCACCCGCCTTTGTTGTCTTTTTCGAGAATAGAACACAGGCCCGGCGTCGGGTTCCACTGGACGGACGTTCTTGTGTTTTAATTATGAAGCAGACGCTTCTTTTGTGTTGCCGCGGAACAGCAATAATTCATGTCTGTTTACTCGCAGTACAAAGAGTGACACTCCTTTTTTTCTCTCCTGCTCTCTCTTCTTTTTTTCTTCCTCCGCTACAGTTTTCTTGTGAAGCAATGTATATATTATGGATCATCCACGCGCCCCCTTCTTTCTAACAGTATGTTTCTTGACTTGCAGTCCTCGTTTTTTTCATCAGCGTTGGAAACATTGGAAAAACATTGCCTTTGTCTGCGGGACAGCTGAGGTGGTGGGTGGGAGGGGTGTGTTTGATCAGTCAAAAGCATTAACGTAAACATTCATCAGGCACTTAGTTTACACCTGTTTCTGCAGTGTAAGACAGACAGCCCAGGAACATAGTGTCACATCAATCTTACCACTGGCTGACTTAAGTGTCCCGCGGAGGCGAGGAAACGTTTCTCCTTCGTGCTTTTCCCTCCCTCGTGCTCTTTTAGAGGGAAAATAACTGCACACGTCTGAAACAAGGCCCCGCGTTTTATCGACGCTCAGCAAAAGCACATTCTCCTAAATCTGAAGGGTAGGGAAAAAAAGGTAGAAAGGTTGCAGGCAGATACAGAGAATCGCATGAGGTATATATTCAATATACCAATTTTGACTGGACATATAATACTATACTATAATATTGAATGTATGTTATGCACTTATACTGTATACAGTAGGTCAAGTGTTTAGATTTATTGAGAACACCCACATCAATATATACAAATACAGGGACTGAAAGCTTCCTTGGTGTTTACTGCCTGCATGTTCATGTGTGTATATGTGTGCGCAAGTGTGTGTATGTGTGTGTGGGTGCATGTATGTATGTGTGCGTGTTTGTGTGTATGCGTGCGTGTGTGCATGCAAGCAGTGTACCTGCCTGCATGTGTGTGCATGTGTGTATGTGTGTGCATGTGTGTGTGTATGTGGCTGTGTGTGTGTGTGTGTGTGTAGCATTTGTGTGTGTGGGTGCATGTATACATGTGTTTGTGTGCGTGGAACCAGTGTTTGTGTGCGTGTGTGTGTGTGTGTGCATGTGTGTGTGTGTGCATGTGTGTGTGTGTGTATATGTTGACAGGGTGGGGGTTAAGATTTGTGGTGGGGTGTGTTTGTGTGGGCTCTGTTGTGGTAACGGTGACTAATGTGACAGTGGTGACCGGGCCGTGGCGAGTGGCTGGCCGGGAGGCGGCCCATCCCGGCGGTAGTGGCGTCGGCAGCAGAGGCCCCCTCTGCGGCTGTATGGCAGCTCTCCGTGCCTCATCACACCCAATCACAGGGCCTCGTCCTGACAGCGAGACGTTGTCTAGTCTCCAGCATCGCAGTTCCTCTGCACAGCCTTGTGTATATGTGCATCTGTGTGTGTGTGTGTGTGTGTGTGTGTGTGTGTGTGTGTGTGTGTGTGTGGTGTATGTGTGCGTCTGTGTGTGTGTGTGTGTGTGTGTGTGTGTGTATGTGTGTGTGAGCATATTGCTACAGGTCTAAGTGAGTGTGAGTTACCATGTTTACATATACTGTATGTCTATGGTTAGTTATCAGTGTGATGAGATGGCCTTGTGTATACTCATCTATGTGTATTTGTGTGTGTGTCTGTGTAAAAGTGAGAGATAGTTCTGTTGTGTTTATACTGCTCTGATTGGTGCTGTGTGTGTGTGTGTGTGTGTGTGTGTGTGTGTGTGTGTGTGTGCCCCCCCCCCCCATGGGAATAGAGAGGGTTAGCGATCGCCCCTGTAAAAGGGGAACATCAGCTCGCTGCCTGAAAGATGGCCCCAATTTATTATTGAGGTTTTCTGCAACATGGAAGTTAATGGCAATGTCCAGCCGAAGAACAGGCTGTTTTCCCATTCCTCTTTATGTAGCCCTCTTCTTCATTGATTTATATGAACTCACAGCGTACCAGGTGAAGTTTGTGTGTATGTGTGTGTTTGTGTTGTTGGGGGGGTGGTGTTACGCATATAATATGCCACAACTTACTTTCTTTCTTTCTTTCTTTTTTTTTTTGATTCCATTTGCCAGGAGACACCTGGTCTGGGGTTGCTAGGTAACACATTGTGCTGGGATATTTGATGTTTGTGCTTTCCTCAAATTGCTTTGATCCTCCACCACTCCCCCACACCCCTCGCTCTCCCTTACCCCAACCCCCCTCACCCACACACACCGCCACCCCCCCACTCCCCATCGCCCCCCACACACACCCTTTACGCCGGCAGCCTCATCCACAGAATAACTCACACTCTTCATCACTCTGCCAATGTAACTACTTTTGAAGGCTCAGTGCATGATAACATAACCATCTCACTAGGCAATATGAGGTAGGCGAGGGCTGGGAGCAGGGAGCCGCAAGTAGGCCAGGCAAATTACACCTTTCCTTTCTTTGCCTCCTGACTCACAACCTGTTGATTGGCTGGTTTTGTGCAAGCCTCAGTACACCTAACAAGAAGAATTACCATCAAGGCTTGTATAGAACCACACAGTACTCCATTAGGAGCATTAACAACATTTTACACAAAGATGTCGTCAGTGCCATTGCGTAGGGGTAAATGAAGCTTTATTAGGCATTCTAACATTTCAGGCTCTGACAGCTTTACTCCATTATCACTGTAACAGATTTTGATTGCAGTCATTACTATGAGTAAGTAGTTATCACCATTGAGTGTCATTGTAATAGTTTATAAATGTACTTTACTGCTTTATGGGTACTGGGTTTCAGGAATGTCTTACACTGACAAAAATTAAAAGTCAAAACTGAAGGTGTCTTCCCGGATGGACCTGTTACCATTTTGTGCTCAGACAGGGAAAATGTCTGAATAAATTGGGCAGAGATGAGTTCTTCAGCATCCCCTTAGCCAAATCAGGCTCAGAGCGACATTAAACTGAAACACTGTCACCCCATAGGCACATATTGACAGCAATTCAGTGAATATTTTTAGACAGAGGCTTTGTGGAGCTCTGATTTTTTTTTCCTCCCTTTTGACAAAAGCTCTTGGGGAAATTTGTCTATGTCCTAAATATTGACCTATAAGCTAGTGAAGCAGTAGCTCACTTGTAATGGATGATGCTGCTGTCTAGTTTAGCACAAAAAAACCCCACTTTGCCTGAATATATTCTCCGAAATTTATGGTGTGTTGTCGCTACGGAAATTAGCATTACCAACTGTTGGTGCCCTTTACCTCACTCTATTGACTTTTGATTCAGGTGGTGCTGATTAAAAAACACACAAAGCGCCCAAATCGCTATTAGCATTACAGCTTTTACTAGGTCAAAGTGAATAAAAAAGTTTTGCGCATAATGCAGCTCAAATCTCATTAGGGTATGTTCTCCACCTCCCTGCTTTCTTTGCAAAAAAAGAAAAATGTCAGATAAGACAGCATAGTTAATAAATGCACTGCCCTTCATAACCGTATGTCAGTTCAAGCCGTATCCAGTGTGCAACCGCGTAGTGAAGCTTTGGAGACCACTGGTCACGGCCTACTGGGCCTCTCACTGCATGGGGGTCTTAATCACAATAGAGGCTAAACGCCCGATCTCATTTGTGTGGGCCGTCTAAAAGCATCTGAGTCGTTTCTAAATGTAAATGTAGGTCTGCATGGTCCGATACACCCCTGTACATCTACAGCCCCTGGTACACACACGCCAGAGCCCAAATGAGCCTTAAATCAATTGGCGGCGGCCTAGTGTTTTTAGTCATTGATATCATTACAAAATCAACTAGGGGGAACCATGATGAGGTGTGTGTGTGTGTGTGTGTGTGTGTGTGTGTGTGTGTGTGTGTGTGTCGGTATGGGGGTGTAGTCTGCAGTAATCTGTTCAGTTAATCAGTGTTGCTTTAAGTACTTTGTGCAAGGAGACAGAACACAGGATCACGGTGTACCCACACTCCCCCTTAACTTCCCCCCCATCCCTCTGCCACACACACTCCCTCCTTGAACACGCCATCTCCACCCCACCCCACCCCACCCCAACCCAACCCATCCCATCCCTTGCACACTCCCACCCCCACCCCCACCCCCACCACAGTGCTGGTATGGAGTCGTGGAGTATGTGATTGTGGAGTTTTCCCGGGGCGCTGTTGGCTCAAGAGAGGGCGAGCGATAGCACTTGAGTTAACAAACAGCTGGAGTCCTCGTCTCTGCCTGGCGGCCATATTAATGCAACTCATTCCCTCACGCAGCCCAAGGGACACGACCAGGCTGGCACAGCCATCTCTTGCCAGAACTGCACACACTACACTACACTACACTACACTACACTACACTACACTACACTACACTACACTCCACTGCATGCCAGGTAGTTAGGACTCTTGGAAACGTTTTGTTGATTTCGAGCACAATTTTCTGTTCCCGTTGCATAAAATCGCAGTGATAAATGCATTTCGTAGTAATAATTGTGTTGAGTATTGTGCAGACTGCCGTGAAGTCATATTTGCTTAATGTTGAGGGCTTTGTTCAGAAACCAGCGGCGCGTTTCTGGTCTACCACAGCACGCGTACAACTCAGGTGCCTTAATTTCACACTCAATCGCATGCAATTATCATGCAGTTAAAGACTAATAGATTTGAACAGCGCTTTAGGGATTACTGAGCATGGTGTCATTTTACTGAAGTAATGTACAAGAAGCATGGAATAATTCATGGGCTTTCTGTATAAAAAAAACGTGTGTGTGTGTGCGCATGTTGGTGCCGAAACCAAAACAAGTGCTGTAAAAACGAAGTGTGAATTGTTCTCATAATGTGGAGAGAGGTGCTTTATAACTTTATAGCACAGAACACAATATCCTGGAATAAATACTACCCCCCTTTTACAAAGTAAAATAAGCAATGTCCTTTTTCAGCAACTTTACAGGCTCCCCAGTCGCTTTCTGAGGCGATGCCAAAATGCCCATATGGTTTGTAAAAAAAGAGATACAGCCATAAAGTAAACAGACTGACAATGTCTCCTCTCCGATGCAGATTAGCATTTGTCATGTCGGCCCCTGTATGTGTGTCATTGCAATATGCATCTGTCTACCTGGTGACTGCATAATTAATGGTGACTAGTTGGATCATGCTGACTTTACTGTGCCACCAGTGCTACACGTCTAGCCTTGAGCGGATCTGTTCAAAGTTTTTTTTCCTCAACACAAAATGAGCCACAGGCAGTTTTTCCTTGCCCGCCTCAGTGCTCCTGCCAGGCCCAGGCTTGAGCTCCTTAAGCCCCCTAATTCAAACTCTGGCCTTGCATAACTCAAACACAATTTTTATTGTGTTTTTTTTTTTACTTCTTCGCACAAACCGAGCTCAAACTCTGTACGAAAAACGCTTTAGAAATAAACCTTATTATTTAATGTATTGCTAAAACGTATTGCTCAGTATTACTATGGTAAGTATATACTAGCTATTTGCATTCTGTCAAAACTACCTGCCTGGTGTAGGAGTGCTTTTTCCGCTGCCAGACTGTGCAAACCAGAACCTTTGGCTGGGACGGCTCCCTGTGTAGGCGGCATACTGAGATAAACTTCACACCCGTGACCTTTGTTTCTTTGGTCCCTCGTCAAGTCTGCTGCTGGCATTCAACTTAGAATCCATCAATGACACTTGACATCTGCTTGGGAATAGACTGCCTGTGCTTTTTTAAATAACGGAAAAACCGTCGGGTATAAAAACAACCGGTAAGCTTAATTAGGGTACAAAAAAAACAGCTTTCAGTGCATGTTGTCTTAAAATGCACTTTGAAAGAAGAGTAAAAAATAAATGAAAAGCTGTAAAATTGTATGGATTTTCTGTTGCTTTGAATCCAGCCGAAGAGGCAGTGGGTGAGACAAGTGATACACTTACGATTGATTCGGTCTAATAACAACTGTCATCAATGATTCCACAAAACAAACTTACTGTAATTATATCCTTTAAAGAGAATGCACAAAACATGTTACGCTATTGACGAGCAGCAGTGAATGACAAAATCATGAGCAGAAAATGATTGCTAAATCGAAGAAGAAAAAGAGAAAAAGAGGAGAGAGGGAGGGAGAGAGAAAGAGAGAGAGCAAGAGAGAGAAAGTGAGAGGAGAGGAAAAGAACTGGAATATCTTGCGAGGTTGTTTCCATGCAATATTCATTCTCATCTGAGACTGCTGCAGCTTCAAGTTGCCTTAGATCAAAAGCATTTTCATTCAGCGGCAGGGGAGAGCTCTTGAGTATGGGGGAGGACTCCACAGAGTGGCTGTCTCTCTTTGATATTTCCTCTTGTACACCACCTCACCCATAGAACGGCGAATATAGGGGCAAAGCATGTGGCGTCTAAAGAAAAAAAAATAACACACCTTTGCGAGCAGGCAGGTCTCACCCACAGTATTTTAAACAGTGAAGCGGATCTCATTTGATGAATGTCAACAAAAGACGTCGTTACTCTATATTGTCTTTACTTTTATACGGAGGGCTTTGGTTATGCTAAATAAAGTGTGATATATGCTATGTATACACAGATAACAAGTCACGTTTAAATACACTCTGCCCCTTGCATTCAAAGGCAAGATCTGTTTGACCAGATGAGAAACATGCACTAGACTAAAATATTCAGAGCTGCCAGGGGTTTTTCGAGTGCACGTTTGAGTACATTAGCCTATGCAAATGGCACCTCTAGTGCATATTTAGACAAGTCTCAAGCCCCCATGTGATCATAGCTGATGCAATGTCTCTCTACCCAACTGATCATGCTTGTATAAGGGAAGGGTAACTAGAGTCCACTTCAAGCCAGAGAAACATGTCAAGGCTTTCGTGCTCGATGTATGTCAAGTGAATTAGCACTGTAGGACCACTTGAAGATCATCCAAGTTCTTTGTGTATGAACAAAAAACTCTTGTGCGAGCTTCCACTAATATGCACAAAGATTTGCTTTTATTAAAGCGTGCCGGCTTTTAGGGAATACTATCCCCATTCCATTTGTTGAATAACCAGCGCCTCACTTACATACACTTACCAAGAACAATTTAGTATTCCAATAATCCAGCGTACATGTTAGTACATGAATAAAAAAATACATTCTTGGAAGATCAGAGCAGTCATTGCAGTTAATTATTTTAATTACATGCCTAATAATTCAATCAGTAACACATGAAGAGCCTGACCGCAATATTTTGAGCCTTCTCTCACTAGTTAATAAATTCAGTGGGACTGCTGGGTAGAAAACACCAGACAACCTGCTAACCCTCATGTTCGGCGATGCCAGAATGTGCTGTAAGATAGTGTGGGGATGGAAGTGACAGTGTCTTTAGTCCTTGCAGTGACATATGCCTACAAGTGACAAACACACAAAAAAACAAAAGCAGCTGTTTTTTTTTCAGGGGATGCTATTTCCCTGTCTGTCACTTCACTTTGTATTATGCTGTTCTCTCTGTCTCTCTCTCTAGCTCTGTTTGTCTGTCTCTCTCTCTCTCTCTCTCTCTGGCTTGCTCTCTCTCTCTTTCTTTCTCCAAAAACTCTGAGTTTGTCAGCGAGAGAAATAGTTGACTTCACCTTTGTTTCGGAAGACAGAAAATTGCATGTTATGAAAATTTTTAAGTAAAATTTTGACGATGTTTGGCATAATTACCCAGTTAGGACAAAAACACAGCCAGAAAAAATACTCCATTATAAAGGCTGTGTGTGTGTGTGTGTGTGTGTGTGTGTGTTGGGTGGGGAAGGTGGTGTTTGGGGGTTGTAGTGTATAATTAAATGTTCAAGCCTCCCCCCTGGGACTTGCTTTCAAGATGTGGACAGCCATGAGCAAGTCACCTAGGAAACCCAAAGCAAGAGGAGAAAAAAAGAACGAAACATGCATTCGGTGCCATCAGCTATTCCACACGAACATGATTTTTTAATAAACCTCTTCTGTGCCAACTGTATACAACACCAGTTTTTATTTACATCTTGTACAGCTTGTCTGTTTGTGGAAGCATCATGCCTACAGAGCATTGTACAGGGGGAGCATGCAGTGCCAAGCATGTACTCTGCAGATAAGTACTGTTTCAGAAAGTAAACACTGGAACAAGATACCAGAAGTACATTTGCCATGTGCGCAAGAAGTGAAATTACAGGGCGAGATAGAATGCCCTGCAGAGTGAACGTCGTGGCCTAGTCAGGGGAAAGCAATTTGTTTGTATCAGTGTGTGTGTGTGTGTGTGTGTTCATGTGAGTGTGTGTGTGTGTGTGAGTGAGTGTGTGTTTGTATGAGAATGTGTGTGTGTGTGTGTGTGTGTGTGTGTGTGTATGTTTGTTTCAGTGTCTGTGTGTGTGTGTGTATGTGTGTTTGTTTCAGTGTGTGTGTGTGGGTGTGTGTGTGTCTGTCTGTGTGAGTGTGTGTGTTTATCTCTCTATGTGCAAGTGTCTGTGAGAGAGTGCATGGCGTGTGTGTGGAAGCGTGTTGTGTGTGTCAGTCAAAAGAGACTGTGAGAGTGTCTGCCGTAGGAAGGAAGTGAAGTGAGGAGAAAAAGTTTGTCCTATCTTACTCAACAATGACTGCAAAATTGCCAAGGCTCCTGCTGTTGCCTTGCCGGGTGGCACCGTAAACGCATAGATTAATAGCATGTCTGGCCCCCGGAATGAAAACGGCCATTTGTAACAGTCTATAGACAAGCATGGCTCAGTACGGGAACATTCGTGTAATAATCCTTGAAGCCTGCGAGAGGGGAAAAAAAACGGATGGCCTAGGACCCTGAGTGCCTGCATGAGCGAACCATCCCCTAGAACTGGATCTATTTGTTAAGAGGTTAGTGGGCCTCGACAATAGACTGGATAAAACATCCAAGGCAACATATATTTAGTAGCTTGCAAAATGTCATGAGAGAGAGAAAAAAAAAGGACCGCCATCTGTGATGTTCCCAAACTAAGTATGACAGACGAAGTAGCCTAGGAGCTATGCCCCACCGCCCTCCAACCCCCCAACCCCCCCATCCTCCCACCCCCCCTCGATTCACACACCACAGTGACTTCCTCTAACCAAATTAGGGGCAGAGTGAGAGGGAAGGCTCTCGTGGACAAAGGTGGATTGATTTTAAATCTGACGTGTCATTGCACACGGTTATTCATGGTGTTCCGAGATCATTCGCTCATGGCTAATCTGGTCTTCGCTTGTGCTGGCTGCCAGTTTGAGATCTCCAGCAGTCCATCACCTAATGCTAATACTGTCCACGTAGCAGAGATACCTCTACCACCAGGAAAGGTCAAAGCAAGAGGGTCAGTAAATCAATGCAATAAGAACAGCTACAAGTAATACTGCTACGTATTACTACTAAAACTACAATTACCACTCATGATACTAATACCAGAACTGCAACGAATGGTCATTGCCATTATCATCATCACTAATCATCCTCATCATCACTTGGTTATCATATTTAAATGACCTGAAGGCCAGTCACGTAACAGTTTGGCTGACGGAGCATTCGCTTTGCATTCCCATGGCTGTCTTGGCCTTTGGTGATTGTCAGTGGCGCTCCTAATAAGCTTCATGGGCATTCATGACAACTGCCTCTGTTTTGCTTACTGTGGGCTGCTTAGTGGACTGAGAGAAACAGGATTTGACAGATGGAAGGGGAAAAAAAAGACAATGCACCATAACTTCGCCATGGGATAACCGCATGCAGCAATTATTTTCAATGACTGCATCTTTAGGTTTATTCATAGAGCAGAATGTCATACTTTATAGTAAGTGAACGACACTGCAATTAGAAATGTATTTTCTCACCCTCCTCCTCTCTCTGTCTTTTCTTTATGTTTCTCTCCCTCTTCCTCCCATACATTAAACATCAACATTGCTTAAATGCAGATTTTCTTTTTTCTTTCTTCCTTTCTTCCTTTCTTTCTTTCTTTCTTTCTTTCTTTCTTTCTTTCTTCTGCAGCACAATAACAAACTTGTAGAATGGAGCGAGTGTCACATTCCCAAAGCTTTTTACTTAATGGCCATAATTCCTGACACCTTTTTGTTTATGGCCGGATATCCTTGATTATAAAACAGAGGCATCGTAAGTGTCACTCTTTGAGAGTCTCCATATGGGGCATCAATCAACTCACTCAAACTCAGTGTATAACTCTTGCAGCATTTATAACCTTGTCAGGTATGCGAGGGTGGGAGAGTGAAATGAAAAAGGGGGAGTGAATAAGACAGAGAGAGAGGGAGGGAGAAAAAGAGGGAGACGAGAAAGAGAGAGAGAGAGAAGGAGAGAGAGTGTGCCAGAGAAAAGGACAGAGGGGGTGGTAGTGGAAGATGAAAGATCACCATGCTCGCTGCATTGCAGCAAGGCCTGTCTATAGCCTGAGGGAGCAACAGAGAGCAGAGGGGTGACAGGGAGGACAGGACATGGGGCCCAGTGCAGGTGCATTGTGGGTGGGGTGTTTTCGGCGGGGTGTGGGAAGAGCATAACAAAGAATGGGGACAAGAGACAGGGCCAGTTTCAGTCTTTGGACCGCTCCCCACAGCCAGCACCAGCGCTGTTCAATTATGCATCAGATGCGTCGGCTGGCTCCCCTTGGCATCTGGGCGGGAACCGGTCCAGCGCCAGAACCAAATCGGACTCCAGACCGAGCCGCGATCCAGGGGGCGTCGGGACGGCATAAATCTCCCACCGGTGGGTGTGTGTGGGGGGGGGGGGGTCGTAAAGCTCAATTAGACATCTCGAGTGTTTGCGAATCCTTTATAGGTTTCCATGGCAGCGAATGCTAAGTCAGTTGGGCGATATTTTTCATTTCGGGGGGCAAGGAGCGGCAAGTAGGCCTTCTCCGCCCCAACACGTGACTTGTTGCGTAATTAGGCTAGTTTGATTAATACAGCCGTGGTGTCGGAGGGATAATGCATATAAATGGTCAGTTTGTGGAAGTGAGACCTGGCGACTGGGGCCAAGTGTGTGCGACTCAGGCGTAGCACCAGCAGGTTGGGTGGGGTGGCAGTGGAGGAGTGGTTGGGTATGGGGGGGGGCAGGGGGGCAGGGGGGTTATGGGTGTGGAGGGGGCAGTGGGGAGTAATCATGAGTTATGAGCCATAAGATTTATGCCATTCGCGGAGTGATCTTTAATTCAAATTAACTGATCTTACCCTCTTTTGCTTCTGCCCTCCCTCTCTCCGGCTCCCTCTCTCCCCCGCTCTCTCTCTCCCGTTCTCTCTCTGTCTCTGTCTCTCTCCACTCCTCATGCCTCTTTATCTTTCATTTTTCCCTCATTCCAGCTTTCTTTCAGTGCCTTTTTCGCCTCCGATCTTTTTTTCTGTCTTTTTTCTCTCTCTATCGTTCTCTCTCTATGTTTGACACATCCCTTCCTCTCTCTGCATCTCTCTCTCTCTCTCTCTCTGGCTGTCTGTCTCTCTCTCTGTCTCTATCTTTCATACTGTTTCACGGAGTGCTTCTCTTCATCTCCTGTCTGTCTGCTAGCCTTCTTGTACTTCTGCCTGTGTGTGTGCCTGTGTGTCTGTGTGTGCTCGTATGTGTGTGTGTGTGTGGGTGTGTGTGTGTGTGTGTGTGTGCCTAGGCTGGCAGCCTTGGCCCTTTTAAATGCATCATTTCTTCAAAGAGGTATCCTTCTGGGCTGACCTCTGCTGCAGGCTGGCTGCCTGCCATATCCACTCAATGTGCTCATCAATCCATCTCTCTCCCCTCTCGGACGGCCTTGATTTTATTGTCTCACGCGGGGGGCCTCCGTCATCCAGTTCATCTCTCATCCTTAATGTCACAGCCACCCACCTCCCCCCACCCCTCACCCCCCCCCCATCATCCCTCGTCTTACAGTTTTTAGCATGTCTGCATTTTCATTGCAGGGACAGTGGAGGTGGGTGGCTGGGTTGGGGTGGTGGTTGGCAAGGGTGGGGGTGGAGTTGATGTGGCAGTGGGTTACAACTCCATAAGCTTGTATGTAGCTGTAGTAACTGCAGGGGTGTTTGGGTGGGCTACAGACCCACCACCCCCCTCCCCCATAGTGGGGACAGTGGCAGTGGAAGGCTGGGGGCTGTGGGGGTTTGCGACACAGCGGTGAACTTGCTGTCCATGAGTCAGTTGCTGCGGGGTTGTTTTAGGTGGGTTGGTGGGTGGGTGTGGTAATGTGGTGGTAAGTAGGACTGATTACCAGGGTAGTCACATTGTGAAAGCAGTCTCTTTTGCAAGTGAGCTCTGAGCCAAGAAAGGCAGCACTTAACTAATGAGTAGTGGCCCTAGCAGGCCAGACTCAAGAAAAAAGGTAGAACGCAGGGGGCCCACACAGAGACTGCTTGTGTAAAGGGCCCAGAGGGAATTGGTGAGCAGTGTGGGGGTTTCCTAGCCTGGTAAACCAGCTCCTCCTGTGCTGTGTTGACAAACTTTTTTTTTCTGGTGTTGAAGACTCTGCTGAAGTTTAAAACGATTGGATCTGCCTTTACCTAATTGCTAATGTGTGGTCTTGACATATGCGATTAGCCTGACTATAAGCCTGCCTACACATTACAACTCAACACACAAAGTCGCTGCGTTCGCTGATTGGTTAGGCAAGATTCTGCCTGAGACAACCATGTCAATGGAACCCCAGCCAGACCCTCTGTGCAAAATGAAATGAAGTTTGAGGGGCTGGTTTACCAGGCTGGGGGTTTCGGGGGGGGGGTTGTCCACATGAGTGGCCTCCATCGGCTTTCCCTGTGACGGGCCCGGCGTGCTAGTCACTCGGGCCTGGCAGCCGAGTCGCTAATGATGTCTAAACAGCACAACATCCTGGGGCGCTTCTTTGAGGACGGACGGACAGCTCGGGAAGGGCAGGACGGGGACGGGGGGAAGATTGATCTGCTGAGGGACTTGTGTGTGTGTGTGTGTGAAGGCATTGATTTAAAAAAAAAAAAAAAAAAAAAAAAAAAAAAAGCAAGAACTAACAACACACACATGCGTAGACACACACACAAACACAGAGACACACACACGCAAACACACACACACGCAAAAACACAGACACACAAATACACAGATACACACACACACACATACACAAAAGCAAACACAGCACCCTGCTGTGTGGTGTTTATTTAACCCTCCACACAAATGTTTATTTTTTAGCAAGTAGTAAATGTTTATTTTTTAGTCCCCGAGTTCTGTTTCATGTGGAGTATGGATTTAGCAAAAGCGATTTAGCGTGTTTTAATATCCACAAACCTCCAATTTCCTCCAGGCATATTTGGTCTTTAGATTGCAAAGCCTCTTTTCCCTAAAGCCTATTTCACATCAAAGGTGATTTTCTTCAGTACCACTCCGGATCATCAGTGGGGGACTGTGAATAAACGCAGAGGCCATTTAAGCCTCGCTTTGTATTTGCAAGGAAATGCCTTTACTGGGCAATCACGGATCGATAAGAGCCCAGTCGCTCCATCATAGACTTTATTACAGGACAAATACAACTTGGAGGCACGCTGTTGAGTTTCCCCCCCCCCTACATTATGTATTGACAGTGTTAAATGGTCACCATGTCTCCCAAGGCCTCGCAAAGCCATTATCGGCATGATTTCCGTAACTATTTATGGAACGGGCCAACATATTTAGTCAAGAAGCACCTGACCTGTCTTGTATTACTGTGCTGACACACACACACACACACACACAGACTATGCTGAGGTATGCATTAAAAGAGGAGAAGTGTTGATTTCTTGGTTTGAGTCGGCTGCTGGAGGACACCAGGTTACTGATCCGAGATGCTTCATTCTTTTTGATATATGAGCTTCCCCTCTCCGTCACAATCTAACCCCCACCCGTGCATTCAAGACACACACACGCGCCCACACACACACACACACACACACACACACACACACACTCACACACGTACGCGCGCATACACACACACACAGACAAGCACACACACACACACACACACACACACACACAAGCACACACACACACACACACACACACACACACACACACACACACACACTGCAGCCTTTGCTTACTTTGCAGAAGATGAAAAAGCCAACTCCCATGCCTGACACGGGGTAGGCTCCCTACCTCTGACATCCTCAGTAAATTGCACTGAGTGCACACACGCACACGCATACACACACACACACACACACACACACACACACACACACCCACCCACACACACACACACACACCCATGTGCTTGCATGCACACACACACACACACACACATGCTTGCATGCAAGCATGCACACACACACACACGCCTGTGCTTGCATGCACACACACACGCTCGCATGCAAGAATGCACACACAAGCACGCATACACACGTGCACATGCACACACACACATGTGTGCTTGCATGCACATACACACGCTTGCATGCAAGAGTGCACACACAAGCACGCACACACATGTGCACATGCAAACACACACACCTAGACATAAAACACACATACACACACTTGCACACACACACACCTACACATAAAACACACATACACACACCCTTGCTCACACATGCACACACACACACACCTACACATAAAACACACATACACACCCTTGCTCGCACACCCACACCCACACCCACACACCTACACACACACATGCACACACTCACACAGGGGAGCTAGTGTCCTCTGGGACTGCAGTCCTGTTGCATTTTATCTCGGCAAGAGGTGAAAGCCACAAAGAATGACTGTCTTCAAGTGTCTCTATTTCTCTTCTCCCTTTCTCCCCGGAGGCCATCGGCCCTGCTTTATGACGGACATCTTTAGTGTGTCCTCATGATGCCACTTCTCATTTCTCCACAAAATGGATCTCGCAAGTGGATGGAACGGGAGAGCGATGATGACATGGGTGATCAGGAGGAGTTATTGCAACCTTGAGGTTCCCACAGTGGAATGATGCCATTTTGAAAATAATCTATTGTTTCGTCACGTTTAAGTATTGACTTTGTTTGCTCATGCGTCGGTTAATAATAATAAAATGTTTTGTCAGAAAGTGTTTGCATAGGGCTCATTGCTCCTACTTAAAGATAGGATTTCTAATTGCTTGTTTACAGCACACATTTAATAGGCCACAGACCATAGTTTTCTTTTATTTACCAAAGTCCATGAAGGCCTCGCTTATGTTCATTTTGGCTTGTACATTTCAGTTTATTGCACTAAGTACTTTTCATTATAAGTAATTTCCATTCATTTTGTTGTCAATATTTTCTGTATCCGAACTAGGAAATTATTTCTCTGACTCTTAGTGTTTACTGAATTATAAATAATTACTGAATACATGGTTCTGTTTGCTGTGAAAAAAAAACATTTTCCCAGGAGACGTTATTGATGTCTGGTACTTCTGTCATTTGGATTGAAAGCATTATAACACACTTGATCAACAACAACATTGTTCGGTCAGAATTACGTGCCATGTATTCATAGTGTTATGCAAAAAAAACATTTTGCTGAAGGGGACCCGCTGATTTTTCATTGTTTTTGTGTGTTACATAGGTTTTGTGTACGTAAATGTTATATAGAGTTACAAAAACTTCATGCACTTATCAGAATGAGTAGCTGTATTGAAAAGAAACTTTTCTCCCTTGCCTAGAAATACATCATTTTAATTCCAGTCATCTTGTTCTCATTTTTCTCCAGGCACTAGTGATAGTGGTCCTTGTGGTAAATCATGGCCATTTTCAGGGCAATCAATCTGAACCTTCATTTTTAATCCTGTTGCCAGAGGATACTACCGCTTTCATAACCAATCAGAGGAGAGTGGACCAGCCGACCAATGGCAGAGTGTCTCAGACAGATGCTGAATAGGGACTTACCGTGTGAAAAACTACTGCACTTTGGATGACTGGCCCATCTATTTTTAATCAACCCAAAACTGAAAATATGATGAACAGTTCAAATAAGCATATGATGATTTAATGCACACAGTTATAGTTAGGACACCAAATACAAAAGTCACGCTGACTACTGTGCTTACATCCTGATTTTTATAGCCCCAAGCCATCTGGTGCTTTTGGCTTGTTTTTACCCGAGCCTGTGCCTTGGACCAAAACACAGTCTTTCTTTAGGTAACGCCTTTATTCTTTTCCAGACCAAGTCTAGTCCCGTAGCCTGTGCCCTGGACCAAAAACACAGCCTTTCTTCAGGTGACACCTTTATACTTTTCCAGACCAAGTCCAGTAGTCCTGTAGCCTGTTCTCTCCACACCCTGTCTGAATGCACTCAGACTCCCTTCAGCGTTTGACATAGCCTGTCATCAGTCAGTAGATGATGTATAGGTTGGGGGGCCAGCCAGGGCCCGCATGAAACAAAAGGCCAGAGTTACCCGCTGTGGGTCATCGCCAGTTTAGGTCTAAGAACGACCACGGGGGGCGTCCACATCTTCAGAGGCCGCTGTGTCTGATTTTTTTTTTTGAGTTTCACTGAAAAAAAAAGTTTTTTAAGTTCAACACACACCTGAAGTAGTGCTTAAAATACTTCATGGAGCCGCAAGTAGGTTCGGCCTCCTCCTCCTGCAAGACATGAAAGACCTATGGTTGCAGTTAGTACCTGGCCCATCCCAGGGGGATATATTATTTTTAAAAGCGTGACTCTTGCCAGACAAATGCTCCCTGTATTTAGTGTCAGTACTTTAGAAGTTGAAAGTGAGCAAAATGACCTTTGATATTTGAATATAAAAGTTTGGAATTGCAAATATGGTGAAGGGAGAACTATCTGTCTGTTATTTCCATGTTATTTTAGGATACTACTGTATCTCAGTGCTATTAATTTTAAAATATTACCATATTTCCTCAGTTTTTAAAACATAACATATTCCAACTTGGTGGCATTAAGATGGGCCACTGAATGATTTAACTACAGGATGAGAAAAGACTAAAATCGAAGCTGTTCTCATTTTGCACTTTGAGAAACTCCCGGCTAAGTCCCGACAGTGACCCGTACGAGAACCCTGTTTAAAGTATTTATAGCTTGGCAACGTCAATATGTGCTCACCAACTGTCTGGTGGAGACCTACTTAAAAAGTAGTCACATGTGTCTGGAATAGACTGTGTGGGTTGCTTATTTCTAACTGCCACTCAATAAAAGTTCCCGTTGTCTTAGATTACATGCTAAATCGTCCAAACAATATTAATGTCTGTAAAACACAGTTTGAGACATGAGGAAAACAAAGTGTTATGTCATTGCCTATCAAAAGCTTACCATACAAGGTTGCTCTGCAAGATTAAACAGAATTTAGAACTTTGACTAGTTAATATGCAAGTGCAGTAAAGACATTTAGATCTACCTTACAGCCTGTTGTGTGAATATAAGTGATGCACACACCCCCACAATGTATGCCACCCAATCAGAAATGAGAACTCGGTGCTTCTTGTATTCCACAGAGCATACACTAACTGGCAGTGTCACAGGTAGGGACATAAAAGCTAACAGTTTGAACATGAACAGGCAAACGTCCAAGACTTCTCTCTCGTTTTTTAACAGGAAAAGCCACACTTCCACAGTTCTGAGGTCAGTCCCTTGCACATCTCGCGGTGCTAACTCAGAGAGCTGAGTGGACAAGGTCAAACATTAACAAAGACTGATTAAACCTTTCCTGTCTTGCAAGCCCGGTACAAGCTATCATTAAAGGAAGGTGTTCAGGGAACAAAGCATTCCTATACATGCTAAGTATTCTTAACATGGACACAAGCCAGCAATCAATGCACTGACGAATTTCTGGCTAGGAAGCTCTTTCATCTTTTTTTTTTTTTTTTTTGTCCGGCAGCTTCGAAAAAGCCTGCGTATGACCAATTAAATTTGTGTTTGCGGCTTATAATGTAGTCTGGCAACTACATGATGGATATATGCGTATGCTTGGCATGCTGGTGTTTTCTGTTGTGTGTGTTAGGGAGGCGTTTGTAGCAGAAAGCCGGCTTGTTGTGATCACCAGTGCAGCTCAGCCGATGGCAGACCAGCAGATCGATGGACTGTGGTGTGAGCTTGAACCTTTGGGTGGCAGTGTGGCACTTTCCCCTATTCTCCCCGTCTTCTCCTTCAGTGCTTCTTCTTTTTTCCTTTCCCCCCTTTCTCTCTCTCTCTCCATCTCTCCCTCCTCCCTTTCTCGCTCTCTTCATCTCTCCCTCCTCCCTTTCTCGCTCTTTTTATATCTCTCTCTCTCTCTCTTTCTCTCGCCCTCTCTCTCTCTCTCTCTCGCTCCCTCTTGCTCCTTCTCTCTTACTTTCCATCTCTGCCTTTCGCCTGCACACACACACACACACACACACACACACACACACACACACACACATTTCCTCCTCTGCTCCCAGAGCTCAATCTGAAATGATGAGCCTTAAGTACATTGACCAGTTTCATGCTTGCTTTACTATTCAGTTGGGTGCAGAGTCACAGCTTTCCTCCAGCATCATGCACGTATAACATGCCATGGCCAGGGGTAGCCAAGAATCCCATTTTCTGAATAATACAGCATTTTTACATCTCCAGCTTTGGAGCATTACCAACTTAAGGCGGGTTTTAGAGAAGAAAAAAAAAACGCACCATTTCATGCCACTCAAAGCTCTCGTTACATTTATCATCTTGAGCTTATAGTTATTATCTAGGCGCGACCTTAACCGATAACCTTTTTGACAGATTTTATTAGGATTTTATCCTATTAATTATTTTGTGTGCTAACACCTCATGGGTGATAGCAGGCATGTGTGACATGTGTTTCACCAAGCTTGGAGGACCGCTTGGTTCAAAACTAAACAACTGAGAATCAAATACTTCTCCTGTAATGCGCTCCTAGCTCTCATCTACTACTACTACTTGTTTATGAGCCAGGAGCTTTGTACACACTGAGAGGCAGTGACATACCCTTAAGCAGCATTAATTTTTGCTGACTGCCCTTAAATCCACCTCCCCTAGAAGGCAGTGATATACACCTGGCTTGATGTTAGCAGTGCACAGCACAAAATTGCCAAATGCATTTAAAATGTAATTAATAGAGTGGTACAATAAAATACAGTTTCTTTGTCATCAGTGTAGTGAAACAGAATTCTGGAGTACCAACCCCCCCACCCCTCACCCCCCCATACACACACACACACACACACACACACACATACACACACACACACACACACCCCTCTGAACACACACACACACACACACCTCCGAACACACACATACACACACACACACACACACACACACACACACACACACACACACACACACACATGCGCGCACACACACACACGCACACACACACACACAAATGCACAACCCTCTTTCTTTGGAAATTCTCAGATACCCTCTACATAATGAACATGAGTTTTTTTTTTTTTTTGTCACGTTTTGGACATGACATTTGGGAAAAGGTTAAAGTTGGTCAGTAATTGAGCTGCATTTAACACTGTGTCTCATGCGCCCATGGAAATGCCTCAGCAGCATGTATTGTCTCCCATTGCTTTCCTGCTGGAGGCATCTCTATCGTTTGCAGAGCAAATGTGTCCAGGAAGCTGCCTACAGTATACATTTGTGTAACAAAAATAAGATGATGCCCAAGGTAGTCTGGCTGGTAGCCCATGAATTGCAAATGCTCTCTCTCTCTCTCTCTCTCTCTCTTTCTCTTTCTCTCTCTCTAACAGCAAACATTGTCTTCTGTCCATGGGTGAATTTGGGGACAATACAGGACGAATGTCTGCTAATCTAAATAGTTTTTTGTCGGAGCATTGCACAAAACCAGGAGCACTGGAAGACATTGTTAATCTTTTGAGCGCTGTGGGCTTAAAAGGGTCTTCCCTCCCCCCTACTGACAGATATTTATCTAAAACAAAATGTTTCTTCACCGAGAGTATTTATTCAGGGCATGAGTTGTAATCGAGTTGACAACACTCACTACTACTCCAAGGATTAAACGAAGGGTCGTCATGAAAAAAAAAGCTAGAATAGATCAGGCAAATCATATTCAATCACCATGTCAGGAACCAAATGGAGCCACTTAAAAGTTTGACATGACTTTTTTTTTTCTCTCCGCCACCCAATTCCCCTCACTGTCGAGCCTACCCACCTTGTCCACATAATTTATTTCATTAAGATATTATTGATTTTCCCTTTGCAATAAATTACAATGAGCAGAGTGTCATGTTGGGAGGTAGTAATTAATGATTGGGTACTATACATAATAATTAGCCACGCAATGAGAGATCGACACTTGAAAGATGGGTGTCATTGACCTTGAGGAAGTTGATGGAGACGAGAGCATTCCTGGCCAAGAAAGGCTGCTGTGGTTGTCGGGAAAGAGAAAGAGAGAGAGTGAGAGAGAGTGAGAGGGAGAGAGTGAGTGAGTGTGTGTGTGTGTGTGTGAGAGAGAGAGAGAGAGGGGGGCAGAGAGAGAGAGACTGAGAGAGAGCATGAGAGGGAGAGACAGGTCGGCAGAGAGAGAGAGAGAGTGAGTGAGAACATGAGCGGGGGAGAGGGAGAGAGTGAGAGCAAGAGAGAGAGAGGACGCAAGGGCCTGCTTTGCACCATAGATACTATCAAGAGCCTTCTGATCGCCCCGCGTGCCTAATGAGGAAATTACAGCATAACGCCGACATATGTGCCACCCATTAGTCAGTGCTCTAGAATGCTGTGGTGTGCCTTCTCAATCCCCTCTGGCCCCTACAGTTTTATTCTGTCTTTGAGAGAGAGGGAGAGAGAGAGGGATGGATGAAAACGAGAGAGAGAGAGAGAGAGTAGCAGAAATAACAGCAGAGTTCTTCTTTGATGAGAAGAGACAGATTTATCATTGTTCCCTTTGAGACTGCTTTCTTACATCTACAGAGATGACTGGGAAAAAGTAGCTCACTCTGGGGCCATGGTTACCTACTCCCAGCCAAATGATTTTCAAAGGATCGTTCTACACCTATTGTGTCGTGTACAACAAACCGGATCGTGCATTTCAGAGGCTACCAGTGTCTAGATAGTTGAATGTCATTCTGCCCGTTTTTATTTGGCAAGAATAAGATCCTTGGGTGGAATTTCTGCAACTGCTGACTTGACTTCGTTTAGAACTACTGACCTGAAAAACCCCAGCAGTACCCTGCTGCAGAGAAGCCATGTCTTTCTTCGTCCAGGGCAAATGATGAGCGCCAATGGCATGCCTCCACCCCCCTCCATCCCTGACTCTTCACCCTCCACCCTCCCTCCCTGGACTTCCACCCTTCATCCCTGGCTTTATACCCTCCACCCTCCATCCCTGGCCCTCCACCCTCCCTTCACCCTCCACCCTCCCTCCCAGTGTTTCCCATACATAGACCATTCTGTGGCGCACACAGCACCACAGAAGGAAAACTGAGCGTCACAAATTGCTTCCGCCGTCTCATCAGACCTTCTAGCACCACACAATGCTACTTGGTCTGTGGGAAACACTGCCCCCCCACCCTACACCCCTAGCCCACCACCTTCCACCTGCCATCCTCAACTCTATACCCGCCACCCTCCATCCCTGGCTCTTTGCTTCCCTGTGTCTATACCCCTCTACCCCCAGTCTTACATCCCCAACTCCCACTCCACCCTACCCCCCTCCATCCACCCAGGGAGTATGAGTACATCCTGTGAATCAACAGTGTCCCCCCGCGGGTGGGTGGGGGCTAGTGGTGGTAGGTGTGGGTGTGTGTGTGTGTGTGTGGTCGGGGGCAGTAAACAGTAGAGGGATGTGGGTGGAGGAGGTGGAGGTGGAGATGGAGATGGAAGAGGAAGGTCCTGTACTTCAGGTGCTGTCCTGTGGTCTTGCCCGGACTCCCAAGGAACATCAGGCTCCAGTGGAGTGCAGGCCACCACGTGTGGGCTCCCTGACAGAGCTCCTGGGGCCTAGAGGCAGCTCTGCAGCCTGGGGAGGGGACGCCTGCTGCTATAACTGCTGAGAACAGAACAGCACCAAAGAACAACACCCCCCTGTGTGCACACACACACATACACACACAAGCACAAGCATACACACAGGCACACACACACACACACATGCATGCACGAACGAACACACACACACACAACATTTGTATGCCTATACACACACACTCACACACACACACACACACACACACACACACAGTGCCCACCCACTCAACTCCCCTACCCATAAGTACACACCCCCACTCCCTACACACATTCATGCCTCGCTGATGCTGCTGTGCACAGCACCACTGTCGCTCCCAGGCACACCCCCATCAAGCCTCTCTCTCTCTCATGCTCTCCTTTCCTCACTCGCTCTCTTCCTCTCTCACTATCTCTTTTTTCACTATCTGTCTCTCTGCCTCTCCCTCTCTGCCTCTCTCTCTGTTTCTTTCTTTTTCTGTCTCTCCTCTCTTTCACTTTGTTCCTACCCTCTGCATCTCCCACTCTCTTTCTCTTTCTCTCACTCGCACTCTCTTTTTCTCTCTCTCTCTCTCTCTCTGTCTTCCTCTCCCTCTCTGTCTTACTCTCCCTTTTCTCTGGCTTGTTTTTTATGTGTCTTTCTCTCTTTCTCTGAACTTTTTTTCCCCCTCTCAACAGTCATCCATCCCATCCCACCCACTCACCTCCCAAACAGTGCAGAGCACCATGTGCCACGCTCCCATTTTCAGCCTGCCTCTGCAAATCCCCCCCCCCCACACACACACCCCTCTACACCCACCCACCTACCTCAACACAACCCTCCAAACCCTCCACTCCCCCCCCCCCCCACCACCACCACCACAACACAATACTCCAAACCCTCCACTCTCCCTCTGTATTCTCTACTGTTTAACATCCTTTGATTGGGCTAATTATGGATAATTACCAAATTTACCTCTTCCAGTGCCCCTTTTAAGTAGGCATTGATTTACAGTTATCAATAAAGCGATCCAGGGTTTGGCCTTAGCTGTGCTGTGTAGCGTAGCATTAGCACGATGCAGGTCTTCTGTTAAGTCGGAACATCGTGGTGACATTCTGCAGGTGGAGGGGTTGCATGTGTGGTGCCTCGTGTGGCAATCATGGACCGGGATAACCGGTTGGCATGCCAACAATTGCCATGGCGCTGGCCAGAGTTCTGTTTTTGTGTTTCTATTCTGAAGTGTCAGCTTAAGTAGAGTCTTATTTATTATAATATTTTGTTATTTATCATTCATGAATACTTCTGTTTATTTAGTCATCCTGTTAAGGGTATCTCAAAAGGGTCCATTGTCATTGTGGATGTTAATGCGATTTGATCTGAGGTGGCACAATCCGGTCTCCCATTGCTTTAAAAAAAAAAAAAAAAAACATTTTGATGGCTTATCTGCCTCCCTGTGAATTTCACATATTTATCTTTCACTTTTTTTGACAGCAGTGTGTATCAGTCACAGACAACCAAGAGATGATGGCGGCATCCTGCTGGTTTAGTACCATAACACTCACAAAGCCTTTATTTGGATTATGATGTTCCCTGTCTGTTATTGTTGAAAAGCTGAGGGGGGAACAGAAACACACCATCTAAGAAGCCTCCAAATCAAGCACTCGCTCTGGCAAATCATAATAAACAGGGAGAGCGATCAGCAGAAAGTGCCTCTCTTTTGTCAATAGTCCCAGCTTCTGCCTTGTGGAAAAAAGACAACAGATTAGCTCGAGCCAGCAAAGGCGACACAACATATTTTTTTTTCCCACTCATTCTCTCTCTCCTCCCTTTCCTTGTCGTCTTGTGTGTCCAACTAAGTCATTAAACTGTGGCTCTGTGTAAAGTCTACTAGACATGAGAGCAGTCGGAGGAATGTGGCGCTGACTGCGTAAGTAAGCGGCAGGGGCAGGCAGGCAGGCGGGCAGGAAGGCGGGCAGGCAGGCGGTTGCCCAGTCAGGCACAAAAGGATGATGCGCCACACAGAAAGACGGATGTTTGCTTCCAAGTCCTACGCAGCTCAGGAGAGATAATTGCTACCAAAGGCGTAAATGTCACAAAACGTGTCAGCCCCACAAATATACATTTCTTTTTAACTTTCCATGTGGTTTTTTAGAATATTCGTTTAGAAGAATCTGTCTCTGAAAGAAAGCAGAGACAAAGGGGCCAAACAGCTGGATGGCTTTGCGGTTTGCATTCCTTCAGTGGAAGGCCATGAGCTAGTGCTTGGTGCATGGTATGGCCTGCCTCTTTGGTGCCATTGTGACACACATTGGGCCGTTCTGTGTGGCGTTGTGGGCCGTGGTCTGCCAGGCCCTGTGTTGTCCATCAAGGACCGTCTTTGGGGAGAGCTGTGAGTTTGTGTGACTCACAGATAAAGATCTTGTAGTAAGCGGGTGGGTGGCTGGGCACATTTGATGTCCACATTAAGAGCAGCTCTCGGGGATTTTGATATGGATCACAAGTCATGCTGGTTGCCCCCATGGACTGGCACTGCATCCCTCTGTGACAGAAGAGATCAGGCAGAGGTGTCATGGGAGTTGTGTATAGGGTGTGTATGCGCGTTTGCGTGTGTGTACGCTTGTGTGTGTGTGTGTGCCTGCAAGTATGTGTGCTTGTATGTGTGTGTGCGTGTGTGGTGGGTGTGGTGTGGAGGTGGGGGCTTTGCACTTTGTGTGTGTGTGTGTTTGTGTGTGTGTAGGTAATGGTGAACGCATAGAGAAACGATATGTGTATTCTGTGTGTGTTTAAATGACCCTGTTCAATTCCAGATTCTTGTCCCCTCTCACCTGGTGGTCATTTCAAAGTAAGCACAACAGCTTTAAAGGCTATCTTAGAAAATGACCTTTTTTTTCGCAGGAAGGGTGCCATCTCATTAGAGATCAGATCATTAGTCCCTCTCACCCTTAGAAAATGAGAGCTGAAGACACAAGAAAAATAATCACGAGGTGGCAGATGAATTGCAGGTGATAAGGGGTCAGACTTGATAAAAAAGTAACCAAAAAATGAATGCCTCATCAAAGGGCGAAATGTCAGAGTGTTGGCTTTGGACTGTGAATCCAAATATCTGTATATCCCATCCCTCTGACCTTTCAGCAAGGCTTTGCCCCACCAGCGGATCAGTATGCATGGACGGTCATTAGTCTGGGTTGTCTCACTCTCCTAAGTACACTTAATTATCTTCAGCAGTCACATTTTTCAGGAGCTACACTTGATTCGGTTTGCCCCACCAAGCAGATCCCACAGATTTAATTAACATTGGCAAAAAAAAGGACACAAGAAATTATTTTCACTGCCAGAATAACTTTGCCAGGATGTTATTTTTTATTATATCAAACATAATTTGTCAGCAGTCTGTGTCCGTGTCCACAGCAGTGGATAAATAAGGTTATTTGGGTGTGCTGGTACAGTGGCTAGGCAAGTTCCCAGATGAATAGGTTTTAAGTGCCCTCAAGAAGCCTGTTGCTTTGATATCTTGTTTTCCGTCAGCACAAACAGATGTGTTGAACTGCGTCTCTTTTTCTCCGGAATGTTCTCGGTGCAATTAATAATAAGCACTCAAGCAATCAGTGGCTGGACCTCTGGCAGTTCAGAGAGGTTTCCTCAGTGGTTTATTTCATCCAGATCACTACCCCCTTCCTTCCACATCTCTCTTTCCAGCTTTCTCTCTGTCTGACTATCTCTCTCTCTCTGCCTCTCGCACCCTCTTTCTCTCTCTTTCTGCATCTCACCCTATTTCTCTCTCTGTCTCTCTCTGTGTGTCTCTGCCTCTCACCCTTTTTCGCTCTCTGCCTCTTTCTCTCCCTCTCTCTCTCTCTTTCTCTTCTCTGTTTCTGCATCTCTCAACCTATTTCTCTCTCTCTCTCTCTCTCTCCCTCTCTCCATCCCTCTCTCTCTCTAAATGGCTGAGACTAAATATATGTATGTGTCACAGGCAGCTATCCCAGACAAATTAATAGTGAAAAAAAGAGAACCCCCAAAAAACGAGCCAGGCTGCATTGCTGCATGGCAACGACATTTTGCTTCATTAGGCAGAGCTCATGAAAAGGAGGTATTCATGGAGATCCGATAGTGGTGAGCTGTGGCGTTATTAATACGGCCCGATTTCTTAACGAGATAAGGACTTTCCTCCCCTCCCCCCCCCCCATGGCCTGGCTGTCTATTAATTTACTCACCGCTTAAATTATCTCCATGATGTTTGCTGTGCCATTCTACAGGATGTGGCCAAGAAATATTTTTTTTCCCCTGGTTTCATTTTGGCAGTGTAGCTTTGACGAATAGGACGAGGCCGGTTACTCGCAGGCTTATTATAGGAGAAGCCGCAATATCTTTGACAACTGCGTGACTTTTTTTTTTCCCTTCTCCTCCTCCTTCCCCACTTTCTTTCAGGGAGACGGAGAGCTACAGCTGCAGACAGGACCTGTCCAATCTTTAGCGCTGTCCAGGCACATAACAAGGAGTCCCCATCCTTGCCAAGCTGTGAGAGGCTCTGTCTCTGGCCCTCTAGCCCTGAATCTCATTATGAAATTGGATGCTCCTCCTCAACTCATGCACATTCTCTCTCTCTCTCTCTCCCTCTCTCTCTCTCTCTCTCTCTCTCTCTCCCTCTCTCTCTCTCTCTCTCTCTCTTCCTCTCTGTCACTATCAGCCCTTCCCTAAGGAAATGTGGCTTGTCAAAGAATGACAGGAATCGTCTTCGCACTTACAGAATGTTAACACTTTACAGAGACATACTGAATTCACCACTGACTGATTAAGTCTCCATTGGGGGTTTTTGACTGAAACGGCAGGATCTGGATTCATACAGTAAGTTGCATGAACACAAAAGAGAAACAGAATGAGAGATAGACAGAGAAAGACAGAGAGCGAGAGAGATAGAGGGGGAAAGACAAGAGAGAGAGAGAAAGAGAGACAGAGAGAGAGGAATGTGTGACCATCGGATTTAGGGCTATGAGAACAGACAGTGCGCGGAAGTTGAGATGAGGCTCCAAGTCTATGAGGCTGTTGAACAGGGTCCAGGCTTTGTTTTCAGCACCCACCTGCTTCTTCTTGGCAGTCGTGGACACACACACACACACACACACACACACACACACACACACACACACACACGGGCGCGCACAGTCCCATAATAGCTGAGGGAGTTGCTGGCGAGTATTGCATGGATGTGCCAGTACAGCACATTGCACAGTACTCACCTTGTCGGATCCAGAGTTGAGTCTTGGAGGAAAGTTAAGTAAACACAGTATGTTCTCCTGGACAGAAATAACAAACAAACAAACAAACAAACAAATACACAGACACACACACACACACACACACACACACACACACACACAGAAGAGAACACAGTCATAAATATGAAATTATTGAATGGTGTTGTTTCTTCGCAAGTATTTTAATGGCACTTTGGAGCTCTTCAGAGTTTGACGTTAGTCATTATGTTCTGCATGTAGATGGCTGTCAAGTGCACAGTGGTGTCTCTCATCACATACTGTATGCCGGGAAATGAAATAGGACATGAGATAACATCTCTTCCAATTATTCTGCCGAACTAGAAGGGCTGATTTTCACTTGATTGCTTTTGGGAACGAAGCATTTTAAACATGAATTAGCTTTTTTTTTATGTTCTTTTATTTTTGGAGGTGCTTGTTCATAAAAAAAACCCACAATATTTAATAGAACATGGCTCCTTGCACACACATTCCCCATGAGGAAAGTCGGCGGGGTGAAAAAAACAAGCGAGGCAGAGGCAAGAAATGGAAGGAGAGAGAGAGAGAGAGAGAAATGGGGGAAGGGAACACAGTTGGCACTGTGAAAGGTGATTTATGGTGTATGGTAACATATCAACAAGTTTAACTTTAATTGTTTTCTTTGTGATGGGAGGAGGGGTAGTTAATACAGCCCAGTGATTGATGGCCTGGGGCAAAGCATTTGGCTGGGTACTTTGTCTTTCCTACTTTGGCTTCGAAATGAAAACCAGTTGATAAAAACAATTAATTGATGAAAGGAGTTCAACATGAAATACCAGAAATGGATTCCCAAGCACGGATGCTTTAAAAAAAAAAAAAAAAAAGAGTTAAAAAAAAAGAAATGCTGCAAAGCGATTAAATAATGTCAGCATTTCGCTGGGCTTGCACGTTTAAAATAAGCAATTACTATTTCACACCACTTTTTTTTTTGCTGATAAATTCTATCTGTAGCCATTTCATCTTATCGCTCAAACAAATGAGGTGGGAAGCCATAGATTATGAATTCCCAGACGCACGCTCAAAGGGGAAACTGAGCCATGTTAACCTAAATAAGCCGGTCGGAACACCATGTCACTTCCACAAAGGACCCGAACGCCGCTAAGAGATTAGCTTGCCTGTGTATAAATATGAAGGAAAAAAAAAACTAGATGCCACATTATTTAGGCCACATTAGCCCCGGGCTAATAAAGACGACCGTCATTGACATTTGACTCGGCGATGTAACTGTTAATCATACGTTTCTGAGCTCCACCTGCAGTAATTTTCAAAGACAACAATGGCGGACGGGGGCTGAGAGGTGAGGAGCAGCGATTGTGGCGTCCCAGTAAATCACGGGGGATAATTAATGAGAATGTGCCAGGGACAGGAACACACTCTAATCGCGCTGTCTCACGGCACCCCAGTCAGCAGACAGCCTGGCCGACCCGTGTGTGCACACACAGATACACACACACACACACACACACACATGCATATGCACACACGTCTATATGCACACACACATGTATGACCACCCCTATCCACAAACACACACATGCACACAACCACTTTTGCACAGGCACACACACACACACACACACGCACAAACACACACACACACACAATTGTAGACTCAGGTACATACACACGTGCATACAGACAGAAACTATTTTATTAACACACACACACACACACAAACAAACACACACTCACACACCCACGTACACAAACACACACACACAAAGACACACACATGCACACTCAAACACATTCATTAACACAATCACAAAAGCTCTCTGGGAGTGCAGGCACACTGTATTTGTGGTCCCTCTCGCTTTGAGGCGTATTATTCCCCTAAATACTTGATGCATGGAGGCTTTGTCTGGCATGTAACCTGTCATCTCCGGCCTCGATAACTCAGAGAATGTGCGAGTGCTCTATTTATTTAGTGCATTAGTTCCAGCCGGCTGGCCACTGGCACAGAAATGAAGAAAGGGATGATTTACTTTCTCTGATTATTGAATGAAAAAAGAGGAAGAAGAAGAAGAAGAAGAAAAAAAAAAACAGAACCCAGTGAGTGAGCATTGGCGGAGTTTTTAATTAAGTTGGGACAAAAACTGGTCTATCCTCAGTTGATTCATAAAAATGACCTTCGCTGTAAATTACGGTAATGAAATATGAAGAGTCATGGCTGGCGGGGGGGTGGTGGTGGTGGGGGGGGCTGAGAAGAGAGAGGGGAGCTGAAAAACAATCAGTGGAAGGGACTGCAATGCGGCCTCTCATCTGAGAATGAAATGGGGGAAAAAAACACATGAAACACCTGTCATGACTAATAATGGTTGTATTTCCCATCACACACATATACACACACACACATGGACACAAACATAAACATACACACACACACACACATACACATGGTCACAACACATACACATGGACACAAACATACACACACACACACACACACATAGACACACACATACACATGGTCACAACACACACACACACACACACATAGACACAAACACATGCGCACACACACACACACACAACTTTTTCAAACTCTAGGGGATTTGAGTGCAGCGCTCTGGTCAGAGGCTGGACACGGCTGGTCCCAGGCTGGGTGGCGTGTCATAATAATGTCAGTGACTGACGTGCTGCCAGGAGATGTTACTCTGGGAATCAATCACTCTCATCAATCGGCAGGACCACTGCGAGAGCCCCAACGCCCGCTAGAGAAATGAGAACGAGATTGCCAGCCAGCCACCCACCCCCCACCGCACACACATGTGTGCACACACACACACACACACACACACAAACGCCCCTCGTCCTCTGCTCTGTGGTGTAATTGCTATTTTTGGGATCATGGCCTATTATTTTTCTGGCAGCGTGGGTTCCTGCCCCAAATATAAAATGGACCATAACAGGGGCACAGTCAGAGTTCAAGTTTGCCAAAGTCTAATAACGAGCAGAAAACAAGAGCAGTTGGGAGAAAAGGGGGCGTATGTGGGGGTGGGGAGGGGTGGAGTGGGGGAGAAAGGGGCGGGGTGGCAGTTAGCGGTGAGAGGATGTGTGAGAGAACTGCCCCAGATGGTTGACGAGCAACGAAAGTGTCCTTTTGATTTGATGGAACTCTCCGTGACCCCTTCTATGTGCGGGGAGAGAGGGCTGAGGGGTGTGGGGGTATGGGGGTGGGGTGTGGTGACTGCTTGATGAAGCTCGGACTGAAGGGCCTGGGTTTTGACAGCGGAGACTCAGTTAGACGCATACTGTATCTTGGATAACTGGTGATGTGAAGTCTGACAGTATTCTTGGAAACATTATTTTTTTAAAAAAGAAAAGAGGAGAGAGAGTGTTTGTGAACTTGTGGGGTGCAAATATTGCCACCGTTATAAGAAAGAAGAACAAAGAAACCAGCAGTGTGAAGAAAGATGGAAACACATGTATACACACAAAGGCAAGAAAAGCAAACTAGTGAAAACATTCCTATTCTTCATTCACTGGAGTTTGATGCTGTCCTATTGTGTAGAGTGCAGACATCAGGTTTTACAGACTGAATACCAATCGTGACTTTTCAAACAGTCTGAGCCAGCACTCTTTCCCGCTGAGCCATAGTTTGGAGTTCAAATGTTATTATTTTCTTTGTTATTTTGGTCTTAATCTGCTTTTTATTTTTGTCTTAGCATCTGATATTTCAGCCTACTACCTAAAAAAAAAAAATATGGAGATTCAAGAGGGAAAAATTCACCTCAGGATCCCCCCCTGCAGTAAATCTTCCAATTTTCTCTTATTTACTTTATCGACACAGCCGACCCAAATAAAAACAACATCTTAGGATTACAGAAACAGCTTTCTCGTGAGGGTTTAATGATGCAAGAATATGCAAGCCAATTTGAAAAGGAAAGAGCAGGCACAGACGTGCCAGTGTACTAGGTGCTCTGTCCTCACTGCAAAACCAAGCAGACAGGATGAACAAAGTCAAACGTTCACTTCTTCACTCTTTCTCTCCCTCTCTCTGTCTCTCTGTACCTCTCTTGCTCTCCTGCTCTCTTTCATTCTCTCTCTCTCTCCCTCTCTCTCGTGCTCTCTCTCTCTCTCTCTTCCCTCTCAATCTTTTCCCCTTCAGCCCCTCTTCCCTCACTGAGTAAAGTGTGTACACACACACACACACACACACACACAAACACACACACACACATACACACACACACACACACACACACCTCATCCCATCACTGAATTTTCTCCCAGCTCCATGTTTACGTGGAATTTACACATAAAAACTCCACGTTGGCAAAAACCAATTACTGAGTCCTACATCCCATCGCTCTCCACAACAAACTATTCTATCGAGCGGGTGATAATTACCACAGTCACATCATAAAGCACCTGAAACAGATTGGTGGCTCACTCGTATTGATCCCACCGTGGACTCCCCCTCTCCTGGACTCCCCCTCTCCTGGACTCCCCCTCTCCTGGCAGCTCATTGTATGCCCATTCCACACGAGGTCTACTTTACCTTCAGACCCCTGGGCTGCTGGACGGGGCACTGTGGCTGCATCACCTCTCTCTCTCTCTCTCTCTCTCTCTCCCTCTCTCTCTCTCTCTCTCTCTCTCTCTCTTTCTCTCTCTCTTTCTCTCCCTTTCTCTCTCTCTCTGTTTCTTTCTCTTTCTCTCTCCCTTTCTCTCTTTCTCTCAGCCTCTCTCTTCTCTTTTCTATTTCTCTTTTCTCTCTGTCTTCCTTTTTCACTGTCTCTTTCTCTCTTCTCTCTCTCTCTCTTTCTCTCTCTCTGTCTTTGTTGTTGTAGTTGTTGTTAATATTATTTCTGTTATTGTTATGGTTGTTGGTGGTGGTGGCTTATAGGTTTTCAGAGCTAGTGTAATTCCGTTGGATAGAGATGAAGTTGTTGCTTTCTCAGGCAGTTTGTTTGAAGCCCAACCTGTGCTGCTGTAGTTGGTTTTTCGCTTGTGTTGCTATCCGACAGTGTGTCCAGGTTGGCTCCCTTGTTGTGCCATTAGCCAATTTCTTTTTTTTTCCTTTTTCTCCTCTCCTCCTCCTCCTCCACTCCCCACTTCATCGGGAATGACCACACACCCCGAATGTATCGCTTTTTTTTTGCTCCCAAATGGCTTCTTTAACCTAAAACTCTGACTTTTTTCTCTCTCTTAAAAACTGACCTTTTTCCTCTCGTTCACGTAACTCTGGGGCTTGCCCTGGGTTGGACCAGCTGTGTCCAACGCTTCATTACACACTTGTCCTCAAGCTTGTCAGCCTCTGACCCTGAAACCGCAGCCTTCTAACCACGGGTGCATACACACAAACACATACACACACACACACACACACACACACACATATACAGTACACAGACACACACACGCACTCACATAGTAGCACACATATGCACACACTTACACAGTAGCACACACATACATACAGTAGTATACACACACGCACACACACACACACAGTAGCACACATGCACATAGTAGTAAACACATGCACACACACATACATACACACACGTACACACACACCTACACAATAGCACACACACATACATACAGTAGTGAACACACACCAACACATTAACATACACACACACAAACACACACAGTAGTACACACAGACACACATTCCTATACACTAATGCTCGTGCACACACACACACACATTTACATTGACATTTACCTACCATACAGTAGGCACCTAGACACTTCGGAGAGTTATGCTGACCTTCCAACAGTACCCTTTAAACAGAAGAAAAAATAGCTGTTTTTTAGCAGGGGTTCATCTCTGTCTTTCATTTTCCATTACCACATAAGGATGGGCTGTTTTCCAGGCCAACACTCAACATCGGATTGACCAAACAGCAGCACACTTAGACATACACACACACACCTAACACAA
>CM059288.1:12428081-12435581 GCA_030347295.1 Setipinna tenuifilis | reverse complement strand
GTTCCGCGGTCGTGCACTCCAATTTCCCATCATGCCTCCCATCTGTCCGGCCGCACCTTCACCCGGCGCGCTTTGGCACCTGCTCCTCTGATGGCTTCATTCACTGTTCGCACCGCTCGCTTGGCAGAGACAGAAAGCAGCTTTTTTTTTTTTCAACGCATTTCAGATGAATCGGCATGATGGGCGTATTGCCTCTGCTATGGAAATTAGTCACTTGAGAAGAGGTGCCAATAGATGAATTAACTGGGGTTTTTTTTTTCTCCGGCTGCTATCGCATTAAATGTCAGTTCGATTTATTCATTTTCTTTTGCTGGGAAATGATTTTAAGAAGATAGCAGGGGGCATATGTTTTTTTTTTTTTCTGGTGGACCAGTCGAGTTACTAAAGGTGTTTTCTTTTTTTGTTTGTTTCTCTCTGGCACCTGTTTGTGGCAAGCAACTGGTCCATAAAGTGCTGACACACAGTTTTGTTTTCCCGCCAACAATAGTCACAGAGTGTATCAGTTGCTCTCTAGGGTGCATTAACATGTCCAGATTATTCACGTATTGATTTTGTGCTAATTGTGTGGTTCACAAAATCTATCGGTGGGCTACGGATGACAGAGCGCCCTTTAAAAAGCCACTTCAGACGAACTGTACAGGTCTGAGTCACGAGTTTAGGAACTGGTCATCAGCATCGGACATGAACAGATTTTGGATGAACAGCATGTGTTGTACAGTTTTACATTACAAAATCCATTATTTTCCTCACAGTTAGTGAAAGAAAAACTTTGCAAATCATTTAATTAAAGATGGATGGATGGATGGATGGATGTTAATCAGGAAAACAAAGAGAATCATCAATAATACATTCGTATCTCAGTTGCTACTATATTCTTTAATCAGAGTTTGTTGTGAGAATACATTTGACAACACACAGTCTTTCTGTAGGTGAACAGATATTATAGAAAAGTTTTGGTAACACTTCTATGAACCCAGTCTACATAACATGCTATAAACACATTCATAAAGGGTTATAATGCATTCATAAAGCTTTTTAATGATTGACAGAAGTATTCATAACTATTTATACACACTAATGACGGCCTTTTTGAGGCATTATAATGCTATGTTTTGAGCCACCACAACTTTAAGTGACACAGTGCATTATAAAGACTCTTTAACCTTTTTTTTTTTACCTTATAACAGTCTTTATCAAATGGTCAACAAAGCTTTATAATGCACTGTGTCACTTCAAGTTGCAAAGGATTATAAGATAGCCATATAATAGTTTCTGAGTGCATTCATGAGTATACATAGTTGTGTATACTTGTGCAAATTATTATACATGATTTATAAATGCATTATAACCATTTATGAATGTGTTTATAGCACCATAATATGAACACTGGGTTCATACAAAGTGTCTTCTAAGTATTACAAATATAGAAAACATTTTAGTTGAATATAGTGTGTGTGAGCCTAAGGGTGTACTCACACTAGGTGTGTTTCACTCATAGGGGTGCGGAATGGAGCAGTCACACTGGTGAAATGAACTAGACTTGGGGGGGCCAAGTGTACTTAGGTGCAGTATGAATGGCATAGTGTGAGTATGCCCTAAATCTTCTCTTAGCCTGATTAAGAGAGGGTACCCAACCAAATCACAGTTTTCACCAGAAGGCCAACACAGTGAATCAATCACTCTGCAGTATAATGTTGTTTGTTGGTCATTAACGACGTGTCTGACCCCAATGAATTTCTATGGTGGGTGTCCAGTGCGGAATGAACACAGTGAAAATTTGTGGCCTGGAAATGGCATGTTGGCCCGTTAGAGTTACTGTGTGCAACTGAGTGAAGCAAAGCAACAGAGTCAAATAATAGAAATTCTTTGTGAAATACTGCTTTGGATGCACAATAAAAAGGAAAGAAAAACTACCCAACACAAAGCTCTTGCATGACCATGCAAATGAATAGTTAATTTTAGCTAAATGTTTAGTTTGGCAGTCTGCCAGATTATAGATCAGACCTTTGTTTTTCCCCCCGCAGTGATATGACAGCCCCACAGATCCTACAGTCCGTTAAATATCTGAATGTAGGGATATGTCAATGCACACATAATGTTTTGTTGGCCAGAGCAGAGCTGTGTGTTGTGCTGTTGAACAGTTTTTTTTGTCTGTTCTCTGTTGTAATGATGTAGAACTCTTGGTAGCCTGGTAACCATCCCCTTGTATACACCATTACAGAGGGTCTGGCTGTGCTGTGTTTTTGATGCATTCCCTCAGAAATGTTTTCTTCCGGGAGATGTAGACTCTGCTGAAGTTTTAAAAAAATTGATTCTGCCTTTACCCAATCGCTTATGTCTGGTCTGCAATTAGTCTGGTTATAAGCCTGCTAACTGATTGGTTAGGCAAGGTTCTGCCTGGGAAAACCATGTCAATAGAGCCTCAGCCAGACCCTCTGTACAAAATGAAATGAAGTACGAGGGGTTGGTTTACCAGGCTACCTTGAAAACACTAAACACAGGAGTGAGATACCCAGCCAGGAGTGCTACAAGCACAGTAACTAACTTTGCCTCACATTTGTCCCTTTGCACAGCCTCAGTCATCTGTGCTTAAAATGTGTCATTTCGCACAAAGACAACAGTAATTTTTTCCTCTGCTCTTTATATAGAGATTTGGCTGTCATGTGATGACAGAGTCACACACATTAGGCAGACAGTCTATTCATTAAAGCCCATAATCATGGAGAATAATTAAACAGATAATAATGGCACTTTGCTATCTGCTAAATTAAAACTAGGAGCTTATCTGTGAAAGCAGGAAGCATTTTAATAAAATTATGCATTGGTATTGAATTAAGCCAAAACTGCCGTTTATACAAATTGCTGCATCATTGCTGCCTGGAAAGACTTCTTCCAATATTTGTAATCTTAACTTAAGGGGAACCAACCAAGCAGTTAACAGTTAACTGGGGGTTTGTCTCTCTGTACAGTTAATCTTACAGTATGCTTGTAATAAAGACTTCTAAGACAGTACTTCCTAAGGAGGCTTCGATGAGCTCCTGACATGACAATAAGCAGTGTTGTCATTTGCCATGTGTTTCTGTTCTTCCGTTTCACAATACCTATTCTTAACCCTGATCACCAGATTGTTGTTCTGTTCTCTCTTGCTTCTATTTTATTGCCTCATGCCATATGGCTTACAATTCAGTAGATACAGCGTTTGAAAAAGTATGATGATCTTCCTCATGTTGTTTATCATCGCCATCATCATCATCAGCTGTTGAAATAACACATGCATATGTGTGCATATGTGCATTGCTGTTGAGAGGAGGTTAGTTGCCATCTTACCAAAGCAAAAAAAGTGACCCTGTTGATTACACATATCAAAACACACAGCTGCACAAACATTTTTGCCACTTACCTTCATTTAAAATTGCCAAATGGCCACCAAAATGCAGCTAGATGCTCAGATCGCAGTTGAACAAGCAGCAACCAGCTAGGTGTGTAGTGGCCAGTCAGTAGTGGGGGATGGGTGCCTTGCTCATGGCCACCTCAATCGTACGAAAGGCTGGAAGCAAGCACTAGTCATTCGTTCCCTCCACCCACCTGTCAGTGTGGGGAATTGAACCCATGACCCTCCTGCAGGCTGCAGGTCAAACACCTTAACCTCTAGTCTAGCCTATGGCCAAGCTAGAGGTCTTTTAAACACTCGATTAAAAGACAAGTATAACAAACTGTCTATGTCAGCATTACCTGAAAAAAAGTCCCAGAGACTTGAGACGTGACAACATTTCAAGAGATATGGTTGGGGGAGACTGCAGATAACATGTGCCCTGGGGAGCATGATGGAGCCCGGGGCCTTAGTCTGTGCCAACCACCATGACAGCACCCTATGAATTTGGATCTGCTTAAAATACTGTTTGAGCAATAGTTAGAAAAACCTTTTTTTTGCCAAAACTGATGACATTTTCAGGCCAGATTTTGTTCATAGGGGACCCTGCAGCTGACACATTTGAAAATCTCAAGAACATTTTACCGCTGCAGCTGAAGTGACGAAATTGTGAACGTATGTTCACACTTGGTGACATTCTCTTAACAAAATAGTCATAACTTGCAATTGGCTTTACACCACAAAGATTGCTGCTTGCAGCTGTATTCAGATGTATTGTTATAGATGATGACCTTGTCCTGTCATACATATAGATTCTTTGTATTTAATATTGTTTTTGAAAGCACAATCTTTAGTATCATTCTTTAGAATCATTTAAAAACCTATTCTTGACTTCACCTGGTAAATGTACATCGAATTAGTATTTTGAGTCCTTCAAAAGAAATCTTCAAGAGAAAGGACTGTGGATCCGCCACAAGTAGAGCAGTGCATTGTCACTATTAATTAGTATGACAAAACACTTCCTAATTACCCTAGTTGTCATGGTTACTAAAAACTGAGCAACCCATAGATGCAGAAAATGTACATCTTTCTTTCTGCTCTGGATACCAAAATGGAAACAGCGGCTGCCTTCTCAATAAACATTACTGCTGTTTTTCTCCGAAAATGGCATCTAACTACATCTTGTCATACTCTATAAACCACAGTGTCTGGGTTTTTCATGGTTGTGACTTAAAATAATCATGCCTTACTAAAGCCAGAAGTGTGCAAGGGCAATGACATGCTTTGCAAAAAAAATAAAAATAAAAGCAGAAACAACAAAAGACAAAAGAACAACAAAAACAAAGAAACAGATGACAGCTAGAGCAGAAAGTTTGCTTTCTGTGACTCAGGTCTTCGTCAGTCTTTTCACTTATCAAACTTACCTCTCATGTCACCTGGGACAAACCATTTGTACATTAATGTAAACAGACATAGTTATAACAAGGGTCATCGCGTTATAGGTCAGTGTACTGATAACAGGGTTTCATGTCTCTGTCTCCTGTTCTCTCCATCTCATGTGCACGGTCCTTTTTTTAACACCTTTCCCAATTAAGCCTCCAAGTTCTCACACCCACGCTAACAAGTTGTAAGCCAAGGGGATGTTGGGTGATGCAGCAGAAGAACCGCAGCACGTTTGTGAGCAAAGTGGTGACAACGTTGCTCGGGGAGTGTGTTAATTAACTCATCAGCATCTCCCGTGCACACACGACGAGGAACGTGACTGGCACGGCCGAGGCAAGGCTGGCGAGTCGTTACAGGAGATGCAGATGGTGCAGGGCTACTCCCACCCAACGTGTCGAAAGGCTTTTTTCCTCCCCCTCAGATTAATTAATACTCACTTAATGATCAAAAAGCGTGAGAATCCTGACAGAGGAACCCGTCAGCTTCCCCCGTCAACAGGCCGACCACTGTTATATTGTTTTGAAATGTGTTCATTAAAAGGGAAGATGATTAATGTGTCAGCAGGAAGCCGGTTAGAGGGAGATACAGTAGCATCCTGGCAAGAGCAACCAACAAGCCTGGATGCACAATAAGCATCGAGTGGTGGTGCAAAAAAAAGCACTTGGAGGGTAGAAAGAAAAGCCAAATTGCCTGACCTGGAGGTCGCAGGCATGTTGTGCATCCCAAACAGTGGCTAAGAAGAGAATCCTCTTAGGCCGGCCTAACGCCAGATCACCTGCACAAGCATTTCGCTCTGGCTGGAACATTGTCATCAGCCGCTATGTGTAAAAAAAGACCCAACTTGTCCCCTTGTGGCTGTCTTGTTTCCCCTTAAGCTTGGGCCCTCTACCACAGGCCTCGCAGACTGACGGACACTGCTGTATCTTAGTTGTCCACAGGAATGCACTTTTCTGTACAGAGATGTCACACACACACACACAAACACACAAACAAGAGAGACAGATGCCGGAGAAATACATGTATATCGATAGAATCTGTCGGAGACCACTGGGGTTCTCTTTATCTTTATTGTATTTCCAGCTCTTCATAAACAACAAATGTGTGTGTATTGTGTGTCTGTAAATATAGCCTAATAAAGATATAATAAAGATGCTTAAAAAAAAACTGTATAAAATCGCAAACTTGAAAACTACTGTAAGAATATTGCTGGGATTGTACATGCTCAGTTGTATAAGCAGTATTTCCCACAGCTGACATTTGTTAAAGTGGTGGTTGTCCAGAGAGGTATGGGAATATTTCAGAGAAATAGAATAAAAGAGAAAAGTGTATATATATGTATATATATATATATATATAGAGCTCTAAATAAATGTAACAAAGTCAAGAAGTGTGCGGTGAACTTTTTTTTTCCTCTTTGAAGTTTATTTTATCCTGCGTTTACCAGCACCTTAAGCTGTGCATGGATTTTTGAACCTTTGGATATATATATATTGTTTCTCCAGCTCTAATTGCGTCTCCAAGCCTTATACACATGTAAATACATGTAATGTAATACACTTAAAAGTCAAAGTCAATGTACTGTAATTGGGGAAAGTAGGTTTTATGAACAAAAACAATCATGCCTGCATTATTGGCTTACAAAAATAGTACATCAGTGCAACTATAGTTAACATAACATTAACTATTTGACCTTGATATGCAGATTTTTCTATATTATGTTTCTTCTCACCGATTTCACATAACTAAAAAATAAATAGGTTGTGTATTCACAACCTATAGTGTAAATAGGTTTGTATTCTTAATATTAGAAATGATATGGACTGACTTTGGAAACTATAAGAGGTCTAATTTGCTGTAGCCAACACATTCCAGCAAGGGTTATGAGGTACAGGGTCCCCCCCCCCTCCTTTTTCCATAGGTTTTAATGGCACTCATGGACACAAAACAATGTTGGCAAATCATAATGGTAAAAGACACTGCAGCTGACAGAGTCTGCCTTTGAACAGTAAAAATGATAAAAAGTAGGCTTCTTCACAAACAAAAAATGTATTACATTCATTGCATGTATTGAATATTGCTGCAATGCCAGCTGCAAAATGGTGGCAACCAGTGGTTAAATTGGTTTTTTGTGAGTGGTCAATGTCACACTCTGTTGTACTACTATAAATACTGTAGCAGAGGGGAGCTCAGCTCAGGCTGGCTGTGTTGCAGAGGTGAGGAGGCGGAGCTGAGCTCAGGAGGGCTCCGGCCCAATTTAAACTCTAGTGGCGACGGTGATATACGATGTCCCCTAGTCAATGCGCTATCTATGTATGTGGAGTCGATGTGAAAAAGTATCTTTAAGGTCAGGTCTGTTGTAAGCAGGCAATAGGTTTGGCCAGGTGTCTTTGTAAGAGGCAATAGTAAGACTAAGTGTGACATTTTCCACCCAGACTGTAAGAATAAAGTGAAGTAAGCCATATCTTATTACGTTATTGCCTCCAGTTATTACATTGTCAAAGGATTTTTTACAACTAGGCCAATATCGTAATAACCAGCCAATAATGCAATAACTTATTACGCTATCGGCAAGATGTTATTACGTTATTGGCTTTATTACATTTAAAATGGCCCAAATTATTATGTTATTGGCAGTTATTACGTTATTGGCCCTTATTACGTTTTGGGTTGATACATAGACAATAATA
>CM059288.1:12410581-12423081 GCA_030347295.1 Setipinna tenuifilis | reverse complement strand
CATAGGGTTAGAGTTAGGGTTAGTGTTAGGTATGTACAGTGTAAATGCATGATATTACATGTTGTTACATATAGATACACTAAAAACATGAACCGTTAAAATAAAGCGTTATTTAATAAAGTGTATCTCTTTTGCCTTCCTCTTAAGTGGGCCCGCCAGCATGGTGGCCTTGTTGGCGTTGGAGTTGGCCGTGCATATTGTCCTGCTCCTGCCTGCTCCTGTACTTTCCCCGGGGCACTTGGGCCTAAAAACACAGAACAACACAGAAATCTGATGTAATGCCGCCGCGCTGACAGCGGTAATGGATCATAAATCCCGGGTTCAGGTGGTGTTTGATCGTTAATCAAATGACAGACCCGCTGGCCCGAGTCAAATCCATCAGGACCCGACAGAACTCTGGAGGGGGAGGGGGGAGGGAGGGGTGGCGGCTGGGGTGTCAGGGGGGTTGGATGTCAGGTGTGGTGTTGTTGTTTGTTTGTTTATTTATTTATTTTGGTGGGGGAGGGGAGTGTGAGGGAGCAAATGCATTATGGCCTCGGTAATATGTTGTCCTCACGGCCACAGCTCACGTAAGAGCCCATGTGAGGAGGAGCGGGGAATGGCGATAGAGCATGTGGTCTAATACATGTTCCGAGCCATGAAAATATGTGCCAGTGTCTGAGTATATCATTATGCTAATGTGCGACAGGACTATTGCTTGTGTGCATGTGTACGTGCGTGTGTGTGTGTGTGTGTGTGTGTGTGTGTGTGTGTGTGTGTGTGTGTGTGTACGTGTGTGTTTTTCCATCCCCTTCCCCCACAAACCAACTAAACCCCCGGGTCAAGTGTTTTATTTAGCTCTTTATGGTAAGCAGCCCAGGGGGGACATATTCACATTTGTTACATCTCGCGACAGTCCAAACTGCCCAAGAAGAACCCGGTTATGTTCGTGCCCCCCCTCCCTCCTTACCCACCCCCACCCCCCACCCCCTGTAGCATGGTGTCTGGCTTCTCATTTCTTTTTACTGCAGGGTCATCATAAAGATAAAAAATAATCATCTCTGGTAGCAAAGCTGTTTTCAAAAGGTTTCAGTCGCCTTCTCTATCATCTTTGAACAACACTGCCAAATGGCGCTGACTCAGGGAGAATTCTTTGATCCGTTTGATAAATTGCCTCGTCTCGCGTGTAATTTAAATGGGTCTAAAGCTTGTTTAGGGAGGCACAGGAGTGAGTGCAGTGGTCCCCGGGGAATCCTATTCGATAGATATATAAATAAGTAAGTAAGTAAATAAATAAATAAATAGCGAAAACACATCTCCACCTGCTGCAATATTGAATGCTACACCAGGTACTTGTGCAAACTACTGGCTTTTACTGATTTTTTTTTTTCTTTTTTTTTGTGTGTGTGTGTGTGTGTGTGTGGCGCTTTGGGGAACATTCCACATTTTTTTAGTGCCTATTGGATGCCTTTGAGGAAGTTCTGCTTTTTTTCTTTTTTACTTTAAAATAAAAATTGTAATGTTTTCATTCATTCCCACACAGTACAAGCCCATTACTACCCACACAGAGACAGACAGCAGGGCTGATGCAGAGCCATATGCCAGCCTGTCTTGTGTCCTTGCCTGATAAACAGCTGCATTGTAAAGACCGCTCAAGGTGCGGTGCGGTGCAGTGGTACACTCCATTGGATTTACTTCACAATTATCAATTCAAACTGCCTGACTGGCTGTGAGAGATTCTCTGATGGATGGAGGGAAGAGGAGGCTGAACTGCTGGAAGCGTGTGTGTAGTACGTCTCTATCTGTCATCCTACAGTTCAAACAGTGTTACCTCGCAGTGTCTTCCAGCCATCTGTAACACAGACACATTCTTGCACACACACGCACACACACACATGCACACACGCACACATGCACACACAGACACAGACACACACAAACACACATACACGCACATACACACACACACACACACACAGTGTGTGCCTTAAAGGAGATCACTGCTCTGTCTCGCTTTTCTTTCTCGTCCTGATTTTCGGGGACACTGCAAGGAATTTATTGTTTGTGTCCTCGGCTTACATTTTTAATTAACTTGTGTTAGACAGACTGTTTCAGTACGGCTTTGTAATTGGTCATCATTAATGGCGTTGCGCATGCCGCCTAGTCGTATATTTTAGCCTTTCTCTGACTGATTTACTCCAAGTGGCTATTAGGCTGAGCCATTATATGTCCGCGAGAGACGCTGTTTTATGTAATGCGCCGCACTGCAGATAGTGAGCTAAAAATGATTTACACATTTATTTGAACACTAACAAGGTGTCAGTATCTTTTACAAGGACAATATATTCATGGCAGGACAACCGCATTCTATATTTTCATTTTCATTGCATAGTCTTTTTTGTGTCTTTGCATGTGTGTGTGTGTGCGTGTGTGCATCTGTATGTGTGTGTGTATGCGTGTTCACCCATCTTTCAGGGGGGTCTCCATTTGTGTTAAATTTCACTGTTGCTCTTTCATTTTTGCCTGCTAGGCAGAACTCCATATTTCAGTGCCATATTTAATGTCATCACCTGTTGTTATCTGCTGTGAATATCCAGAGCTCAGCACAAGGGCCTCCTCCCAGAGTGTGCTTCGCTTTCATACTGACCAGATCTGATCTTTAAAAAGACACACACACACATGCAAGAACACACACACACACACACACACACAAGCATACACACACACATCCGCAAGCACACACACGCTTGCACAAGCATGCACACACACACAAGCACACACACACACGCACACACATACACACACACACACACACACATATTTACACACACACACACACACTGCACACTGCAGCAGCTTCTTTTAATCACACGGTTCCCCACCCAGTGTGTGATTACTCACCAGTGAAAGTTCACTTGGGAGAGGAAAGTGCTGTAAAATTCCCACAGCACAAGTAGCAACAAACTGCACTGATGTTTCCGCTGTAAAGTTGTTTTTTTTAACCTTCTAGTACTTTCGACAGAGAGAGAGAGAGAGAGAGAGAAGCATGGTACACGTTGGTCCCGAAGGGCCTTTGAAAACCAGGAAGCCATCCACACATAACCTTCACCTGCCACCGTGCAATGACAAGGTTAACGCCGGGAGTGCTATCCAACTCCCCTTGTTTGTTGACCAACGGGGTACTCGAGCACCAAGTTGTGCCTCCGAAATGTTTTCCCGAAGCCCCCCCCCCCATGGACGCATGGCGTCTCAGAGCCACGTCACTCTTCCTGTGCGTCATATGGCCGTCTAGCGCTGCCTCAGTGAATTACACAGAGCAAACAAATAAATATCCTGTGTGTATTTGTGTACGTGTGTGTGTGTGTGTGTGTGTGTGTGTGTGTGTGTGTGTGTGTACGTGTGTGTGTTGTAAACACACAGGTTGCCATGTGCGCTTCTCAGAAGAAGCTTCCCTTAGGGTCCTGTGGGATCCCGTTTGCCCTTGCTGTGGAAAGATAAACACACACACACACACATCCACAGACACACAAACACACAAACACACACACACACATACACACACACACACACACACACTTGCACACACATGCGGTAGAAGGCACTTCGGGGAAAGTAAACCATAGCAAGTCGTTTGATGATGGCAATTTTCCCTGTGGTCTTGTGTCGGTATGCTTAGTGTATGGAGAACTGCCTTTCAGTGTATACAATTATTTGAAGGCGAAAAAGCTTCCTATTATCAGAGCACTGAGTACCTAGAGGGCAGATGAGTTTCTGCCGTTAGGAGAAATAGAGTCTTATCTTGGGTGGTATTTGAAATATATTTTTATGTGTCACGAAAAAAAAAACGGTTTGTATTTGAATGAGGACACCTTGGAAGGAATAACTTTTTGGCTATGCGATCGTTTGAGTGTGCTAAGATGTTGAACAAAATCTGAAGGAATCTTTTGAGAAACAGTAACACTGTTTGAAGGAATAGCAAAAAAAAACTTTGGCTGTGATGTATCTTTTCGCAATACCCATTACAAGGAAGTTTGTGTTTGTGCAATACAACACTTACTTATTCCTTATCTTATTGCTCCAATAAGCATGAAGGACTGAGACCTTTTGTACGAGCAGCAGTGGACATCCAGGCTTCAAGAAGTAGAAACTACCTCTGCCTGTGCACTTGACTGCACGTAACACAGGAGACTTCACTTAATAGCTGATCTGTCTACCTGATTACTTGTGTTCATTTGGATTGGCAAGTTCAGTAAATGATTGGAACACACCGTATATGTAAAAGTGACTCTTTTAGGTCATCTTGAGAGAAGCCTCTGGCAGGTCTCTAAGGGGTAGGTGGTCATCCGTGCTGCTGTTAACGGAAGCACACTAGCAGGAGCTTGTGAGAAAATACAGACGCACATGGCACCTACTGTAGTGTCATCAATGGCAACCGTGGTCAGTGCAGGGGTCAGGGTGAGAGTGGGATGGAGGAAGGAGGAAGGAGGGGGCGTTACAAAATGTATCCTCTACATTTAACCCATGCAGTGAACACATGTGACATACAGGTGTACAACTGGAGCAGTGGTCAGCTAGCCCTGTGGCACCCAGGGAGCAATGAGGGTTACATGCCTTCCTCTAGGGCACTTCAGTCATGGGGGAGGATGGAGGAGAGCGCTGATCATTCACTTCACTCAGGCCCCGCACACACCTCCTGATGTGGGGAATTGAAACAGTGACCTTTTGGCTGCAGATCAGACTTCCTAACCTCCTTCCTAGCCCGTGACTACCCTAGAGGAATTGGGCAGGAAGCGTACTTTCCGAAGCTGAAACGTGCTCCTCAGGTTGTTAGCAAAGCCATACCAAATATCCTTTCACTGCTCTTGACACTGCCTCAATATTTATATATACATACAGTGATCCCTCGTCTATCATAGCAGTTATGATATGGCGAGACCAGCATATAGAAAACATTTTATTTTATAGTTTAAGCCTCAAAAGACCCTTCTGACACACTGTTTCAATATATTTACTCTAAGTATTATTGAATTATTATATTATTATTATTGAATTATTACTGCATCAATATTTCTATGTTACAGTATAGAGTTATTATTCTTTAGTATGCATGGTGACATAGCATGCATAAAAAATCTGTGTTATGGCAGGACCATGACAGGTGAACCACAATATAGCGGGGATAACTGTATATATATGTTTCCTCCTGGTTGTTGTGTAATAAGACATATATATCGATAGCTTTGGGTAATGATGTGATCACCATCAGTTGTATCTAGCTTTTTTTTCCAGATACATGAATGGTTTGCATGATGTGTAGCGTCTTTGGGATTATCTGATTGGACCAGGCTATTTATACCAGTAGATACAGATTTCTGTATTAAGAGTTTAAGAGTAGTAAGAGTTCTTAAAATGAAATATCTGCAATAGGCGTATATAATGGATCTGAGTTAATCAGATCTAACCGAATGCTACTATGAGCTTATCACAGTACCACTGAGCCTGTTGCTCTGCTTTTGTAAGCCTGCAACTGGGCCATTATGTCTTTTTTTTGCAGGTGTTGTTATGTGTTGTGACTGTTTGGCATTTTGTAGGGATATGTAGAGAGAATGGGGCACCGCGTGACACCGCTGTGTATCAACAAACTCCATCAGCACCCCCTGACTCACACATGAATGGAATGGTAGGCATGTGAATTTAGTCTCCAATAGTTTCTCTTTCCACCGAGGCTACAGAGAGTGGCTTCGAATAAAAAACACATTTTTTTTGCGCCGGGTTTTTGTTTCTGGACCACACACCCGTGTCTGTTCGGTAATGTTGAGTGATGCCCTAGAGGTGGTGAAAAATGGTGGAAATTCTCTCCTAGTTATTTGTTATTACTGTTCAAAAACTCGCCGAGATAGCCATCACTCTTCCTGGTTATATTGTCTCGGTTGGCGCAGCCGGTATTGTATTTACATCCAATGGGTATTGCTAAGCAAGCATAATGATTTGTAGCGAAGGCGACATACACAGGATGATCAGCGCATAATGATGCACTTCATCATTATGATTAATATGACATTATTGACACTGTCATAAGGAAAGAGATATTTATTGTGTTCGCCGCGAACACGTCCTGGGATATTATGCATAATGGATTGAACATTATAGGTGTATGACACTATAACTGGATGGAACAGCTCCAGTAACTTCTCAACTAATTTGAGAAGCTTTCTTATTCAACACCCGCCACGTCACTTTTAAAATTCTTTTTATACCCTAACATTCCCAAACTGAGTAAAGCAACTCCAGAATCATGCTTTTTGCATTCAGGTTATGTCCTCCTACAAGAATAGAGAGCAAAAGAGAAATTATTTCTGAAAAGAAAAAAATTAAGTACATTTACAGTGCTTATGCATCGGAGGCTTTAAGCTCGATTTGTTATGCCTCGCACATCCTGTCAGAATCATATCCATGATGAATGGCTGTGTAAAGTAGCTTTGGATGTTCTGTCCTCACACTCGGTTCAATGCACTCACTCACTCACAGTTCTCTGCAAGAGGTGTACTTTCACACAAATCCCCCCCCCACTCCTATCCCCCTAACCACCCTACCTTTACTCACATCTCCACCAACTGACCGCCCCCCCCACCCCTCCATCACACATACCCCCAACACACACACCCACTACTCACCACCACCCACTTCCCCCCAGCAGCCTCCTGTAGCTACCCCCCCCCCTTCTGCAAGCATGCAGGCTGTCTTCTCTGGCAGGTCTCTAAGGGATAGGTGGTCATCCGTGCTGCTGTTAACGGAAACACACTAGCAGAGGCTTGTGTGTGTGAAGAGAAAATACAGACGCACATGGCACCTACTGTAGTGTCATCAATGGCAACCGTGGTCAGTGCAGGGGTCAGGGTGAGAGTGGGATGGATGGAGGAGGGAGGAAAGAGAAAGGAAGGGGCGTTATCAGGGCGCTTTCTCTGTGCTGATGTGTGTGTGTATTGATGTGTGTGTCATGTGTGTGTAGGAGTATTGCAATCAGTGATGCTGAGGGGACGCCTATGATCACCTTCGTTGTAAAAAGAAAATGTCTCTCCACAACCCTTTCCCTCTGTGTGTGCCCTTTCTCTGTGTGCCCGCTGTGATTACAGTGTTCCCGCCATTGACCTTGGCGTATTAGCTGTGCTGTGCTGTGGTTGATTGAAAGAACGAAAAGAGGGGTGATTTATCTATCTATTTATTTATGCTTGTTTGTTTGTGTGTGTGTGTGTGTGTGTATGTACGTACGTGTGTGTCTGTGTGTGTATGTTTATGTGTGTGTTTGTTAGTGCGTGTGTGTGCGTATGTATGTGTTTGTGTGTGCGCGTGTGTGTGTATGTGTGTGCGTGTGTGTGTGTGTGTATGTGTGTGTTTGTGCATGCATGTGTGTGTGTGTGTGTGCATGTGTGTGTGTGTGTGTGTGTGTGTGTGTGCGCGCTTGTTGGTGATGAGCCCTGATAGCCATCGGCAGCCTTGAACTGTTGTTGTGAGATGGTAAACAGGGTGCTGACTACTGCAGATGCTCACATGTCCGCATGTCTCTCCCTGTCACTGCGGTGACACACAAACACCTCTGCTCGACTGTCCTCCGCGTCTCTCTCTCTCTCTTTCGCTGAAAATCGTTGGACGCTCAGCTTGGGACGTGCACGCAACCTTGTCTCCGTGATTTATTTGTTTTGGTGCGATCGTCGTTGTTATTATTGTTGTTGTCTTCTCGTTTTGTATCCGTTTGTCCCGACTCTGCTTCTACCGAGGCCCTTTTGTGTCCAAGCAGCTCGGGGTTTATCTAATGCATCTGCTCAATCGGCCTGCCCGCCTGCCTGCCTGCTGTGTCAGGGAGAAATTATCTTTTTTACCAAATGAGACGTAAACATTGCCGACTTTGATGTAGAGCGCAGCACTGAGTTGTCTTTGGCAGCTTGCTCTGAGTCAACATTAAAGAGTTGAGGCCTTAACTGAGCCAAATTGCGATGGGGAACAGCGCAATACTTCATTTCAGATCAACTTAAGCAATGAAGAACCTGTGCGATTATTTTTACAATATACACGGACAGTGATGTATATTTATGTACATGAAATAGGTTTAGCTATTGAACTGCTGAGGGCAAGCCGAGCGGGAAAAAGTCAGGCCCTATTTTGCAATAAGGCCCTATTTTGCAATAACAATATATATATATATATATATATATATATATATATATATATATATATATATATATATTGTTATTGCAAAATATAACAAAAAAATAATATATATATATATATATATATATATATATATATATATATATATATATATATATATATATATATTATTTTTTTGTTATTGAAGTCAAACCTGTATCAGCAGGGCACAGGCAATTACAACAAAAGCTGCCATGCATGAAATCCTAGCTGCTTCTTATTGATAAATTTCCGAACTCTTCCCAAAGACTTTTCAAATTACCTCTCTCCCTTATTAGAGCACAAGTCATGCATTTTAATTCTTGCTTGGAGTTCACAGGGTGAGAGAGAGAGAGAGAGAGAGAGAGAGAGAGAGAGAAAGAGAGAGAGAGAGAGAGAAAGGGAAAGAGACCCTTGAGAAGATGCCCACATGCAGAGACAGGTTTCATTTATCTAGCAGTGTCGAGATGGAGGCTACTTTGTTATTATGGTGGTGGTGTTGGTGATGGTGGTGGGGTGGGGTGGTAGGAATGGGGGTGGTAGCGGGGTGCAAAGTCTTTGGTTGCCAAATCCAAACACACTCCCTCCCGGCGCTTCTGCATTCTACCGGCAGCCACCGTATTAACACAACCCATTTCTCTCCCTTATGGATGTCTTGCTGTTCTCTTTCAGTTCCCTTTCCTCTCAAGGTCAAGTGAAAGATTTTTTCCTCCCCTTGAGAGGGGAAAAAAGACATCTGCCATCCTCATTTCCATGTCTCTTATGGAAAATGAATTCCCTATCAATCCTAAACGAGAATTTATCCTGATGAGTCCCTCGCTACTTGTTCTGTTACACCATGGTAATGAGGTAGGACATGGGTTCGTCAGAAGAACCAATCTAGAAAGGGAATAGTTGATGACAGCTATTGGCTGATGGCAGCTAACAGTAAAGGAGTTATCCTTGTGATTCAAGGGTCAGATGTTTAAAATCTGTAACCTTGTATACCAGCCCCTTGGACTACACCACATTTTGTACAGGTCTGGCTGTAGGTCAGGCAAGATGCTGCTTGAGACAACCATGTCAGTGAAACCACAGCCAGTGTACAAAATTAAGTGTAGTATAGGAGCCTTGTTTACCAGGCTATAAATTCTGGACCAGTAAGAAAAACTGGGTTGGGGAGTGAGTAACCAGCACTCTCCTGCACTCTGATGCACTGCTAAGGTGGCCTTAAGTGAGCCATTTAACCCCATATTGATCCAGGGGGTCTGTGCCTGTGCCTAATTTATGGTAAATCACTCTGGATTAGAGTGTCAGCTAACTGATACGTAAAGACATAGATGAGGGACGCCCTAATAAAAGCCCTTAAAAGATGCAATGGCGCCAGTGCTGGCAGGATGCTGTGTATTAGGTTTTGTGCTTGTTCCGGCCATTGACAGTTCTTTGCTTGTTTTGTTTTGCGCTGCAGAGTTAGGCACAGACCTGGAAAGTACTGAATCATTTGACAAGTACAAAGTGTCTCAATTGAAATTCCAAAGTGGCCCTTTCTTGGAGAGAGGGAGGTGGTGGGAGGAGGGGGGAGGGGGGAGTGAGTGCCGATTTTGGACAGGTCACCTTTAAATTTGGCATGGCATCTTGGAGAAAAGGTCACTGAGGTTGAGACTGTCCAATCCCTTTTCGCAGACACACTACTCTCTGTTCGTTCATTGTTATGCATGCAAGTAAAGTGCAGGGTGGAGGGTGGTATGGGAAAGGGGGTGGTGGGGGTGTTGGTGGTTGGCGCGCTGGTGGTGGGGGGTGGCTGGGTCATCTGACATTACTCTCTCAAACTGCTGACTGCCTGACTGTCTCCCTCACGACGGCATCCCAAAACCTCAAGCTGCAGCCACTGAGCAATACGGAAGCACTCTCAGCCTAAGGGTGGCAGACAAATGAACATATTTAAATGTAAATGTGCTTTCATCGAGGGCCAGAGCGCCACGAGCACAGATACCCCAGCGTTGCGTTGCATTGCATCGCATCCAACAGGCTTTCACTATGCCATAATTAATCATCAAATTTAGATTGTGATTAATGACAGGAGAAAATTAAATGCATCTTCAAGTGTTGGAGAGATTGATTTTATATGCAACAGAGGAGTAATGCAGGTTGTCTGATGAATCTGAATTATATTGCGCCATGTGTAGATATTCATTAACAGTACTCACGGACACTCCCAGCCAGGCACTGTTACACATAACATAAGGTGTGCAGACAGCAAAATTAATTGATCATATCAAATGCCCGTCTCAGATACCTACATCTTGGAGTTTCTCAACATGCATAACCAGCTTAGAAAAAAAGACACCTGTGTTAATTTACATCACCCAAATCTGCACCATGAAAAAAACAGGATGTACTGTAGGTGTCTGTCTTGACTCAGAACCTGTTTAACAATAAGCTAATAAATAATATTAGTATTATATTTATTTATTTATTATTATTTTTTAAAGGATGGTTATTAATTAAAACCAAATCAAATGTAAATGAAATTCATCGACAGTGGGCATTGTAGATGCAGTGTTTGCTAACAGTGTGAGGCTGCCAAAGCGAGAGAGGCAGTCATTAGAAGTCAGGTGGCAAACTTAGCTTTCCTCAGGTCTGCTACACCTGGAGACATAACCCAGTTTTTAACATCACTGCCATGTTTGTTTGAACACAAGCCAGTTGAGGTTAATTCGCGCTCTCTTGTTCCCTTTCTCACTCACTCACTCTCTCTCTCTCCCCGTCTGTTAGCATTGTAAATGACATACAGCCTTTTGAGAGGGAAAGAAGAAAAGAAGGTCTAGCCCTTTGCCCAGCGTTGAGTGGGGTGGAGCAAAGCACTTGTATACCACAGCACATTGCCTCTATGACAGTGAACTCCATTATGGATTCGCTCCAGGTAGTAAGTGTATTGTTTCAGATTTCTTTAGAGGCGACCTTGTGGTGTTGTTCCCTCCCAACCCACCCCCACCCCAATTCCCCAAGGACACACACACTTTTTTTAAGCAGATAATGTAGCTTATGTGTATGTAAATGGTGAAATAACAGAAACCTGAAGTGCCCTGCATGGTCCACTGTTAAAAAAAAGCTTGGCCCATATGCACCCATTAAATTCAGTTCCAGATCTAAGCCATTACCTATAATTATGTCAAAGTCACCACAGCCACAGGCGGTTTTTAATATCAGACCCATGATCTCTACAAATCACCAAACACACCCATGATTCAGCATCCTTAATCGAAAGTGTGCTCAGCTTGCAGTTACCAAACTTTTTTTGGCAGTTTTTATGAGCTGTCAAGCCAATAAAAATCATCTCTGATCAGATTGCACTTCTTCAGAATGTCCAACATTGCCTTCAAAGACTTGCTTTCCACAATTTGATAAGCTCTCACTGGCTGATTTTTCTTGAACTGCATCCATATTTATGAAACCTCCAAGATCACATCAAAGAAACCACTGCATTGGTGATGTGAGGGGTCAAATGTTGTATCATTGACTTTCACGATAAAAAAACACTGTGGCATGATAATACTGAATTGCATGTATAAATGATGCACATCGTTTTCTGTTGATGTTCTATTTTGAAATATAAAAATAGTGTCATCGTTGTCACCTGCTCCCGAGATGTTGCCAGTTTTACCTGTGCCATATCCAGATAATTTTGCAAAGTTTACCATCATTCACAAAAATGATGTTGGAGATACGCCATACTTCCAGATGCAGGGCTTTGATACACCCCACAGAAGTAGCTTGCTTCACAGACACCAAAGTTTTCTTACATGTTTAAAGTGTTTAAAAACTCTTGAGAGCAATTTGAGCCATTTTTTTGTCGGTGACATCAAATACACTCTTTAAATAATGTAAAAATATTTGTCATTACAGAAACAACAGAAAGGGGTTCATGTAAAGTAAAGTATTCCCATCTTAGGTTTAATTAACCTGAGAACCTTAATTAACATTTTTAATCTTTTAATCTAATCATTTAATCAAAACAGAGTGACTAATCTAGCCAATGACAATGTGTTTTTTAAATTAAGTTGCATTAAAAGACTTGTACAAAATGAGAAGGCCAACTTCTCAGATCATCAAAACACGTTCATTTATTTTGATACACCTCAAAAATGGTCATGCTGTACCATTTCAAAAAGTATCCAAGTTCCACTTCAGGTTCGTGTCTATTACACAAAAGATATAGCTAGCTGATGACATCCATGGCGTGCAGACACCGAAGTAATTGAACTCGTGGCTTTTGCTATTAGCATCAACAATGTACATACTTCACCTATCCTCTGGAAAGGTACTTGAAGTGAATGGCACTTGAGTTGCCTTACAAG